>JAABKJ010075445.1:189654531-189760970 GCA_011634705.1 Andricus grossulariae | reverse complement strand
AGTTCCAAATTCAACCATTTGGTTGAAAACTTGTATTTTTTAGTTAAAATTCAACTATTTTATTGAAAATGCATGTATTTTGTTGAAAAATCGTGTTTTTGGTGGAAAATTAATCTTCTTGGTTGAAAATTCATTTTTTTGGTTGGAAATTCTACTATTACAGGTAAAAAATCTTTTATTTTAGTTGAAAATTCAACACTTTGATTAAAAATTTAACTATTTTGTTGAAAATTTGTTTTCTTCTGCTGAAAATTGATTTTCTTAAACTGAAAATTTATCTATACCATTTTTTATTACAAAATTCAACCATTTGGTTGAAAATTAGTCTTTTTTAGTTCAAAATTCAACTATTTCGTTGAAAATGCATGTAATTGGTTGAAAAATCGTATCTTTGGTAAAAAATTAATATTGTTTAAAAAATCATCTTTTTGGTTGAAGATTCAACTATTATAGTTAAAGATTTCTAATTTTAGTTCAACATTCATTACTTTCATTAAAAATTGAACTATTTTGTTGAAAATTCGTTTTCTTCTGTTGAAAATTGATTTTTTTTTAAACTGAAAATTGATTTTTTTTTAAACTGAAAATTGATTTTTTCTAAACTGAAAATTTAACTATTCCATTTTTGATTAAAAATTGATATTTTTTAGTCCGAAATTCAACTATTTGGTTAAATTTTTTTTTTCTTTATTTCAAAATTCAACTATTTCGTTGAAAATGCATGTCTTTTGATGGAAAATCGTATTTTTGGTAAAAAATTAATCTTCTTGTTTAAAAATTTATATTTTTGGTTGAAAATGCAACTATTATAGTTAAAGATTTCTAATTTTATTTGAAAATTGATCACTTTGATTGAAAATTGAACTAATTTGTTGGAAATTCGTTTTTTTTGTTGAAACTTGATTTTTTTTTCTGAAAATTCAACTATTCCATTTTTGATTGAAAATTGATCTTTTTTAGTTCAAAATTGAACTATTTGGTTGAAACTTCAACTATTATAGTTAAAGATTTCTAATTTTATAATAAATTAATCTTCTTGTTTGAAAATTCATCTTTTTGGTTGAAACAACCAGACAAGATGAATTTTCAGCAAAAAATTAATTTTCAAAAAAATTTGTAGGTAATTTTTTAAGGGAAGAGAAAAACGTTCGTTTGAAAAAATTCAACATAGTAGTTTAACTTTGACACAAACAGTTGAATTTTCGATTAAAAAATATCAATTTTCAACAAAAGGGATAGAAACTAAAAATATGAATTTTCAAAGAAAAATTTTTCCTTGGAAAATGGTGCATATAAAATTTTCAAACTAAATAAGCAAAGAAGAATTAATTTCAACCAAGCAGCTGCATTTTTATCCGAGAAAGATGAAATTTATAAGAAAACAGATGAATTTTTAAATCAAAAAGACAAATTTCCAAGAAAAATATTTGAATTTTCATTCAAAAAAGATTTTAGTTTGACTTTCCAACATTAAAATATATGCCTTGAGCAAGAAGTAAATTTTATGTGAAGATAGAGGAATTTTCAATCCAAAAAGACGAATTTTCAACAAAACAATTGAATTTTTAACAACAAAATTATGACTATTCAACAAAATTGTAGAATCTTCAACCAAATAGTTGCATTTATATCAAGGAATGATGAAATTTCTACTAAAACAAATAAATTTTCAACCAAAAAACACAAATTTCAAAAAATATAGTTGAATTTTCATCCAAAAAAAGCTTTAGTTCACTTTTCAAAATCAACATATGAATTTCAAACATTGAGTACATTTTCTACAAAGTAGTTGAATTTTCAGCAAAACAGTTAAATTTTCAAAGGAAAAGGATTGCTTTTTACAAAAATTCTCGAATTTTTTAACCGAACAGGTGCATTTTCATCTAAGAAAAATGCAATTTATACTAGACTAAATGAATGTTCAAATTGAAAATACAAATAAAATAAAAATTTGAATTTTCATCCAAAAAAGATTTTAGTTGACTTTTCAGCAAAATGTAAAATTTAAAGAACATGTCAATTTCCTACAAAACAGTTGAATTTTCGACCAAAAATTATGACTTTTCAAAAAAATTGTTAACTTTTTAAACAATCAATGAAATTTATAACTAAAAAGATAATATTCAAGAGAAATAAACTTGAAAAAAAAAGAAATATAAATACAAGGAAAATAAATTTCCAATAAAATTATTATATTGGCGTTACCGCAAAACTTAATTAATAATTGAATACCAGAATCTCAAGCTTGTAACATTTTTAACCTAGAATCTCTTATAAACAAAATAAAACAATTTTAGATTGAAATATAAAATTATCAAATTTATTCTGCTTGAAAGTTATTTAAAATTATAGAAATTTCCTGATATATATATATATATATATATATATATACTACTATCCAACCGAGCAATTCACGCCTACCCCGAAAGGGAAACGGCTTAATGATATAATAATAATAATAATCAACTGAAATAGTTAAATTTTCAGTTAGGACATAAATTCTAAGCCAAAAAACGAGTTTTGAAGGAAATAGTTAAATTTTTAATCCAAGAAATGAATTTTTAACTAAATTGAAAAATCTTTAACAAAAAAAAATTACTTTTTAACAAAATTGTCGAATTTTCTGCAAACCTGATTAATTTTTTTAACAAAATAGACGAATTCTCAATGAAAAATCTAATAGTTAATATTTCAATGAAAACATATTTTAATTTTAAATAAAAAACAGTTAAAGTGAACACAATTTTAAACAAATTAATTAAATTTCAAAGAAAATTGTAGAATTTTCATAAAAAGAGATGAATTTGCAACTAAAAAATATACAATTTTCACAAAAAATGGAACAGTTAAAGTTTTAGTAAAAAAAAAAATGAATTTTTAACCAAAGAAATAAAGAAGAGTTTTCCAAAAATGAGTTACATTTCCAGCCAAAGAGATAAATTTTTTACTAACATTATAAATCTTCAACCGAAATAGTTAAATTTTCAGTTAGAAAATGAATTCTAAGCCAAAAAACGAATTTTTAAAGAAAATAGTTAAATTTTTAATCAAAGAAATGAATTTTTGAATAAAAGAAATAATTTTCAACTAAAGTATGTAACAATATTCAATTAAAAAAATTACTTTTTAACAAAATTGTTGAATTTTCTGCAAATCAGAGTAATTTTTTGATCAAAATAGAGGAATTCTCAATGAAAAATACAATATTTGATATTTCAATGAAAACATATTTAAATTTTAAATAAAAAATAGTTGAAGTAAACAAATCTGTAAACAAAATAATTAATTTTTAAAGCAAATTGTCGAATTTTCATAAGAAAAGATGAATTTTCAACTAAAAAATATAAATTTTTCACCAAATATGGAATAGTTAAATTTTTAGTAAAAAAACGAACTTTTGACCAAAGAAAAAGAGAAGAATTTTCAACACACGAGTTATATTTTGAAGTAAATTGTAGAATTTTCATCAAAAAAATTTAAATTTTCAACCAAAAAGTTAAATTTTTAACTAAAACATATAGATTTTCCACCAAAAATTGAACAGTTAAATTTGTAGTAAAAAAAAAATAAATTTTCAACAACGAAAATAAAAGAATTTTCAACAAACGAGTTACATTTTCAACCGAAGAGATGCATTTTTAAGTAAAATTATAAATCTTAAACTAAAATAGTTAAATTTTCAGTTAGAAAATAAATTCTAAGCCAAAAAACGTGTTATTCTACCTGATTTCACGAGTTCACATTTTGGCCGCACTGAAAAAATAGATGGTGTATTGCAGCGCAGCGGATTCTAATACCGTTTCAGTTTTAAACATTCAGGGTGTCTAGCCTTTTTGCAAAAAAAAATTCCAGGACTTTTCCAGATTTTCCAAGACAAAAAAATTAATTTTTCAAGGTACCTTTTTCACACTAAAAATATAATTTTCACCAAACATGCCTCAAAAATCTGATTTTAGGGTCAAATACCCGTTTCTTGGTGATTCTTCTTTTATGAGAGTGAAAAATTACGACGCTACAATCGAAAATATTTTGAACTTTCTTATTTTTTAAGCTTTGACAAAAAATTTTTATAAATTATAATTGGTTGAAATTTGACTTAGTTATCTATTTTTAAGCTAATTTAAATCTAATTTCCAATAATATAATTAAATTTTTAACCAAATAGTTGAATTGTTAACCAAATTGTTGAATTTTCAAGTTACAAACATGAATTTTGAACCAAATGATCGAATTTGTTAAAAAAACAATTGAATTTTAAACAAAACAAGACAAATTTTCAATTAAAATGATGAAACTTAAAAAAGAAAAAAATTTTTTAACAAAATAGCTCAACTTTCAACCCAAATTTTTAATTTTTCAATCAAAAAGACGAATTGTCAATAAATAAAACTTTTTCACACAAGACAGAAAACAAATTTCATCCAAATTGTTAAATTTTCAAGCCAAAGATGAGTTTTTTGTAAAAAAGTTGTATTTTCAACCCGAAAATATCAATTTCAACCAAAAAGATTAATTTTCTACCCATAAAGACGAATTTTTAACTAAAAATATCAATTTTTAACAAAAAATAAAAGTTACATTTTCAAGTAAAAAATTAATTCTAAATAAAAAAAAACGAATTTTCAATCAAATAATTCAATTTACAACCTAAGAGATGAATCTTGAAACAAAAAAATTATTTTTAGCAAATTTATTCAACTTTTACGAAAGTACTTGAATTTTCGATAAAAAACAATAAATTTTCAGCCAAAAATGGAGAAGTTACATTTTTCAATGTAAAATAAATTTTTTAGCAAAAAAAAATCAGTTTGCACGAAGTAGTTCAATTTGTATAGTTAAATTTTTAATTTATATAATTAATTTTCCACCAAAAGAACAAATTTTCAATAAAATAGTTCCATTTTGAATCCAAGAGATGAATTTTAAAACAACAAATTAATTTTTAACAAAGTGGTTCAACTTTTGCCAGAGTAAATAGTTGAATTTTCAATTAGAAAAAAAAAAAAAAATTCAGCCAAAAATGGAATAGTTACATTAAGTAGAATTTTTTGCTATTTTTCACAATACTCCCATCACATCAATCCCATTCACCCAATTTCTGCCCATTTCAATGAAATCCATTTTCCTAACAAGAAACAATCAATTTCACAAATTTTATAAATATAATCTACTTTTATTTTTTTAAAAAAGGTCAACTCCCTGTATTTATTTCCTTTTGAAAAATCCAAAGTTTACGTACTTGGTTTTATCCTTTGCACACTTGGAAAAACATTATATAAAACTTATAACAATTGTTTAAATCACAGTGGTAATATTGAAAAACATAGTTGACAACATTAGTTTAATCATTGTAAAAAAAAACATTTTGAAAACTTAAATTTCACTTTTATTGTACAAAACTTGAAGAAATCAACAGAAAATGAATATTACGACTTGTCGTGTATAAAGTCACGCTATATATAAAAAAAATATAAAAAAACTTATAATATAATCATATTAATGTACTTATTTCAATAATTATTTAGTGAGAAAGAAAGGTTGGAAAGTTTAAAAAAAATTCTATAAACTACCTCCACACCCCCAACATCTCATTTTAATCAAAACAGTACTTTAGTTTATCTCTAAGTGAATCAGGCTTACATTGAAAAAGGAAATTTATGAACATTTCTAAAATATGAAAAAAGGTTAGTTTATTTACTTAACATAATATTCATATAGGTAAGAAGAAGGAACCTATTAAAAACGTTACGCGAAGCATGTTTAATATAGAGTATGTGAATATCTTGAAAAATTAGAATTAAGAAATTCTCAAAAAATTAAAAACCAACATAATTCTTGAAATGGACAATCATAGAGATTCCAGATTCAAGAAAATTTTTACAATTCAGGAAAATCAACAAAAAGAAACTACGAATATGTTCGAAGAAAAGTTACAAAATTTTTTTTTCATTATGAATAATAATAAGAGCTTATATAAAATTAAAATATCAAATAAATGAAAAAAAATTAATGTAGATAATATTTTTACTGAAAATAAATGATAAATTAATTGAAAACATAGACAAAAAATAACAAGGTATGGTATAAAGAAAAATATAATCAAAAATTGTATTAGTTAGTGGGTGATTCTGAAACTAATCCATTCATTTCATTAAGGTCAATAATTTTAGAACAAGACTTTCTGATCAAATGCAAAATTCATGGTGTTTTTCCTAAGAAAATTTTTGACATTAATGAAAAGATGAGCTTTGATTTCAAAAACAAAAGAAATAAAGAAAAATTTGAAAAAAATACTGAAAAATTTAAAAAATAAATTTTACTATAAAGGAATGCCATTTACAGATACATTCTTTGAATGGCAGATTTTTGGCTTCTGAAAATGATGTTGAAGTATCAATAAGAAAAAAGTTGCGCTCAAATTCCTATGTAATTATTTTCTTTCTCAGAAAATATTCTGATTATTCCGATATTACATATTATTATATTCTGATTATCGACTGACCAACACTCACAATAGGAGTGAGTATGAGAGACAATCGTAATTGTAGGAGTACCAGCAGCACAGGCGAGGTCTCCTGCTGTGAGGGCGGTTGATTTCATAAAGAAATATAAATACAAAATTTAACAACAAACAATAAAGTTCATCAGAAATACCTAATTTTTTCTTGTATTGTTTTATGAAAAAGTAAGAAGATATACACAAAAATTGAAATATTGGAATAGTGTGCTTTGTTTGTGTTTTAAATACTGTTAGTTTATTGTACAAATGTATCAAATTTAAACAAAAAAAGAAGATTTTTACAAGCAATACTTTTAGAATCCGCATAATCGTTTCGACTTGTACACTGCTGTCAATTTTTCTAGGGCATGTAATGTATATGCAATATATGTGCATATAATATTGCACCAGAAACCACAATTAAAAAAAAAATTACACTTCCAGGAAGAACTTTTGCTATTATAGTATATTACAGTTCAAGCAGCAATTTCAATTATGCAACATTTCTTTTACATTAAAATTTTACCAGTTTACATATATATTCATTTCTATTAACTGTAATTTCAAATCCTACTAAAATTTTATTTGAATATAAACTATTTAATTTTTAAACCATTTGATTTGAAAAATGTTAATTGAGTAAAAGATATTTCCTTGAATATTTAGAAATATTTCAGTTTTTATTCGAAATGAGAAATTACAAATAAAATATTG
Organism: Andricus grossulariae; assembly: GCA_011634705.1. NCBI lineage: Eukaryota > Metazoa > Arthropoda > Insecta > Hymenoptera > Cynipidae > Andricus > Andricus grossulariae. The sequence goes on along the minus strand of JAABKJ010075445.1, from coordinate 189,753,757 downwards.
AAAACCGAACAGTTTTACACTGAATTATTTGAATTAGAAAGCCTTAAATCGTTCATATTTCAGAGTGTCTTGAAAAGTTTTAAGGGAATAAAAAAAAATTTCTTAACATTGCTGGTAAATTTTAAAAAGATTTTTTATATTGAAAAATAAATTTTTAGAGAATACTTGAAAAGATAAAAAACAACTTCAACAATTTCAAAGCATTTGAAACAAAATCTAGATTCTTGAAGATTTCAAAGATAAAATTTAAAAGGTTTTTTCAACAATTTTAAATTGTTTCAAAAGCAGAAAAAAATGTTGTGAAATTTCGTGGAAAAAGTATAAACAAATTTCTCAATGAGATTCCTGGAAAATTTACAATTCTTTTTTTTCAATTTTCAAGAGAATATTCAAGAAGATTTCAAAAGAAATCTGACGTATAAATTAATGTTTATTAGCTTTAAATTGCTTAAAGTGACAAAAGTATGAAAAGAATTTTCTTAGCAACATAAAAAAAAGTAATCGGAAAGATATTCTTTCCTAATTCTATAACAAAATTTAGCCTACTCATTGAAAATAGCCAAAATCTGAATTTGTGAAGCAACATAGAAAAGAGTCATCGGAAAGATATTTTTAGTTGGCTCTGTAAACAAATTGTGCATATTCCTGGAAAAATAGCCAAACTCTGAATGTTTATAAAAAATCTTTGAATAATTAATAACTATTGTAAATTTGCGAATCTAAATAGGAAAGGCTGAATTGAAAATACATTCTTTATTGATTCCGTAAACAAATTGAGCCTCTTCTTCAAAAAATAGCCAAACTCTGAATTTTTTATGGAAATCGTTTAAATAATTTTTCATTCGTGTAAATTCACAGAAGCAACACAAAAAGAGTAATTAAAAAGAATTTTTTCAGCAACATAAAAAAAAGTAATCGGAAAGACATTCTTTGTTAATTCTATAACGAAATTTAGCCTACTCATTCAAAATAGCCAAAATCTGAATTTGTACAGCAACATATAAAAGAGTCATCGGAAAGATATTTGTAGTTGACTCTCTGAACAAATTTGGCCTATTCCTTGAAAAGTAGCCAAACTCTGAATATGTTTATCAGACATTTTTAAATAAATAATAATTATAGTAAATTTACAAAGCAACCTATAAAAGAGTCATCGGAAAGATATTCTTAATTGATTCCGTAAACAAATTTAAGCCTATTTCTTGAAAAATAGAAAACTCTGAATATTTTTATGAAACTTGTTAAAATAATAATTACTGTATATTTGCAAAGTATCGTAGAAAAGGATTATTAGAAATACATTCTTTCTTAATTCACTAAACTAATTGATTCTATTTGTAGAAAAATGACCAAACTCCTTACTTCTTTATGAAAATTGTTAAATAATTAATGAATCTTGGAAATTTTCAAAGCATCACACAAAAAAGTCATTGGACAGATATTCTTAGTTAATTATGTGAAAAATTAAGCCTATTTTTCAAAAAATAGCCAACCTATCAATTTTTGTTATGAAAATTATTTAAATAATTATTAATTATTTGAACTATTGTAAATTTATGAAGCAACATAGAAAAAAGTCATAGATAGGATATTTTTAATTGATTCTATACAAAATTTGAGCCTATTCGTTAAAAAATAGCCAAACTCTGAATTTTTCTTTTAATTCTTTAAAATATTACTAACGCTTGTAAATTTTAAAAGCATCATACAAAAAAGTCATCGGAAAGATATTTTTAGTTGGTTCTGTAAAAAATTGAGCATATTCGTTAAAAAATAGCCAAAAGCCTATTCGACGAATTTTGAACAAAATAGTTGAAATCTTAGCCATAGAAGATTAATTTCCAAGCAAACTGTTGCATTTTTATTAAAAAAAGATTAAGTTTTCACTAAAGCATATGCCTCTTTAACTCAAAAAGACATTAATTTTTAACAAAAAGTTAGTTTTCTACCACATTATCTGAATTTCCAACCATATAATATAATTTTTAACTAAAAATATAACCATCTGGAGGAAAGAACTGTGAAAAAAAGAAGTAGCAATAGAAAGCAAATAAATTACTGACAAGAATATTATATCAAGGTGAACGCGAAACTTCATTTTCAAAATTGCCCAATTTTTCCCTCACCAATTTCTCATTTTCCCTATCAATTAATACTCAAAGACCAGCATCTTAAGTCTTGTAAAAATTTTATCATAGAATCTTTTTTAAACAAAATAAAATAATTTCAAATTTAAATTAAAAATTTTTTAAATTATTCATACTTAACAGTTATTTTTAAAGTGCCTATTACAGAGATTCTCTCTCTGACTTTTACAACATTTTTTCCAAAGTACCTGATTTCCAGATTTTCCCTGAACTACACCCGCATTCTGAAATTATGGTTTGAAATTCAGTTATTCTGCTTAAAAATTATTATAAATACTTAAGGGTCCATTAAAGCGTGTTAAATATACTTTATGTACGTCTGATCAAAATGGCATTTACTACTGATAATTATTTTCAAAGTTATTGCAGACTTCTATTTCATTTTAATTACCTATTTCACAATTATATTGTTTAGATCAGATTGATATTGAAAATTGACTCACATAGAATTTAAAAAAAAGTGTTATTCTCTTTTCCTTAAACATTCAAAAACTAAAACGATCAATTTCTAACATTAAAAAAGAAAACCATTTTAATGAATCCTGATGAAAATAGAAAAAAAATCTATCTGTAAATCAAACCGGCTGAATTTCCTTAGATTACTAAAATTCGAGAGATCAAAATTTCGCCTCTTTTGGGGAAAAATCGATCTAAAAGTCAAGTCACATCATCGAAATTCGACTTATTCGAAGATTCGACTTGACTTTTGTCTCCATTTTCTTCCAATGTTCCAAGCGTGTCTAAATTTTATTTGAAAAATTTGAATAAATGACTACACACCTCTAGATATGATGCAACTTATAAATCATATGTTGCATTATTAAAAAAAATGTCTTCATTCTCTGTTTGCCTATTTTTACAATAATCCCGCATTTTCATTTACATGTTTCATGCTATTAAATTGACTTAAAATATTATTTCCCTTGTTATACTAGACTTTATTTAAATCTTGGAATTTAATTAACTGGGTGCACACAAATTATTCAGGACTGTATATAATAATTTAAAAAAATTGTAAACATGGTGTAGCATTTTAAGTTCTGTTGACAAAATTATTTGCCTTTTATAATGATCAACTTAGTAAGATTTTAAGATTTGATTAGCCAAAAGTGGTTCACTAAAGATGTGTAAAAACTGACTAATAAGTAATTTGAAAATGTAAGTTAACAAACATATTTGTTTGAACAATTTTTTATTATTGCTCATAGAAATTTTCTCTTTGAATATGTTCAAAAAGTGGTGTTTTTTTCCGAACTTTTCAACTGGTATTTCACTTTTCACTTAGAACGAGGCAGGAATCAATTGAATTCAACAAAAATTATTTGTTTGAACCATTTATTATTAATTATAACAATATTCTCTTAGAGTAATGCTAGAAAGTTGCGGATTAATTTGCATTTCTCAGCTTTTCTTTGACTTTGCAGTTAGAAACAAATGATAAATATTATTATAATTATTACTTTAAACAGTCAGAATTTAAGCAACTGCTTCAAGAAAAATTTGTATTCAATATAATCCATACAGGAAATTTGAAGAATATTTCAAATATCTGTTTAACTTCAGGAAAATATGTTCACAGAAAAGAAAGAGAACATTGAAGAATAATTTTCTGAAATGTTTATTTATTATTTGTTTATAACTAAAAAACCATAGCAAAGTAAAAAATTTCAGAAAAAAGCCGCAACTTTTCAGCAATGATCTAAAATAGCACTTTTAACTATTTTCGAAGAAAAAATGGTTAAAAAAAATAGTACGTTGTTTAAACAATTTATGTACACACCTAATTACACAGCCGAACAAAGAAATCTTTTTCCTGGCCTTGGGTCAGGTCATTGTTACTATATGTTTTTGGGGTCGCTGAAACCAAATCCGAAGTCCACTTTACCCCATCACGTCAGGTTTTTGACATAACCTTAAAAAATCTTATCATCCAAGTCCAATTAGCCCGTTATACCTAATATATTGAACCTCATATTCTCTCAACCCCATAACCATTTGACCCCTTCAGCCTTTGACCCCATACCGCCGTGATCCTATAACTCAAAATTCCAATAATCACATGACCTTAAAAATTATAAATAACGAATTAAAAATGAGGTGTAGATGGAATTTTAGTCATTGTCTTTTTTTGAACTATAGCGGACTAATTGGGCTCGGATTGAAATATTTTTCTAAGGTTATGTCAAAAACCTGACATGATGGGGGTAAAATGAACTTCGGATTCAGTTTCAGTTACGCGAAAAACATATAGTAAAAATGGTCTGAACCCCATGCTAGAAAAAAGGTTTTCTCGCTGTTGTGACCCTCGTTACCTGTGCGGTTTTATTCAATTTAATTGATGGTAAGTACAGTAAAATCAATTAAATTTAATTGATTTTTTCAATAATAATTTTCAATAACGTCCCAAAAATTCAGAAAAAATTATTTGATTCAAGGAAATTTTAATCATTATCAATACTTTTTCAAATAATACGAAACCTAACACGTTTCGTTTCAGGCGACTCATTGGACTCGTCAGTAAGACAATGCGAGTAAAAGGCATAAAAAATAGATTTTTGTACCAATACAAATTTTTCTTTAATTTCAAATAATTTTCCTTACTTCAAAGTTATTTTTGGCTGAATAAAAAAAAATATAGAAAAGGGTTTTTAAATATACTTAAATGAGATTTTTTCTATTTCCTTGAAAAATATTGGTTTTTAATTGGCCCAGGTGAAATAATTGTCAAAAACATTTTTTTAATTCGCATTAGAGTCTACATTTTTTTTCTGTAAGAATTTTAATCTTTTAATTATCAATACATTTTTAAATATTATGAAAATTAACATGATCCGTACCAGGCAACTCAGTTAACTCGTCAATAAGACAATGCGAGTAAAAGGTGCCAAGATTTTTTTTTTCCAAAGAAATGGTTTTTTCTTCCAATGAAAATTTTTCTGTAATTAAAAATGAGTTTTTTCATTTTTTGGTTATTTTGAATAAAATAAAAAAAATTATGTGAAAATTCAAGGTTTTAAAAAAATAGTTAAATGACAACTTTGCTGGGTTTTTGAAAGGTATCGGTTTTTAATTGACGAAAGTATCATAATTGTGAAGAAATTTTTTTTATTTGTCACTAGAGTCTAAAATTTGTTTTGGTTTTTCTGTGAAAAAAAACTTGTAATCTTTTAATTATCAATACTTTATCAAATAATACGAAAATTCACATGTTTCGTACCAGGAAACTCAGTTAACTCGTCAGTAAAACAATACGAGTAAAAGGCGTAAAGTAATTTCTTTGCTTCAAAGAAATGTTTTTTTGTTCCAATGAAAATTTATTTTCAAATAATTTTCTTCATGTTTAAATTATTTTTGGCTTACTAAAAGAATTATACATAAAAAGGGGTTTTAAATAATACTAAAATGAAATTTTATCTAGTTTTTTGAAAAATATCGATTTTTAATTTACCCAAGTAATTATAATTGTAGAGAAGATTTTTTTTATTATTAGGGTCTATAATGTTGTGTTATCTGTTATTTTTAAATTCTTCAATGTATCATGAGGTTTTTAAATACTATAAAAAACACGTGTCGTATTGTTGAAAAGCCATTGAAGCTTTGAACATTAACAAAATATTGGACGAAGGGTGTTTTCGGATGAAGAACTGAGGGGTGGGGTAAGTAGTGGAGGAAGAAGTAGTAAGAAGTTGGAAAGAGAATTGAAACCAAATAATTTAGAAAATTTTAATCTAAAATTAATCAATATGAAACTAACTAAAATTATTACCAAACCATTTGATGACAACCAACAAAGTCAAATTTCACTCATTGTTGACCCTAATTTTTTCAAATCGCTGCTTCCAAAGCAAAATAATGTAGTCGTCTCAAAAACCAAAGTTACACCCGAAGACAAAGCTCCGGATCTGCTTTCGGAAAAGACTAGATTTCCACCTTCCAGTTTGGATTTTATCCAGATCAAAGTACACATCTCTGAGAGCGGAAAAACAGCTTTTGCCTTGATTCAAGAACGTTGGACCTAAAATACGAAATTTAGAGGCCTAAGTAACAAGAGCGGATCAGTCACTTATGATGGTTCCGTAAAAACACCTAGGGCAGCATTTTATTTCGGAGGTGATATTACATTTATTGGATTTCCAAGGCTTTTTCTAGATACTTGGTGGCAATGAAAGTCGATCACCATCCAGAAGGCAAGCGCCAACCTATTGAGATTTGCTCAGCCTATCCAATATTTGAATTTCAGGACCCACCACTATCTGAGGAATGAAGAAATCTGGTAGAATACTGTTGTGTTAAAGGATGGCCACTGTTCATCGGATATGATGCTAACGAACGTCATTCACTAAAGTTATTAAGGACACCATCCACAGGAGTGAGCTTTATCAGACTACATTTTAGCTACTAATTTGACTTCATTGAATCTTCTGCCTCAAGACAAGAACCTTGGTTCAGTCATCATCAATCAGTCATTTATGATAGTTTCGTAGAAACATCTAGGACAGCGCTTTATTTTAGAGATGATATTAAATTTATTGTATTACCAAGGTTTTTCCTAGATACTTGGTTGCAAAGAAGATCAAGCACTATTCAAAGGCAAGCGCCAACCTATGGTAATTTGCTCAGCCTACCCAATATTTGAATCTCAGGATCCACCACCACCTGAGGAATGAAGAAATCTGTTGGACTACTGTTGTGTTAAAGGATGGCGATTGTTAATGGGATGTGATGCTAACGAATATCATTTACTAAGGTTATTAAAAACACCAACCACAGGAGTGAGCTTTATTAGATTACCATTTAACTACTAATTCAACTTTATTGAATCAGGATAATTGATTTGACCTTCTGTTCGATAAGTATTAGCGAAGTGTTCGAAGGATAACTTGTATCATCGGATAAGTTCCTATCGGATCATGGACAGTGGTGCTTCTTCTTGATAAATATTTTCAGTGACTAACAGAAAATTTCAGAAAAAAACCAGTCGTTTCTACCATTCAGCAAAGAGAATATTATTGAGAATAGTAATAAATTGTTTAAACAATTATTTTCATTAACTTCAATTAACTATTAATTCATTCGAATTGAGAAGTGGACAAAAAGTTAAATTTACAGAAAAAACCGCCACTATCTTGTATGGCTGTCAAAGAAGATAGTTATAAACAATAATAATTTGTTTAAACAACTATTTTTAGATAAATTCAATCAATTAACAAGTCAATCCAAATGAAAAATGGACAAATAGTTAAAAATAAAAAAAAAAAGTTTCGATTATTCAGTGAAGAGAATATTATTGACAATAGTAATAAATTGTTTAAACAATTATTTTTGGTAACTTTAATTAACTATCACTTCACTCAAATTGAAAAGTGGACAAAAAGTTAAAAATTACAGAAAAACCGCAACTATCTAGTATTAATTTAAAAAGAGATAGTTATAAACAATAATAATTTGTTTAAACAATTATTTTTCGATAAATTCAATCAATTAATAAGTTACTTCAAGTGAAAAATAGACAAATAGTTAAAAATTTCAGTAAAAACCCGAAAGTATCTACCATTCAGTAAAGAGAATATTATTGACAACAGTAATAAATTGTTTAAACAATTATTTTTAACTTCAATTAACTATTACTTCACACGAATCGAAAAGTGGACAAAAAGTTGAAAATTACAGAAAAACCTGCAACTATGTTGTATAACTGTAGGAGGAGATAGTTATAAACAATAATAATTTGTTTATACAATAATTTTTTTCAATTTAATCAATTTGTAAGTCAATATAAATGAAATATAGACAAATAGTTAAAAATTTCAGTAAAAAAAAACAAAAGTTTTTATTATTCAATGAAGCGAATATTATTGATAATAGTAATAAATTGTTTAAACAATTATTTTTGGTAAATTTAATTAACTATTACTCCACTCGAATTGAAAGGTGAACAAAAAGTTTAAAATTTCTGAAAAAATCTGCATCTATCTAGTATTAATATAGAACAACATATTAAGATAATAATTAAATAATTTGTTTAAACAATTCTTTTCGCTAATTTAATTCAAATATTAACTTACTTTAAGTGAAAATTGGACAAAAAATCGAAAATTTATGAAAACCCCGCAATTTGTAGCATTATTCAAATAGAATAATAATAACAATAATAATAAATTGTTTAAACAACTATGTTTGTTAACACTAGTCAACTATTACTTTACTATAATTGAAAATTCGACAAAAAATGGAAATTTGTTGAAAAACCCGCTACTTTTGTTCGAAATTCAACGAATTCTTTGAATGTTCTGAATTCTTCGAATTAGTGAAATTTCTTGAATTCCTTGAATTACTGAAATTCCTTGAATTCTCTGAATGCCCTGAATCCCTTAAATATTCTGAATTCTTGAAATTTCTTGAATATTCTGAATTAATCGAACTCCTTGAATGTTCAGAATTAAACGAATCCCTTGAATTCCTTGAATGTTCTGAATTCTTCGAGGACCTGGAGTTCCTTAAATTCTCTGAATTACTTGAATTTCTTGAATGTGCGAAATTCAATGGATTCTTGGAATGTACTGAATTCTTCAATTTACTGAAATTCCTCAAATCATTTGAATTATTGAAATTCTTTGTATTCTGTGAATGCTCTGAATTCCTTAAAGATTTTGAATTCCTGAAATTACTAGAATATTCTGAATTAATTGAACTCCTTCAATGTTTAGAATTCAACGCATCTCTTGAATTCCTTGAAGGTTCAGAATTTAAAGAATTTTTTTAATTTCTTGAATGTTCTGAATTCTTTAAAAAACTTAAATTCTGCGAATTCCGTAAACTACTGATATTCCTTGAATTCTCTGAATGCCCTGAATTCCTTAAATTTTCTGACTTCCAGAAATTACCTGAATATTCTGAATTAATTGAATTCCTTGAATCTTATGAAATCTTTGAAAAACTGAAATTCCTTGAATTCTTTGAAATACTGAAATTCCTTGAATTCTCTGAATGCCCTGAATTCCTCAAATATTCTAAATTCTTGAAATTTCTTGAATATTCTGAATTAATTGAATTATTTGAATGTTTAGAATTTAACGAATCGCTTGACTTTCTTGAATGATCTGAGTTCTTTGAAAAACTGAAATTCCTTGAATTCTTTGAACTACTGACATTCTTCGAATTCTCCGAATGCCCTGAATTCTTTAAATATTCTGAATTTCTCAAATTTCTTAAATATTCTGAATCAATTGAATTTTTTGAATTCCTCGAATGTTCTGAATTCTTTGAATTGCTAAAATTCCTCGAATTTTCTTAATGCCCTGAATTCCTTATATGTTCTGAATTCCTGAAATTTCTGGAATATTCTGAAATAATTGAACTCCTTGAATGTTCAGAATTCAACGAATCTCTTGAATTCCTTGAATGTTCAGAATTCCTCGAGTTACTAAAATTCCTTAAATTCATTGAATGACTGAAATTACTTCAATTCTCTGAATGCCCTGAATTACTTAAATATTCTGATTTTTTGAAAATTCTTGAATATTCTGGATTAATCGCATATTATAACTTCAGCAAATTCTTTGAAATTCCTGAATTCTTCTTAAGACCTATACGCCATCTCGCGCACAAGGTAGGAAGGGCCTTCCTTTTTCCTGGCATGGACTTACCTACGACAGTTAGTATGTTTATGTCAGGATGAGGAAGGTACGATCACAGCACGCTGTCCAAGTTGCGCGCTCCGCCACGGAACGACAGTACGATCAGGGCTGGAATTATAAGGATATCGGCTGGATATCTGCTGGATTTTCTGCTTCGCGATCAGTGGTGCTATGAAAACAAAACCAGCAGTACCTCTTGAGATAATTTTGAGTATCCCATCGTTGCACCTTTTTGTAAGACAGATTACGGCAGTGGAAGTATATAGACTTCTATCAGGGGACAAACTTAGTGATGATGAGAAAATTATCCTACGTGAAACCCTTCAATGTATTCTTCCCTAAAAGGAAAGAATAGCATAGTGAAGGGAGAAATGAAGAGATATTTACGCTAGGTGGTCTCCTTTGGTGTACAGATGGCTCTGGCTATTACCCTGGCTTCCCAAAAGAATGATAGTAATTATTATTATTAAAACAATATATTATCATTCGCAGAATTGAACTTCCATCTGATAACATTATATTTTAATTTAAGTCCGAGTATGCTGAATCCATAGTGTTTCGGTGGAACCTCGTATGGCTTATATTTGAAAATCGCCTGAGTTTGCACCATTTCCCTTCGGTTCAAAACGTCATTACAATAAGACTGAAGTTACCTTGCTAAATTCAGTTGCTTCAGATTTCACATTCAATTATTTTGTAAGATTGAAATTTTCTCAAGAGTTTGTCCGTGTTTGCTTTTTTTTGATCAGAGAAATTGATTAGGCTAATATTGAATTTTTTAGTTTACTAATACACTGATGATGATGAAAAGGAATTAAAAATAGACTTAATTGTTAACAGAACTTTTCAATTTGATGAAGTTATTCAATTTGAAAACTGCAGCAGTCAAATTTAGTGAGCTAACTTCACTTTCATAGCATTTTTGTTTTAAAATGCATAAAAAGGATAAAACGCACGCAACTTCTTAAGAATTTAAATTATAACCATACGATGTGGCATGAAAATCCACGATTAAGAAAAAGAAGTTGAAATCCTCAAAATTAGACATTTCGAAACAATATTTGTATTTACTCAACGTATTAATATTTGTACTTAAATTGAATGTACTTTTACCAAATAAGAGTTGAATTCTGCGAAGATTATATAATTTTGGTTTGATTTAATTATTTCTCGTATTCGCATACAATAACTGCATTTTCTAATGCAGTGATCATTTTTGCAGCGCGTAACAATATTTTAAAATCATATTCAAAAAGGGTAATAAATATGTGTCATTTCCACCTTAGCATACCGTAACCGCATTTTATGTCAAGAAGTTGCAGGCGATAGGTGCACAGGGTGTCTTACACACGTTGAGTACCTAGAACACATACTATCGCGGTGTCCCACCCACGCACGAACGACGTATCTCCATACACAATGCGGCCCCGAGAGTGCTTTATAACCATCTTTGTCGCTCTTACGGTGTTGGCCGTGACCCTGCACTGCCGATCGCTCCAAGGGATATAGAGTCAATTGTCCAACACGAGAAGTGCCAGATTTTCTGGAACTACGATTTTTGGACAGCAGTCTCCGTTGCACACTCAAAGCTTGACATTGTTCTCCAAGACTTCGAGAAACGGACTATATTCGTGATCGGATTCTCGGCTCCTTTCGAACACAAAATCACTGCCAAGGAGAAAGAAAATGAGGAAACAGGTATCAAGACCTCAGAAGGGAGCTGCAACGACTGCACCCAAAATATTCGGTACGAATCCTTATAATAGGTGCTCTTGGAGATGTAAAACTATCACTGGTTCGTAACCTTAAAGCCAACCCGCGTTCCTAAAAATATGCCACGGCACTTGCGAAATGGATGCAGAAAGCTGTCATCCTTGGGTCGGTTCGTGCCCCGAAAACACAGGAGAGTTTCGCCGGCCTGTCTTTGTGATTTCATCGTGTCCAGTGACCACCCATCTCACGGTTGTGAGACGTGGCCATGAATGGGATTTACTGCAGTCCTACTTCGAGCCGATGTCATTTTTCAGATGACAGGTGCTCCCAGTGGGACCCTGCAGTGGTTGTTAAACTTTAGTTTATATATATTTCCTTTGGAATAGAACTGAAGGGCCTATGACAAAGCCACCAAACGCGTCCTCGGGTTGCGGATGTGAACAACAATGGCACCACCAAAACACCAAAAAGTTGTGGATGCGGTTCAAAACGATTGAACGCGCAGAGCGCCCGACAATGTGTCGGCAAACAATGCTGATCATCCTAGAGTTCAGGGTGCTGAAAATAATTTAGATGGAAGCACGACGACAAACCGGCGAAAAGCCCACATTGTGTGGACGAATCAACTCAAGGATCACTTGCTAGACTGCTACGATGCCAGCATTATCCCTGTTCACCGACGCTTTATGGCACGTGTGCATACTGTGTGGTGTTAAAAGCACCCGGATTAAAAGACCAAAAGACGCTTGCATCAACTGAACAAGGAGATCGGATGGGCAAGACAGAATGCGTCCCGTGTTTAATGTGTGATTGACTACATAACATCTGGTAGACCATTTACGGAAAGGGTTCGAAAGTTCGCCCAAGAACTGAGGATCCAATTCATTAACAAATAATAATGTGATTGATCGTCTTATGTTTTAGAACTGCATGCAGTTTACAAACAAATTAGTGATCGCCTTATGTTTTGAAGCTTGCCGAAATTTATAAACAAGTAAGAATGTGATTGATCGTCCTATGTTTCACAACTGTTTGAAATTCATAAACAAGTAATAATATGATTATTCGTATTATGCTTCAGAACTGCATGAAATTTAGAAACAAATGAGTGAGCGTCTCATGTTTCAAAACTTTCCGATATTCATAAACAAGTAACAATGTGATTGATCGGCCTATTCTTCACAACTTTTTGAAATCCATAAATAATTAATAATGTGATTAATCGTATTATGCTTCAGAACTGCATGAAATTTAGAAACAAATGAGTGAGCGTCTTATGTGTTAAAACTTAATGGAATTCATAAACAAGTAACAATGTGATTGATCGTCCTATGTTTCACAACTATGTGGAATTTAGAAACGAATGAAATGTAAGTGATCGCCCTATGTTTTAGAACTGTAAACAATTCATTAACAAATAATAGTGTGATTGAACGTCTTATGTTTTAGAACTACATGCAGTTTAGAAACTAATTAGTGATCGCCTCATGTTTCAAAGCTTTCCGAAATTCATAAAGAAGTAACAATGTGAATAATCGTCTCATGATCCACAACTTTGTGATAAACCAGAAACGAATGAAATGTGAGTAAACGCCTTATGTTTCATAACTTTATAAAATTCATGAAAATATAACAATGTGAGTAATCGTCTTATGATTCACAACTGTTCGAAATTCATAAACAAGTAATAATGTGATTGATTGTTCTCTTGAAAGTATGCTTCAGAACTGCATGAAGTTTAGAAGCAAATGTGTGATCGACTTCTATTTTAAAGCTTTATAAAAATTCATGAACAACTAACAATGTGATTGATCGTCCTATGTCGCAAAACTATGTGAAATTCAGAAACGAATAAAATGTGAGTGATCGCCTTATGTTTTAAAACTGTATATAATTCATAAACAAGTAATAATGTGATTAAATATCTTATGTTTGGAAACTTTTCGAAATCCACAAACAAGTAACAATGTGATTGATCGTCTTATTCTTTAGAACTGCATGTAGTTCAGTAAAAAATTAGTGATCGTCTTACGTTTTAAAACTTCATGAAATTCATAAGAAAGTAACAGTGCGATTGATCGTCCAATGTTTCACAGCTGTATGGAATTCAGAAACGAATGCAACTTGAGAGACCACCTTACGTTTTAGAGCTGTATAAAATTCATGGACAGGTAATAATGTGATTAATCGTCTCATGATTCGAAGGAGGGAAGTAAGTAAATTGAGCTCAGGTTTATTTAGGAAATTTAGTGTTCAAGGTAGTAGAGGATGGAGAATTGGGGTAAGCAAAGGAAGAAGGAGGAAAAGTAGTTGTAGGAAGAGGAGTGGACAAAAGGTGAAGGTAGTAGGGATAGGTTGCAGGAGAAGGAATGGGAAGTGAGAAGAAAGTAAGATAAGGGAAGACAGGTGTAGTAGTGATCTAAGGGTAAGTATAGGAGGGGAAGTAGGCAAAGGGAAGTAAGGAGTGGTGAAGTAAAAAAGAGAGAGCTAACGAGGAGAAGTAAGGGAACGGGTTTCAAGGAAGGGCTAAAAGTGAGGAAGTAAGCGAAGTGAGGGAAGGAGTAATGGTGATCGAAGGGCGAGTCGGGCGGAAGAAGTAGGCAAAGGGAAGTAAGGAGAGAGAAGATGGAAAAAGGAGAGCTGGAGGCGGGCAGTAGGTAAATTGAACTAAGGTTTATTTAGAAAATTTAGGGTTCAAGGAAGTAGAGGATGGAGAATTGGGGTTGGCAAAGGAAGAAGGAGGAAAAAGTAGTTGGAAGGAAGAGGAGTGGACGAAAGGTGGAGGTAGTAGGAACGGGTTGCAGAAGAAGAAATCAAAAATAAGGAAAAATGAAGAAAAGTTAGTAGAGGTATAGTAGTAATGTAAGGGTGATTATGAGAGTGGAAGTAGGGGAAGGGAAGTAAGGAGTGGTAAAGTAAAAAAAAAAAGAGCTGACGAGGAGAAGTAAGGGAACGGGTTTTAGGGAAGGGCTAACAGTGAGGAATTAAGCGAAGTAGGTAAGTAGGTAATAGTGATCGAAGGGCGAGTAGGGCAGAGAGTAGGCAAAGGGAAGTGAGGAGCGAGGACGTGAGAAAGGAGGGCTGAAGAAGGAAAGTTGGTGTAATGAGCTAAAGGTTATTGAGAAAATTTAGGGTTAAGGAAGTAGAGAATGGAGAATTAGTATTAGCGAAGGAGGAAGGCAAAAAGGTATTTGGAAGGAAGAGAAGTGGACGAGAGGTTGGAGAAGTTGAAGCAGGTTTCAGGAGGAGGAATCGGAAGTGACGAGGAAGTAAGGAAACTAAGGAAAGTTGTATAAGTGATGTAAGGATGAGCATGGGAGGGGAAGTTGGCGAAGGGAAGTGAGGAGTCGTGAAGCACGAAAGAGAGAGCTTGCGAGAAGTAAGGAAACGGGTTGTAGGGAAAAGTTGGAAGTGAGGAAGTCAGCAAAGTGACGGAAGAGGTAATAGTGACGGACGGGCGAGTAGAGCAGAAGAACTAGGCGAAAGGTAGTGAGGAGCGAGGAAGAAGGAAAAGGAGAGTTGAAGTTGGTATATGGGAAAGATATCTGTTAAGGTGGTTCGGACATGTTAAATGAATGAAAAAAGAACGACTGACCAAACAAGTGTACAAAGGTAAGATAAGTAGCAGAATGCCCAGAGGTAGATTGCCGAAATAATGGTTAGAATCTGTGAGTGGCACGTTAATCTGAAGAGATATAAGAAGCCATAGAAACAGGAGAGCTCGCGTGGAAAAATGCATGGGCGTGAAGGAAGCTAGAGTAGTATGCCAGAACAGAAACTCGTGGTGACAAATAGTTTATAAACAGAATGCGAGTAGAGTGAATAACACCTGAAACAAAGAACTTGGATACTAATGGGCCCAAGTGGGGAACCTTACACACATTAATTATTAATGATACATGCAGAAGTTATCTAAATTTGTGGGTCTCATCAATCGGAGAAAAAACTCACATTACAAATTCATAAAAAGGACGTTGAAAATAATAAATGAGATCATTAAACATTTTTGAAGATACTAATTAGATCACTTAACACTTTAAAAAAAACTTGTTAGCATTTACGTGTCGTAGAAACCACCATGTTCTGAAAGATAAACGAAACTGACTGAACTATGCAAGTTTAGGAAGGTATATCTAGTTTTGAGTGACGAATTAGAGGAAAAGTGTGGTGGGAATGTTTCACACATTTTCTTAAAAAGGTGTCATGGTCACTCAAGAGAAGAAATTTGAAGGAAATCTGTAATAGGTGCCAGGGACTTGTCAGAGAGGATCATAAAATGTTACGTGACCTCTTAAAGGGCCGAAGTACTGATTTGTGAACAGAAGGATGCAACATGGTTGTCTGCGTGTGTTGGGACTAGAGAGTGAATTGTATTTGAAAAACGTTAAAAAAATTCTTGATTGTATACATGAAAATTGTTATTATTACTACTCTTTGTTATAATAAAAGATTTGCCTTTTTTTGGAATTGAAATTGATGAATAATTGTAACTTAATTTTTATTTAATTAATAAATAGTTGGGACAAATCGACAACTAACGATGAAGTTTAGTTCGTAACGCGTAACACAATGCAGAAGGATTTTCATTGTCAGTTCGCTGGTTTACTGCTTTTGGATTACTTTCTATGTAAGTCTTTTCAAGGAACATCCTTTTTTTTGTAATTTGTGTTTTTTTTAGTATTGTAGTTTAGTCAGAGTCAAATTTGTGATCCTGATACCACGCATGTTTGGTCATAGCTGTCTCTTTGCTAGGTGGTCGGTAAACATCCCTGGTGTGTTCTTTTTTCCGAATTTGTAAGGGGCGCTTTGTTGAGCCGATATATACTGATTCGCACCCTGTGCAAGGTATGGGAGAAATCATTTTTTGAACAATTTTATTTTTCATATTTAGGAATAACCTTCCTCAAGTCCATTCTTCATAACAATTTGAAAAATGGCTAATAAATACATTGCTATGGGTCTTCACTTTTTTCCTTAAATGCATCTTTTCTATGAACTATTTTCTTCTCAGAAAAAAGTCTCGAGGGTCACTAAAATGATAACATTCGTGGGAATTCAGATTTATTTGTTTTAAATTAAAAATAGCAGCAAGACATTATCATATTTGAAACAAGTACACGAAAAATGATATAAAGAAAATCTCTAGTTTTTCCAGTGATTCATCTAATTATTACTTCTGCACTTCCGGACAATGATCATGGCATTAAACGCATTAAGAAACTTAAATCCTGCTTGGAACACTGCAGTGTTACGTCTGGAAGGAAGTAACCAAATATTATTATTATTTTTTTAATTAAAACTTACCGTTTTGTCTACAGAAACTGAGTCCCTATCTAAGGGGACGGCCCTGAAAGTAAATTTATTTTTTAAACCTTGTACGGTAAGTTAACTCATTTATTGGATAGACATTAGGATGAATGACGAACGTAAACCAGTATCATTTAAGAGTTGTTAGTAATTAATATGGAAAGGGGTGATTCTAATTAACCCCGGAATCAGCGTCAAAGTTGATATTTGTCTTTTTGGATTGAAAATGAGAATTCATTTCTTACTCAGAAGGATGACTTTCCAACAACATACTTTAAACTTGAATTAAACAGGTGAATTTTGTACTAGAAGAATTAATTTTCATTTTAAAAATTAAAATTTTTGCCAAAAGTGAAAGAAAAACATTCGCAGTTGAACAAATTGGTAATCAACCAAGAATCAAAACGGTCGATTTCGAGAATCAAACAGCAGTATTTAACACACGAAAGAAAAATCAATTTGTAATTGCTTTTGCTGACAGTCTAGGCTTTACTTTTAAAATGTGCTTCAAAAAAAAATAAACAGTAAAAAAATTGTTGATACCAACTTAAAAAATAATACCCTAGAGCTTTCCTATTTTTCCAGATTATTTGTTTAAACAATAAATAATATCAGAAGAAAATTATGAACATGGCGTATGTGTTATTGTGTACTTAATGTTGAAAACTTATAAAAAAAATCGAAATGGGTGAAGAATTATAAGCTGTAGCCGATTTCAAAAAGTAAATTACTAATTTGTACATGTGCGAGGTAGGTAATAAAAGAAGAGCCAGTCCCGTTTCCCTAATCGCAGGCAAAACATAGAGGCTGTAATAACCTCTATGTGACCTAGCAGTAAGTGCAGAAACTCCGCATTTTTCAAGTAATCTGAAATGATACACTTGTAATCCACTTGAAACAGGCAGTAATCCAATAAAACCAGGGCAATTGTAGGTAATCCACTTGTAATCTGAAATAATATACTTGTAATCCACTTGAAACTCATAGTAATCCAATAAATCCAGCGCAATTATAGGTAATAATTCACTTAAAATACTACGCAATCCACTTTTGATACTAGGCAATCCACTTGTAATACAAGGTAATCCACTCGTTATACTCGGTAATACATTTCTAATCCTTCATAATCCAATCTTAATCCTAGACAATCCAATTTTAATCCTGTGTAATCACATGTAATCTTCTTGCAATCCGAAAAATCCACAGTAATCCACTTTTTATGCGAAACCTTCCACTTGTAATCCACTTGTGATTCTAGACAATTCACTTTTAATCCTAGGTAACCCCCTTGTTATCTGAATTAATCTACTTGTAATCCACTTGAAACTCGTAGTAATCCAAAAAATCCAGCGGAATCATAGGCAATCCACTTGTAATCTTCAATAATGAACTTGTAATCCACTTTAAATAATCATATATAATCCACTTGAAATACTACGCAATCCACTTTTGATTCTAGGAAATCCACTTGTAATACTGGGTAATCCACTTGTTATACTGGGTGATACACTTTTAATCCTTGATAATCCAATCGTAATCCCCAACAATCCAATTTTAATCCTGGGTAATCATATGTAATCTTCTTTCAATCTGAAACATCCACGTTAATCCACTTGTAATGTGAAACCTTCCACTTGCAATCCACTTGTGATTATAGATAATTCACTTTTAATCTTATTTAATCCACTTGTAATCTGAAATATACTATTTGTAATCCACTTGAAACCCGCAGTAATCCAATAAATCCAGCGTCGTCATAGGTAATCCACTTGTAATCCGAATAATCTACTTGTAATCTACTTGAAACCCACAGTAATCCAAGAAGTCCAGCGTAATTACAGGTAATTTACTTGTAATCCACTTGAAACCCGCAATAATCCAATAAATACAGCGTAATCATAGGTAGTCTACTTGTAATCTGAAATAATCTAGTTGTAATCCACTTAAAATCCACAGTAATCCAAGAAATCCAGCGTAGTTACAAGAAATTTATTTGTAATTCACTTGTAACCCGCATTAATCCAATAAATCCAGCGTAATCACAGGTAATCGACTTGTAATATAAAATAATCTACTTGTAATCCACTTGAAACCCGCAGTAATTCAGTGAGTCCAGCGTAATCACAGGTAATCGACTTGTAATCTAAAATAATCTAATTGTAATCCACTTAAAAACCCGCAGTAATCACTTTAGAAATTATACACGCATCTCTTTGTCTTATCAACTTTTTAGCAGTAATTTTCATACGTAAAAAGTCATTTTCGAAAGAAACTTATCCCATTTGTTTTCTAATTTAGTTCTTCCCAGCGTATCCTATGTTAACAATCTTGAATCAACTTCGAAAGTAATCGTTCCAAGAAAATGGCGGACTATACTGCTAACGAAATTGTTGACATCCTGATTGTTTAGGTGAATGTCAACGAAATTACCGAAGAGCTGCTGCATTGTACCATGAACGATTCCCTGACCGACATCATCCTAATCATGGAGTAAGACGTAATATTGAGATTCGTAGTCGTCGAGGAAATTTTCTTCGACCAAGAAGGGGACTAAATGAACATGATCATCAATATAATCCTTGATTCATTGCTATACTAGTCATGGTTCATTAAGATCCCCAAATAAGTTTACGGGAAATTGAAAGAAATTTGCGTGTCCCTAGAGCTACTGCAAGTAGATATTTACGGTCTGTAGGGTTTCATCCATATCACATAACTGTAAACCAAGCTATGGTTGAAGAAGTTCATCTTCGCAGAATGAGATTTTGTGAGTGGGCAGTGCAACAGATTAATAATGAGAATAATTTTTTCAATGACGTTCTCTTAAGTGTTAAGCTGGGTTTGAAAGTACTGGAGTATTAAATCGACATAATTCTCATTATTGGTATCCGGTGAATCCTCATTGGATGCAAAAGATTGACCAACAACATCGCTTGAGTGTAACTTTTTGGATTGTGGGCTTGGGGTTTGTGAGCTTGCAACTGCAAAAATGCGACCTTCAAATGACATTGAATGTTGATCTCAAGGTCAAGGTCCTTGTCACATTTTAACGTTAAATTATCTTCTTTATTGAATGCGGTGCCCAAATCAAAGTTTCCCATAAAAAAAACAATTATCACCTTCAAATGACCTTGAAAAATTACCTTAAGGCAACATTGTTAAGGTCGTTGTCACACTTTAGGTACCTTCACAACATTCATTCCACCAGTAAACTTAGTTAAACAGCTACCAGGTAGGTTTTTATCATTTGACCTTGAATTGACCCTATCAAGTTAACGGAAACAAACTTGAAAATACCATTTCAGACGTAAGATTTCTCGGTCTTTCCGAATCCGGTGTCAGAAATAGGGATTATTATCTAAAAAAAAAACAGAGTTGACCATGAAAAAACCTTTAAGGTTAAGTTCAAAGTCATTTTCACGAAAAAAGTTCATATATTCCCAAATAGTTGTGTTTTCTCGGATATCTTTTGATTCTCTTTGAAATTTCTAGAAATATTATAAAATTTGAGAAAATTTTTCCTCAGAAAATTTAATATCGAAATTTTCAATGTTATTGTTGTTATTGAAGTCGATAGTGCATTTGATATTGTTGGGAAAAATTTTTCTTTCAGAAAATTTACCGTCGAAATTTCCAATGTTATTTTAGTTAATGTAGTCGATAGTGCATTTGGCATTGTTAGGAGAAAAAAAAATTTCCAGAAAATTTTTACTCAGAAAATTTGATATCGAAATTTTTTATAAAAATTTTAATTTAATGTTTAAATCTAAACTTACAACGACATTTTGACTTTTTTTTTTATTGTTATAAGTTATAAGTCTACACTTACTTTTCAATGTAAAATTTTAATGTTTTAAATGTCAAATGAAATTTTAATTTTTTATTAAAAATTTTTTATTCTTGTTATTGAAGTCGATAGTGCATTTGAGATCTGTGGGAAAAATTTTTCATTCAGAAAATTTTTCCTAAGAAAATTTGCTATCGAAATTTTCAATGTTATAGTTGTAATTGAAGTCGATAGTGCATTTGACATTGTTGGGGGAAAAAAAAATTTTTTAGAAAATTTTTCCTCGGAAAATTTACAATCGATATTTTACATGTTATTGTTGTTATTGATGTCGATAGTGCATTTGACATTTTTGGGAAAAAAAATTTTCTCAGAAAATTTTTTCTCTGAAAATTTACTATCGAAATTTTCAATGTTATTGTTGTTATTGAAGTCGATAGTGCATTTGAGATTGCTGGCAAAAATTTTTCTTTCAGAAAATTTTTCGTCAGAAAATTCACTATCCAAATTTTCACTGTTATTTTTGTTATTGAAGTCGATAGTGCATTTGACGTTGTTGGGAAAAATTTTTTTCAGAAAATTTATCCTCAGAAAATTTACTATCGAAATTTTCAATCGTATTTTTGTTATTGAAGTCGATAGTGCATTTGACATTGTTGTGAAAAATTTTTCTGCAGATAATTTACTATCAAAATTTTCAATGTTATTGTTGTTATTGAAGTCGATAGTGCATCTGAGATTGTTGGGAAAAATTTTTCTTTCAGAACATTTTTCCTCAGAAAATTTACTATCGAAAATTTACAATGTTATGGTTGTTATTGAAGCCGATAGCGCTTTGGACATTTTTGGGGAAAAATTTGTTCTTAGGAAAATTTTTCCTCAGAAAATTTACCATCGAAATTTTCAATCCCATTGTTGTTATTGAAGTCGATAGTGCATTTGAGATTGTTGGGAAACATTTTTCTATCAGAAAATTTTTCCTCAGAAAATTTAATATCGAAATTTTCAATGTTATTGTTGTTATTGAAGTCGATAGTGCATTTGAGATTTTTCAACAAAATACATGACTTTTTTACCAAATAGTTCAATTTTCAACTCATAAAGAACAAATTTTCAACCAAAATACAATAGCTTCATTTTCAGAAATAAGAATTAACTTTAAAAAAAAACGAATTTCCAATGCAATAGTTACATTTTCAAATATTGAAGTAAATAGTTTAATTTTTAACTAACAAGATTAATTTTATACAAAAAAGAAACAAACGAATTTGCAAACAAATAAATCAATTTTCCACCTAATTGTTGAATTTTCAACTCAAAACTATCAATTTTCAACTTGGTAACATAAATTTTCAAGAAAAAAGATATTGATCTTCAACCAATAAAATGAGTATCTAACAAAGTTATTTAGTTTTGAATCAAGATGTTGAAGTTTCGATCAAGAGGATCTCGAGACAGTGAGGGTACGTGGGTTAGCGTTCGCAGATGAGATCAAAACCTTCATCGTCTAAAAACGGCACTCTTCGGCGAAGAAGGTGTAAATCTCGAGAGAGTGAGGGTACGTGGGTTAGCGGTCGCAGATGAGATCCACATCTTCATCGAAGAATGGTCCTCTTCGACGAAGAAGGTTTGGATCTCGAGAGAGTGAGGGTACGTGGGTTAGCGGTCGAAAATGAGATCCACACCTTCATCGAAGAATGGTCCTCTTCGACGAAGAAGATGTGGATCTCGAGAGAGTGCGGGTACGTGGGTTAGCGGTAGCAGATGAGATCCACACCTTCATCTAAAAATGGTCCTCTTCAACGCAGAAGGTGTGGATCTCGAGCAAGTGAGGGTACGTGGGTTAGCGTTCGCAGATGAGATCAAAACCTTCTTCGTCTAAGAATGGCGCTCTTGGGCAAAGAAAGTATGGATATCGAGACAGTTGAATTTGTAACCCGCAATTATGATTTTTAAACAAAAAAGTTAATTTTCTACGAAATAGTTAAATTTATAAGTAAATAGTTTAATTTTTAACCAAATAGTTTAATTTTCCAGCAAATCGTTCAATTTTTAAGCGAAGAGATATATCTTGAAATAATAAAATGTATTTTTAACAAAGTTATGTAACTTTCAATCAAGTAGTCGAATTTATAATTTAAAAAAATGCATTTTTAACGAAATGGTTGAATTTTCAATTAAAGAGGTTATTTTTTAACGGAAAATGGAATCGATATATATTTAGTTGAAAAACTAATTTTCAAAAACAACAAAAATTAGTTTTCAACTAGTTGAATTCAACTGAAGGAGACGATTTTTCAACAAAATACATGACTTTTTTACCAAATAGTTCAATTTTCAACTCATAAAGAACAAATTTTCAACCAAACTAAAAAAGGAAGGAGTTTATCCTAATCGAGGCACGGACTATCTCGATCTTTGCAAGAAATTTAAATGTTTTACTCTAGCTGGTCGACGGACTTTCGCGTGTTGCACGTTTTCATTTAAACTAGTGAGGAATAAAATTGACCGTTCTTACTTAATGAATTGGCTCCATTTCAAAACCCCAAGACTGTCTGCAAGATACGTCGTGCCATTCCACTTGCCACTTCCGGATTCAGCCATTCGCTTCAATTTGCCAGTTCTTGGTTGCCCAACAATGGTTTTTCCCAGGGCATATGTTCAATAAAGAAAAAAAAAAGAAATAATAATAATATTGCATTTGTCGAAGGTGTAATTACATAGGCGAGCGGCGGCGAATGCGGTGCGGCGGCTAATGTGGCGCGTTCGCGTTTTTTAATATTACCGCATTTTCTGCTCGTGGAGGTAGTTTCATCATATCCATATATGTTTTCAAAGTGACATTTTCAGAAAAGGGGAATAATTCAATAAATTGCATGATTTTTATTTGAAAAAATTAGTTTTGGTTCTTTCGCTTGTATTGCCAGAGTAGCTAAAAGACAGTAAAACATTATAGAGGTTTCGTGTGAACTTATACATTTTTTTGGAAATATACTGTTCGGAGTTTTTTAAATGCTTTGAAGTTTAACACTTTGAGTAAATTAATAAACTTTTATGTCGAAAAATCTTCATTATATACTATTCACATGCGACTTATGTGACGCATTCGGGACCAAAATCGGCATGTAACTTGATGACTTGTTTAAAAAGTATTCTCACTGATGATTATTTGAATGTATCCTCCATTATGTTATCCTTCTTATTGGTGAGTCATTCTACACAGTTAAGAAAAAATGTTTTCTTGAAGTTTCAGCAAACGTAACCCTCAAATTATTGTGAGACATTCTGCAATGTTAAAAAAACATTCTTTCTTAAATTTTCGGCAGACATAAACCCTCAAATATGCCAATAATATCAAACGTGAATATATTTATATTTTTTTTATTCAATTTTACTAATTTTTCTGTATAATTGGTATTTTATTCAATAATGATGAATTGAAATTGAAAGGCGCCACATTACCAAACAAGGTAGGACAACTTGGAGCAGATTCACTATTTGGAAAACACATTAATTAACAGTTTTAATGAACTTCAATTAAATTATCTTCTCGCAGAGAGTATTTGTAAGATATAAGCCAAAATAAAATATATTCTATTACAACGTTTTATTTCATATTTGAATTTTAATCGTGCATTTTCCTTTATGTGCGCCGCATTCGCTGCCGCTCCCTTATTTTTTCCTGAGACCTCGTGTCCTCAAAACACACGAGAGTTTCGCCGGCCTGTCGTTGTGATTTCTTCGTGTCCTGTGGCCACCCATCTCACGATTGTGAGACGTGGCCATGAATGGGATTTACCGTGATCCTACTGGGAGCCGATGTCATTTTTTGGATGACAGTTGCTTCCAGTGGGACCCTGCGGTGGTTGCTAATCTTTAGTTTTTAATTATATATACGGAGAACGGTGTTTATTGGGTCGGCGCGATAATGAGCTTTTGCTTAATGGGATTAATAGAGGGCACTCGCCTGAAGTGTTTACTACCTTTTTTTTTTGTTTTTAACATTTCAGTAAATGCGAGGGAGGAAAAATGCATAAAAAGATGCTTATCAGGTCTTCAAATTAAAAACTTCAAAATGACAAGTGAAAGAAAATGTAGAACAGGGAAACTTATTTAACACGAAGAACACAAGGACGCCAAACTTATCAACGTTTTTGAAAAGCCGTAGAAATAATAATGAAGAAGGGCTTCGTAAGGTTGAATGTTGAAGAGATTTAAAGGAGTTTATTGGGTCGCATTTATACATTAAAAGCAAAAAGCTGAATAGCTTGGGACGAGTCGGGCTCAACTTCTTCTGGACGAGCTCGAATTGTTTCGGGTAATCGAAGATTACGAAAACACGTCCTGTCTCGGGTTTTCGACTCCAACTCGGAACTCGAAATTCGAGCAATTTACGGAATCCAAGGGATTTACGGTATTCGCGGGATTCAAGAAAATTGCAGGAATGAACCAATTCATGGAATTTAAGGAATGAACGGAACCCAAGTAATACAAGAAGTTCATAAAATAAGCGAAATTCACGTAATCCACGAAATTTAAGGAACTCACGGAATTCAAGAATTCGAATTATCCACCGAATTCAAGGAATCCACAAAAATGAACAAATTGGCGGAATTCAAGGAATTCATCGAATTCAAGTAATAGCAGGAATTCAAGTTTTTCACGGAATTGAGGAAATTCCATTCACGGATGATAGCGATTCGCATTAAGTGATTAATGCGTTTATATTGAAAATAATTTCCAGCGGTAAGCGACCTGCTAAACATCCTCATGTATCTAATTCGGTCCTAATAAGAACCTATATATACTTACTGAAAAATATATGTGAAAACATATAAGCAGGCAGCTAATCAGTCTATGGCTTTAAAAAAACTAACAGCCTGTCACTGATTGCATATGCTGCTCCAGACTTCATTCTTCTAATTCTAACCGTAATTAGGATATTAGGTATCCGCGAAAAAATCGACAGACTGCTGTTCAATTAAACCGCGAATATGCTGATATATGGCAAATCATTGGAGCCTCAGTTCTAAATGATACCAACTTTTACTTGAGCCGCAACTTTACTGAACCCTTATTTTTTTCTGTGATCTGGTACTGTGAGAAGAAATGGAAATGATTGAATTTTTAGATGTGAAATATGGAACACAGAAGTTTGACGCATTTTTATTTAAATGAAACTTCTTTTGGGACGGGAGTGAATTGAAAAAAACGACCGAACGAAAGTCTTTGTCTCTCTCTAACGGAAATCTGTGTCTTTCTCTTACAAGCATACTTTCCATACCTTCTCTCTGTAATCGCGTCTCCCTTTTGTGCCCCTGCTCGGATGTGATCCATATTGCAGGGGCAAGTGGCTACCCCTATGAAACAAATTTACCCCAAGTATCATCTTAAAAAAAAATTTTGACAGAAGTTATAAGCAAATTGTGAAAAATCTAATTTTCTCGAAAACAGCTTGACCGATTTTGGTGGTTAAAATATATGTTATAGTGGGTACTGAAGAGGTTCTGCGAAAAATTCAAAAACCAATTCTGTTTATTTTAAGAGGATAAAAAAAATTATTCACATTTTTAAATAGTTTTTTTTTATAGGAAGTACTTCTGGTACACCAACCATTTTCCGACTATACCATGCTCACATTTGAGGTTGCAATATATATTCTTGCGGAGATGGTCAGAGCATTAGTTCTTAGTTGAAAAAAAAATAAAAACTACTTGTTGGCCCCTCAGATGTATGCAATTCTCTAATAATGAGGGACCAACTTTATTTTAAGCTTACGACGCAATAAGTTATACGCAATAGTGTAATACAAACCAAATGCAACGTAATTATTTAATTGAAAACACATTTTCTCGTGAATTACCCAGTCATAGTACCAATTGCTTCTAGGTATATAGAAAAATACTTCTCTTCGCTTACTGCTGACATTCGCCAAACTAATTTCATGTTTGCCCACGATAGTATCCTTCACTTTATGTACACTATATACAACTATATACATCCTATATTAATAACTCAACAAAACATATATGGCAACTGATTTTTAAGTGTTCTGATTCATTCACAATAAGTGTACGCGTATGTTCATATGTGCATATGTGCATTTGTGATATACTTTTATTATTAATTGCAGAATTATCTCAGTTCCTCGTCATTTGATATTTTGTCCAAGGTACCATATTCTCAATTTTTCTATTCGTACAAAGCACTTAGCAAGAACAAAGTGAAATCTTCTCGTGATAACGTCATGACGATGTACGTATGAGACACGAATAGAAACAACTGAGAATATGGTACCTTGGACAAAATATCGAATGACGAGGAACTGAGATCATTCCCAGATTATAATGGATTACAAGTGGATTACTATGTATTACAAGTATATCACTCCGGATAACAAGTGGATTACTCCATGATACTGGGATTACTCCGAATGACTAGAATGAATCTGGATTACAAGTGGATTAGACTGGATTAAAATTTTATTACCGTGGATTAGAACTGAAATACTCCAGATTATAAAGGATTACAAGTGGATTACTTCGTATTACAAGTATACCACTCCGGATAATAATTGGATTACTCTATAATACTGGGATTAATGCGATGACTAGAATTAATCTGAATTACAAGTGGATTACTCTGGATTAGTCTAGATTAAAAGTTGATTACTCTGGATTAGTCTTGATTAACAGTTGATTACTGTGGATTAGAAGTGAAATACTCCAGATTAGAACTGGATTACAAGTGGATTACTATGTATTACAAGTATATCACTGCGGATAACAAGTGGATTACTCCATAATACTAGGATTACTCCGAATTGCTACAATTAATCTGGATTACAAGTAGTTTACTCCAAATTACAAGTGGATTACTCTGGATTGGTCTGGATTAAAAGTAGATTAGAGAGGATCGGAACTGGAATAATTTAGATTAGAACTGGATTACAAGTGGATTATTTCGTATTGCAAGTGTATTACTCCGGCTAACAAGTGGATTACTTCATAACTAGAATACTCCAAGTTATAAATGGATTACAAGTGGATTACTTCGTATTACAAGTGTATTACTCCGGAGAACGAGTGGATTAATTCATCATACTAAGATTACTACGAATTACTAGAATTAGTCTGGATATCAAGTGGATTACTCAGAATTACATGTGGATTATTCCGGATTAAAAGTTTATTACGGCGGATCAGAACTTGAATACTCCATATTAGAACTGGATTACTTCATGATACTGGGATTACTCCGAATGACTAGAAGTAATCCATATTACAAGTGGATTACACCAGATCATAAGTGTCTTACTGTGGATTAGACGAATTACCAGTTCTGATAACCAAGAGTTCCAGCGCATTATTAGAGTTGTTTCTCCTTCGGACTAACTTAATTCATGTTCTCTTAAATTTGACCATTCATCTTTAACTTTGCCAGTCTGAATTTTTTGTAATATTTGCACGTTTCGCTGTAAGTCTTTTGCCGGATTGATAACTATCAAGAAGTTGTTTCTATACTTTCGTCAGACGAGCATTTGAGTCAGTCTCACTTTTAAGTCGTTTTACTTTCCGTATCAATGAAATAACACAGAATACATATTTAATTTGCTAACTCCTCCTCAGCCTTGATCTCTGAAAAAACTTGAGGGCTCTTAGATTTTAAAGGGATTTCAAAGATTTCAAGGAATCTTGTAATATTTCGAAATATATCACGGAATTTCAAGGATTTTAGCCAATTTTTAAAGATTTTACAGGATTTCCACGGATTTTAAAGATTTCAATTAATTTTAAAGGGACTTCAAAGATTTCAAGGAACCCCGTAATATTTCGAAATATTTCAGGGAATTTCAAGGATTTTAACCAATTTTTAGAGATTTTAAGGGATTTCCACAGATTTTAAGGAATTTCAAGGGATTTCCGAATATTATAAAGGATTTCAAGGGATTATAAGGAACTTATCATGGCTTTTAAAATACATATTTTAAAATATTTTGAGGTACTTTTAGAGATTCGGAATGATTTCCACGGATTTTAAAGGGATTTCAAAGATTTCAAGGAATCTTGTAATATTTCGAAATATATCACGGAATTTCAAGGATTTTAGTCGATTTTTAAAGATTTTACAGGATTTCCACGGATTTTAAATATTCCAATAAATTTTAAAGGGATTTTAAAGACTTCAAGGGACCTCGTAATATTTCGAAATATTTCGCGGAATGTCAAGGACTTTAACCTATTTTAAGAGATTTTCAGGGATTTCACCCGGATTTGAAAGGATTTCAAGGATTTACAAAGATTTCACGGAATCTTAAAGAAATTTTAAGGGATTTTCACAGTTTTTAAGGGCTTCCAAGGTATTCTGAGAGAGATCAAAAGATTTCAAATTATATCCACGAATTTTAAATATTCCAATGAATTTGAAAGGGATTTGAAAGATTTCAATGGATCTCGTAATATTTCGAAATGTTTCACGGGATTTCAAGGGTTTTAATCGATTTTTAGAGATTTTAAGGGATTTTAACAGATTTTAAATATTTCAATGAATTTTAAAGGGATTTCAAAGATTCCAAGGCTTTTAAAATATTTCACGGAGTCTCAAAGAATTTTAAGGTATTGCCACAATTTTTAGGAGATTAAAGAGATTTCAAAATATTTCAAAGTATAACCACGGATTTTAAAGTATTTCGTAAGATTTTAAAAGATCTACGGGAATTTCAAAGGATTTCCGAATATTACAAAGTGTTTTAAGGGATTATGAGGATTTTTTCATGGCTTTTAAAATACATAGGGTAAGGAGGGGCAGCGCCGACCGGTTGGGCAAAGGCGACTTTGCTATAACATCGCTATTACTTGACAATTTTAATTCTACTTTGCATCAAATAAACCTATTTTATTAAAGGTATAGTGTTACTTACTAAAAGCTTGAAAATTGACGTTGTAAAAGAAGAATTATGCAGAAAACAGTTTTGACAACGAAACAAAAGAAAAGATAAAAAGAAGTTTTAAAATTTTTTGGACTTTTATAAATTGAAAATTCTTGCTGCACAATCACCATTTTTTGCCTAAAAATACCTCGAATTATGTGGAAAAATATGTTAAATTCTCAGATAATTCGGAGAGGCTGCTCATGGTTGAAGAAATTAAAATTCCCAGCGTACCACGTTAATGCACGTCTGCTGATGTATACTGAGGAGTCTGAAAACCTACGTTGGTATTAGATTTGAACCACTTTCGAAATGCTCGAAAGTCAGACAAAAAAAGTCCCAAAAATAATAGTACCTTCTATTCGACCAATATTCTCATGAACTTGTTCCTAGGATATTCTCTCATCTTTCCTAGCTCCTCAGACAATTCCTCACTAAACAAAATTTTGGTTTTGGAACTGTTTCGGATTCGTCACCTTTCTTTTATACCCTGATTTTCTATTCGCGCGTATGGCCTTGACCGGCCCCGAAATAGCGATTCAGTCCTTGAGCCTCAACTCACTTGCCAATGAGCGCTTACCATGGCATGAATCTCCTTACCAAATATTAAAAAAGGATTGGATTTTACTAAATAAATGCTTGTTTTCTGAAGAAGAAGATTATGTGCAATTTTGTTACATCCAATTTTTAAAACTCAACTAATTTATCTCAAATATTATATCCTTAACTTTTTTTTTCAAGATGGCTTGCTGATAATATTCAAACATTCAAACAACTCTGGTCTTTACATTGATAGTCATCCATTATCCTACTGTTGTTCAATGTACTATGACATATCTACAATCAAAAGAAAATTCAGTTTTATGCAAACAACAATTTGTAAGACGTAGTTCGAATTCTTTCCCATTTGCTATTCTTTGTTACCGTCCAAAGTTTCGAAAACGTGTCCCACGAGCTAAAAAATTCTCCACTTTCAGATGTGTTAAATATTGTACTGAATTTTGTGGGTAAAGTTTGAAGAACATATGTTTTTGCATATTTTGACCAACTCAAATAATTTACGCTCAAAATTGACCTACTCTTGTTATAGTTTTCCCCACTTGAAAAAATGTAATCCTCTGTATCTTCTTGCAGAGACAAGTTCACAGTTCGAATGTTTACCTAATGGCGCTCCCATTCCTGGTTTTCCTCGTGGCGGACAATATTCTTCTTAGCCTAATAAACAGTATTATCCTGCAAGGACTCTCCATCATGTCGAGTAACCTCTTCGAGCCCGGTCTAGGTCTCCTCCTGCCAATGCCAGATGCATGATACCACCTGCCAGGCTCATTGCTTCTTCACGCGGACCTGTATATGGATTTGACCAACTTGAATTTATATATATATATATTAATATTAATATATTAAATTAATAATTGTTTAATTGTTACTTTAAAATGAAAATTCAGCACTTTTCTTAATTAAGAAAATTTTATCAAATTGCAACCATTAAAATTGTAACGCTCAAAGTTTAAATTTAGCACTCTGAAATTGTAATAATTCAAAGCATTCTATTTAAACAATTAATTTTCAAATTGCTTGGTTTTAAATATTTGATTTATAGTTGCTTATTTTATATGAAGTCAAGTTTTGCTGAATATTAAAAAACTGTTCTTTTTTAAAGTTAAAAACTTTCAAATTGAATGGGTTAAAAATGGAATATTTTAGAATTAAATAATATTAGAATACGATTTGAAATTGAATAAATGTATTATGAATCTATTAGTTTTAAGTTATTTAAAGAGTGAACGCTTTCGAATTAAAAAAGTTGAATTTGGGACGTTAAAATCTGTAAATTGTTTAATTTTGAAAAGTTCCAGAGTCGCCTTGTAAAATGAATTATTGTTCGATTTTTAGTACTCAAAATACAGTCCAATTTTTGAAATCATGCATTCAGTTATATTTACAGTTGATAAACTTAAAACGCTTTGCTTTCCAAAATAGTCAATTTCAAACGCCTTTAATTTTTAATTATGTAAGTCTTCAAAACTGCATTTTAAAATTCTTTTAAGGGGCCATTCACAAAATACGTGTTACATTTTTCAGGAACTTCGAACACCCCCCCCCCCCTCTACGTGATGCTTTTTCCATTTCACTTAAGATGAAGAATGATACTTTGAAAGACCCCTCCCTCACCCTCTTTACATTATCACGTTTTTTGTGAATGACCCCTAAGTGAAAATATAGGCTTAAAACTGAAGACGTAAAATGGAAAATGAAAATGGAAAGCAACTTTGAGCGTGCCTAAGGCGCGCGACTGTTCGTTCTCGCGCTTCACGCTCGATAATATACAGTAGTCTCACATATTTCTGTATCTCTTATTTCCTGTCACCTTTATTTCCCGTCGGCTGTAGACAGTTATTTCCATTTGCGCAGTTCCGGAAACTCCCACCTCGGTCACGGTATATTCTCCTCCGCGTCAGTGGGTGACCAATTGAAGAAAAGAGGCCCGAAGAGCGGGAAGCTTTGAATTAAGTACTTTGACATGCCGTCATGGGAATACGTCTCACGACGTTTCCGAGAAGATATTATAAACGAAAAAGTCATAAATGTCCAAATAGTAATATTTCTCAAGTGTAGAATATATTTTCTCAGTCATGTTCCATTCTTTTGTCGATTGACGACCTTTCAGTTTCACGAAATAAAATAAAATATCCTAAAAAAATTATATTATTTTTGTAGAGAATTCGCCTTGATGGCTCAAAGGATTTGAAAAATTTTAGGGTATTTTAAAAGATTCCAAGAAATATTCAAGAACGTTAAAAAATGCCCAAATAAGGTTTAAATTTGAATTTTTAAGATTTTAGGATATTTTTAAATATTCCAAGAAATTTTCAATAGATTTTTAAGAATTTTAAAAGGTAAAATTCATATTTCTTGGTCGAAAATAATTTTGTAAAAAATGGTCATTTTGGTTTAAAAATTAAAGGTCTTGTTTTTTTTTAAATTCCATTATTTTGGTAGAAAAATCAATTTTTCGATTGAAAATGAACTTTTTGCCTAAAAATGAACTTTTTGGTTGAAAATTCATTTTTTCGGTTTGAAAATTATATTATTTTTGTAGATAATTCGCCTTGATGGCTCAAAGGATTTGAAAAATTTTAGGGTATTTTAAAAGATTACAAGATATATTCAAGAGCGTTAAAAAATGTCCAAATAAGGTTTAAATTTGAATGTTTAAGATTTTAGGATATTTTTAAAGATTTCAAGAAATTTTCAATAGATTCTTAAGAATTTTAAAAACGTAAAATTCATATTTCTTGGTCGAAAATAATTTGGTAAAAAAATTGTCATTTTGGCTTAAAAATTAAAGGTCTTGTTTTTTAAATTCCATTATTTTCGAAGAAAAATCAATTTTCCGATTGAAAATGAAGTTTTTGGCTAAAAATGAACTTTTTGGTTGAAAATTCATATTTTCGGGTTGAGAATTCTATTATTTTCGAAGAAAATTCAACTATTTGTTTCAAAATTCAACTATTTTTTTGAAAATTAACTTTTTGGTTGAAAATTCATATTTTTGCTTTGAAAACTATTATTTTTGTAGAGAATTCGCCTTCATGGCTCAAAGGATTTGAAAATTTTCAAGTTATTTTAAAAGATTCCAAGATATATTCAAGAACGTTAAAAAAATGCCCAAATAAGATTTAAATTTGAATTTTTAAGATTTTAGGATATTTTTAAATATTCCAAAAAATTTTCAATAGATTTTTAAGAATTTTAAAAGTTAAAATTCATATTTCTTGGTCAAAAATAATTTTGTAAAAAATGGTCATTTTGGTTTAAAAATTAAAGGTCTTGTTTTTTTTTTAAATTCCATTATTTTGGTAGAAAAATCAATTTTTCGATTGAAAATGAACTTTTTGCCTGAAAATGAACTTTTTGGTTGAAAATTCATCTTTCCGGTTTAAAAATTATATTATTTTTGTAGAGAATTCGCCTTGATGGCTCAAAGGATTTGAAAAATTTTAGGGTATTTTAAAAGATCAAAAAATTAAATAAACTAACCTCATAAGTGCACTTCATCACATTCAAAAGTAAACAAATGCTACTGCGCAGAAGTGAAGATCCGAAACGCTTTTTACACGAAGTCGTTCGAGTCACGATTGGCTGATCTGTTACGATATTGTGGTACGCGTGAATGTTGCGAAATTTCAAAGTTTAGCAGAACCTTTAACAAGTTATCATATTTTCTTATAATAATTGCTGTAATTGAAAAAGAATAGAATATAAATCTTGATAATGATATTATAATTCTGAGATAAACTGTTTAAAATTAAAAGGTGAATGAGTAAAGAAATATTTTAGATTTAATGTGTATGAACTAATGAAAAAGGCCCCGTTTGACGATTTTATTCGAGAAGTGTTAAGCGTCTTTGTGAGTTAGGGTAGAGATAGCCGATTTTGGGTTTTTATTGGGGGTGACATGGTAAAATGGGCTCTGCCTAAATTCCGAGGTTGTCCTGGAGCCCACGCGGCATGAAATGTTGCAGTGAAAATTTCTAAGAAATATTACAACGAAACCTTTTGATAACGTTGCACACAGGTTTTGAAGACGTTTTAAAATTATTTCTTTGAATTATTTCCTGAAGTAAATCTAAAATATTGCATAAATAATTCACTAAAATATCATTCTTCATGTTTAAAAATAATTTAGAGAAACTTTGCAGAAATATTGCAGAAACATTGCACTAAAATGTTACTTGCCTTGTTCGGAAATATTTTCAAGAAACATTGTAAAAAAATTGCATAAATATTGCACGAAATCACTTATGAAAGATTTTGAAAATCTTACAATGAAACCTTTTGATAATATTGCAGACATGTGTCAAAGATGTTTTAAAATTATTTCTATGAAATGTTTTCTGAAGTCAATCTAAAATATTGCAGAAGCATTTCACTAAAATATTACTTGTCATGTTTAAAAATAATTTAAAGAAACTTTGCAGAAATATTGCAGAAGCATTGCATTAAAATATTACTTGGCTCGTTCCAAAATATTTCCAACAAAATAGTAAAAAAATTGGATAAATATTGCATGAAATCATTTATAAAAGGTTTTGCAAATTTTACAATGAAACATTTTGATAATGTTGCACAATGGTTTTAAAGTCGCTTTTAAATGATTTCTATGAAAGGTTTCCTGAAGTAAATTTAAATATTGCAGAAACATTTCAGTAAAATATTATTTGTCATGTTTAAAATAATTTGAAGAAACTTTGCAAAAATATTACAGAAACATTTCACTAAAATATTACTTGCCTTGTTCAAAAATATTTCCAAGAAACATTGTAAAAAAATTGCATAAATAACCAGGGGTAGCCCGGCCGGGATCCGACCAGAAACCTTGTTGTAGTAAGGCCAACCGGGGCAATTTCTGCATGGGTTGTTGGATGTTTCCTCGGAAAAAGGAAAAATCCTTCTTTTAGTTAAATGCTGTTTCGAAGTAATGGCAAAGTGAATTATACTAAGCAAAATTACGAAAAAATATTAATTTGAGGTTATCTAGAACGTCAAAAAGTAAACAAACGTGAAATATATTAAATAAGGAAGTGTAATGCTGTTTTACGATTAAAAAATGATAAAAAATATTAAGTAAATACTATTGAATCTTACAGTGCAATTTGAAGGTATGGTATGTGAAGAAAAATATATTTTCAAGACTGTGACAATACTTTTAGAAAAGCAGGAATTCCGCTCTTAAATCTGCAAATTGAACGAGATTTTAATTGTGTTGATATTTATCATTATTTTTTTGTAACAAGAAAGTAACGAAAAATACTGGACTTACATTTTTTGTCTTTTTGGTATTTATTTACTTTTTGAAGCGATAGGTAACCTCTACCAAACAGCTTTTCAGACGATTTTTCAATATAATTTACTTCCTCATTACTTCAAAACAGCACGTAACTAAATAAAGGATTTTTCCTATAATAAATCCAACAAACAATATTATATCATACTTTGTTTGAAAAATTCATTAATGATGATTTTTATAATGACAGCAATGCATTTTGCATACCCAGTATTCACGGTAGCAGACGATAAATGAATCTTTTCTGAACAGGTAGTGATTATGAAATAACCTAATTCAGTTTTCGTTCAGTAAAGACATATTTCACTGATTATTCACGTTCTAATTATATTTTCAAATTTCTTGTTCACATATGAAATCAGAAGATAATTTGATATATGATTATAAAAGAAATATTGAAAAGTAGGTATGAATTTTAAAAAGTGTTTACAGGTTTAACAACTTTGACCTATTTACGTAATGAACCTACAATCTGAGATTAATATTTTTTGTAATTAATTTAATTTTATTGATAGACGTTGAAACCGAGAACAAGATTTGTTTTCGCCAACCTAAGTTTGGTCAAATTGAATTGATAATATTCCAAACATACAGAAACAATCATTATCTCAAAATTTGCAACAAATTTCTTTCAATATTAGTATCGCTTGAAATGAACCAATTGTGGTTCAATTTCGAGTTCAATTTTGCTTCAGTAAGTTTTCCACGATTTTTTGCTTCATAACACAGTAAATCCCAGAAATATTATTTATCTGAAGTTGGATAAAAACGCTGCAAACAATTGAAAACTACAATTATCCGACGGCAGATAATTTTTATGAGGTACAACAGAGACCGACATTATCGGAATGGCAGATACCTCAAAACCGAATCCTAACCTCCAAATAGTGCATATTGAGAAAATTTGTATATAGCAGAATAATTTTTTTTGGCTATTACCCTCAAAAAAAGAGTTCCGGGACGTCTGTTGCTCTATTTTATAGCATCTCCAAACACAGTTTTAAAATTTTTTAATTTTTGTGGACAAAAACCCGGGGGAACTGATGTATCACATGCCCTTAAATTCTGAAATTATTTGATTTTTATCGTTGTGAAATAATAGCAATGCTTTTATTTATAATTCTGCAATCTTGAAAGTTATATATTTGAAAATAAAAAAAAAAGTTTTGAATAAAAGTGAAAATTTAGTACTCCTACAAGTTTCTGGAGTTATTTTTTACATAGATCTATAGAGAAAGAGTGGAGGAAGATAGTACGAAGAGGGCAGTAGCTACCAGCCCTATGCATCGCCCCCACTCTTTCTGTTCTCTTAGCATCCGAAGGGGTATCGTAGTTCAAATAAATCCCACAGATGGCGCTCCGATCAAGTTAGCCCGTTTTTGCATTGTTATGTATAGCAAAAATACTAAAATTCTTTAAAAGTTGATACTTTTTATGAATATAGAAGAAGAACATAGTTTTGAGTAACAATAAGAGCAGCTGTAATTAGCAATAAAAAAATTAATGAAAACATTTAATTTAATATTAGGAAAATTGAATATAAAGATGAGTTTTTTTTAAAACAGTTTGAATTGTATTCATATTTTTCTATTGTGTATTTTGCTAATGTAATTAATTCATTTTACAAACAATTGTAATTGATACAAATTTTAAACAGTTATTGATATTATTTAGTTATTAATAGTAAAAATAATATTTAAACCTTAATGATTAGCCTTATAATATACTTTTTTATTAATTCATCTAGAAATTTCCTATCTAAAAAATATATATTTATATACAATTTATTTATAATAAATTATATATTAGGGTGGTCCAAAAAAATTATATTTCTGATTTTTTTAAGTCTCGCCCCCTCATTTTGTGTCTGTTTGTGAAAAAAAATTTCCTAATTGTTTTAAATTTAGAAAACAATGTTTAGAGATATGGCACGGCTTTTAATTAATTTTTATAATAAAATTTTTTATATAATTTGCCACTTAAATTTTCATTTTACTTCCATAAAATTCAGAAAAGGCACTTAAAAATTACTTTTTAGTGTCTTCAGGGGTCGTTTTAAAGTTCTTACGATTCTTTTTAAAATTCAAGGGTGAGACTTTAAAAAATCAGAAAAATAATTTTTTTGGACCACCCTAATATATACATTACTACTATCCAACCGAGCAATTCACGCCTACCCCGAAAGGGAAACGGCTTAATGATATAATAAAATAATAATAAATGATTTAAGTCATTCGATGAGAAAAATGTCTCACCATACACATGTCGGCTTTTGGCACATTCACACTGTCACATTTTACATATCCTGGTTTTAGTACAATTCTGGGCATTTTAAATAACTTCTAGGATCTTTTTTATACTTTTAAATAACGCTTACAATAATAAACACAACAATATATTATGTTTACTGTTTACCCTTGCAATAGTTAGCGGCCATATCGATTCTCCTATAAACTGGACAACCGCGCTACTCAGACTGAATTACTTCCGGTGATCCGTCCAATCAATCAGATTTTCCTGCAAAAATTCGAAAAATATACTTTTCAAACATTAAAAAAATTTTTTAAACTTATTTGAAGAAACTTTCCTTTCGAAATTACGTTTATTTCTTAGTGTTCTTTTGATTGAATTGTAAAAAAAATATTTAAAAATATGCTACAACCCCATTAATAGGAAAAATATATATTAATTATTATTGTATTTGGGAACTTCAATTTTAAAGCACATATCATTTTGAATGTACAAGTCTTTGGCAAAATCCACGTCTATGACGATATTATTATAATATTGATAGTACTTTACTATCATATTTTTTCTTTTTTTTACCAGCGAGTAAGCTTGCTTTTGATTAACAGTAAAATATTTTTTATCACATGAAATGCGAATATGCAGTGAATTTTCGTATGCTAAAAATTAGTTATAAAATTAAGCGCGGCTCTAAAGAAGTTCTGGCCACCACCATGCCTCGCATGGCGTTTGCGGATTTCTCGTGTTGTACACTCTAAAAACAGACTATTGACTGTCAAACGATTTCTTTCACTATTAAAGGATTTTCCATTTAAAATTGGCATGAAAGGAAATCCTTTCATAGTTAAAGGATTGTCGATTAAAATGCTATCCTTTAACTGTGAAAGGATTTCCTTCGATCTTGAAGTGAAATCAATTGTCGGACCAAAGAAAGAATAATTTGTACGAGAAAAAAAACGTATTGCCTGATATTACGTGCAAGTAATGTACAAAAGCCGAGTTTTGGTGAATGTAAATATAAAATCGATGATTTTCAATTCTATACCAACAATCCGTTCTAGATCTCAGCGTTAAAAAATGCGAAGGTACGACTTTGTGTTAGGTACAAATTTTTCATACGTCAAAAGCGTAAAAGCAGCTCTATGCCACTTTTCTCTGGAAGCCTGTGGAGAGTATTGTCATGAGAGTTGACGGTCGCCGTGTGGCGGCGCCAGCTATTGATTTATAAATTGTACAATTTCTTTATCTTTTACTTGAAATCTTCGCTCATGGCATTTACGTCATTTCAAATATAGTTCATTCTCGTGCGCTTGCATATCCAATATGGCTGGCTGTGGTAGAATTGATTCCGATTTGTTAACTTTTTTTTAGTCGCGCGTGGCTAGACCATGTATTTTTGATCATGTCTGTCCCTATCTTTACGAATGGATCTGACCAGCCGGATTCCTGGCTCCCCCCACCATCGCTCCATTCCTCTGAACGTCAATTTGAGTAGCACTCACAAAGAGAAAGCACACATTTAATAGAAGATTTAAGTAACGTAGAATCATTCATCAATAACTTTAGTTTCATTTTACTTCAATACTTTATTTCTGTTATAATACAAAATAAAAGTACTAAAATACTAAATTAAATAAATTTAGTAACAAATTCAGTTTAGCATAAAAAATTATTTCAACTTCAATAAAAATAATATTTATATTGAGAGATGGATGAAATTACATAATTGGAAAATTTAATAAAATTTTGTACACATAATCTAATATTAAAATAAAGGTTATTCACTGCCTGAATATTGTCAGAACTTGACTATTAGCAATAGCCGACAAAGTGAACTCTTTCTGTTGTTCTGGGAAACATTTTAAACCACTCACGATAAAAAAGCACCCCGATTCTTTTACTTATATATTATTTTCCTTCAATATATATGGTGTATCGAAAACAATTAATTGTTATTATTATGTTTCATTATAAATTATGATAGGACAATAAAATATCAGACTAAGGTTTAGTACGGTAATTATTTGTTCTTTATTTTTCACTGTTAAGTACAATAATCTGTTAATTGTTCAAGGTTTTTGAACCTGCTTTATTTAGTAAAATTTTAAGTAAATAATAATAATTACTAATTAACATCTTTATAGATAGATTTACACTACTTTTTGGCAAAATGAACATTTTTGAAGTTTTAGGCTCAACTATTTGCTGAATCTATAATAGTGTTCCTAAAAATTTGGAAAAATTTTAAAATCAAGGAATAATCATACGCTTTAAATCTAAAATTCTAAATCAAGAGTTCGATTAAATATTATGTAATTGCTGAGTATCCATACAAAATATTCACATGTGCAATATTAATTATTGGGAATCAAATGTCAGAGATTTGTCGTTAACCTTCATTTTGTTATAAGGTATAACTTCAGATTCAATTAGATATACAATGGACACGAAGGAATAGTAAGCAGTGGTATCACCCTATGTGTTTGGTGAACAGAGGTGGGACGAGCGACGTCCAAGAATTCGTTAATGTTTGCCACGAAAAGGTCGTTTCTGGCCAATTTCTGAATTTAACTATCAATAACGTCGCGGCCCAGCTCAGTTCCGTGTCGAGTGCAGACAAGAATGAGAAACCCTCTTTTTCGGATTCCGTAATACTTCATGTCTGTGCAAGAAGTAGTGAAGAACTGTGATGAAAATTTTGAGTGTGACCGATTCGTGGGTGAGGTAGCGCCTTTTTCGCAAGAATTTTCCTAATTTTAATTGAATGTTCATTGTCAAGTTACAATTTGGAACAGACCATGCGAGGAAGCTATATTATGAATCGCTGACTTCTAAGAAATGCTTACTGTCATAACGTGATTTAAAGACACCAATTTAGTTGATTTATTTCAGTAGTTTATAATGGTCAATCATCGTGAGTTACTAATTTTAAGAATATTTCGTGATAGTAAAGAATTGTTTATTAGCCAATGGTAGCTCAAATATTATTATTGATGGTTAATTATCATAGGACAGATATGCTGTCCAAATGAATCGGTTGCTCGCATAGGAAGGACACTCGAAGATGATAAAATGCTCTTTACCAGGGCGGTAGGTAACAGAGCAACACTAGACATTTTTGTTATTGTTCTTGAGAATAGGGTTAAAATCAATAGTCCTTTTCCATTCTAGATGGATTATTTATTTTCTTACAGTAAAATTTCTGAATGACGTGAAAAGGTAATAAACGTATGAGATAACTTCTCAGAACGTCTCACGACTTAAACTATCGTTGGCTTTAAACGCTTTTTGTACAGGCGTATACAAGCTTATAGACTCAGGGGCATTTTCTCTCTTCGTTTTATAGGTATCACTCACAATCACTAATCACTTTACATGGGTTCAAAAGTTTGAACCAGTAGCTATACCTTAGGCAGGAGCATCTGCGATACTTTTGATATATTGGCTGCTTTTTCAGGAGCCAGCTGGATGATTTTCTTTCAAAGTATCTGATTTGAATTTGTGTTAGTGGCTCTTGGAGATATTCTTGGATCGTAACTTATATTCATGGTAGGCTCTGGTATGAAATTTTCATATCGCAGACTTTAAACGTGTCTTGTGTTGGTTGGAGCAGCAGCTCACTCCCGCAAGTTTTACTGAACGGTGTCTCGTGGATGGTAAGATCTCCATTACAAAAATGATATGGCTGAAGATACTTACATTCCAAAGATTGATCTTCAGTCATTAGAATGTAGGTTCTTTGAGATTCATTTACGTCCATATGTCTAGAATTGAAAGTTATGTACGCCTGGCCAGAGTTGGTTACAAATATTTCTTGAGGTTCGGAAATTGAATGAATATGATAGAGTTGATAATCTGAGTGGATAACTTCACCCGATCTCGAGCGCTGGGCGAGTTTCTTGATCCAGACCCTCAATTCAAAAAGTATCGAAGTTTATTGGGTAAAAAAAGATTAAAATGCGTAGTCCAAGAAAGAAAGTCGGTTGTGGTAGAAAACGTACAGTTAATGAAAAATCTTGGCAACGCAAAATTGCGAAGCACTCTCGAAATGACCTATGTGAATCATTTAACAAACTATATATACATACATATATATATATATATTTTTTTTTTTGTTTTGTTTTTGTTTTAAAGGGTTAAACAACCACCGCAGAGTGCTACTGGGAGCAACTGCCATCTAAAAATGACACCGTCTCCTAGTAGAACCGCGGTATGTCTCACCTATGGCTACTTCTCACGACCGTCAGATGGGTGACACACACATATACTGTACTTTTTGAGAACTGAATCATCGAAAGTTAAGCAAATATTATTTGAATGGTTTGAAACTTCGATGTAAACACGGAATTTACCTTAGCGATGCCTACAAACTGAATAAAAAACTTAAAATCGCATATTGTTTAATAATATTGAATTGCAAATTGACTCAGATCGGTAATTCCGTTTTTCTGATTCGCCAATAAAAAGTGTCGAGCTTTTTGGAAATTTTCCAATCGATTCAATGAAAAGTTACGGAAATTCAACTTTAA
Organism: Andricus grossulariae; assembly: GCA_011634705.1. Lineage (NCBI taxonomy): Eukaryota > Metazoa > Arthropoda > Insecta > Hymenoptera > Cynipidae > Andricus > Andricus grossulariae. The sequence continues at coordinate 189,711,610 of JAABKJ010075445.1, read as the reverse complement.
AGCTCCCTCGATACCTTTTGTCGGTAAAAATGAAAAGACGGGTTACCGATCTATCTCAATTTGCAATCAAATATTATTTAAAAAATAAGAGATTTCCAGTTTTCTTCAGTTTTTAGGCATCACTAGGGTATATTTCATGCGTGAATCAAAGTTTTAAACAATTCGAATAATATTTGCCCAACTTACGATACTTTAACATTAACATTTTTAGAGTTAACATTTTTGGTTGGGGGGGGGGGGGATACTTTTCGGGAACCATGGGCGGTACTTTCCCTAGACACGCCTCTGATAAAATAAACAAGAAATCTTTTGAATTTTTGCATCCACTTTGAATTATGTTATTGAAAAAAGATTTACTATAAAAAGACCATTTTTGGAATATTTAAAATTTGTTGAATTAGTTGTTTCTCAAAATTAATTAATCTCAATTGAACATAATCTTCAGTACTCTTAAACACTACTATATATATGGGCGTTTCCACGGAATGTGTCATTTTTCTGTCACCGTGATATTATACAAAAACCACCCTAGTAAAAATGACAGTTAGGAATCAATAGAAGCCGTTTAGAAAACGTATAAGATGCAGATGGCATCTTACATGGTCCTAACTGGTTTCTAATAGGATTCTTATTTTAAATTGGTTTCTAACCGGTCTTCAGTAATTTTAATAGTAAAATTTTCTAGTTTCAATAGTAAGGACTACTAAGTGTAAATAGTGAAACTCACTAATTTTCATAGTAGGGACTACTATTTTAAATAGTAAAACTTCAGAATTTTAATAGTGAGGTTTACTACTTTAAGTAGTGAAATCCACTAGCTTATTCTTAAGACTAACTCATTTAATAGTAAGACTTACTAATTAAAGTGGTAAAGCTTACTACCTGGAAATATTATGTACCATCGAAAGTTTTTGCGACAACAAGTAAAGTAGTAAGGACAACTACTATCAATCTTGCGAATAAAATTAGTAGCCCCAACCAGTTAAATAGCAGCGGCATATATTACAAACTAAAGTAGTTGGTCCTACTACTATATTAGTTGTCCCAACAAACTATTTTTTTCAGTGTGGTTTCGAATTTCGAGGCTCACAAAAAATACTGTTACTACTACAAATTCAAAACTAAAAATGTAAAAGCTTAAGCTACTCAAATTTAAATTAATAATTAATTTCTGAATTTTAAACGAAGCTTTAATTTGAAATTCTCATATTTATGAAGTTTCATTGAAACTATCCTTCAAACGTTTTGAATTTAATATTGCTTTAATTATTAAGGTTTTCATTTGGAAATTGTTTATTTTTTAACAATTTATCTGAATTGTAAAGAAGAGATAATCTTAGGCTGCGATTTTAAGTGTCGTGAATTTATAGTCGTTTAAGTATTTTTGAATTATTTGAATGAGATACAAATAATTTTGAATTTCGTTATCATGAAATTATTCTAATGTTACCCTTTTCAATTTTACAATTATTTAGATATACAGGATTTTAATTTAAAATTGTACAATTATAAACAATTTAAATTTGAAACGACAAAATGTTGAACGTTTAAATTCTAAATACAAATTTGTACGATTTTGAACGATTTGAATTAAATCCAAATAGTTTTTAAATTTGTTAAGATGAAATTATTCGATTTCAACTTTTTCTATTATTACGGGAAAGTGATCCGAATCTATATACTGCCCTACATCTAGTTTCTTGACCTTCTTTCTTTCCTCATCGTCCACTATTACATAATCAATTACCGTTCCCCTTTCTTCTCCTGAGCGTGTATATTCCCCTTCCTCATCTCCCTCTATATTTCCGTTCAAGATAAACCATCCCAACTTCTCCAACCTCTTTAACAATTTCTTTCCCTCTCCATTCAGTATCTTGTCTTTGGATTTTCTTTCTCGCCCCCCCCCCCCATTCCCTTCCTCCTCTATCTCCTGTTGTCGCATTGCATTCTCTCCCTATTATAAGCCTAATCTCTTCTTTATAATTAACATTAGCATATTTTCCTGGATTTTATCAATCCTTTTCAACAACTTTCATTTTTTGAACTTGAAATAACATAACAAATACTAAGAGGCTGGTTTTGTTACCGATTTTTGCACAGTGTTTGTCGTAAAACTACTATTTTTAATTACGATTTGAACACACTGTTCAAATTTAAGCATCAACCTCAAGTTTAAAATATAAACAAAAATGTAACTTTAAAGGAAGATAACCTAAAGGTAAATATGTCAATTCCATTTCTTAAACTCACTTTTTCACTTTTTTATCACACTTATTTTTATAATATAAGATAATTTGCAATTGACTGATGTAGTAGTTTTTCTGCAATTTTTAATAGAACAATGGGAAAAGGATAATTTGGAACTATTCGTATACTGATGAGCATGTTTATAGACTTGGTTGCGGCAATATGTTGAACATATGAAGCGCCTTTTAGGTGCCAAATATGTTCATGTCAATCATTCACTAGTTTAGTGTTAGTTCCACCCAACTATATTTAATACCCCGCCCCCAAAAACAAAATATGTCTTTTGCAAATACGGTTCCAAACCATTTTAAAATTTTTTTTCTCAAAATGATCAGCAGCTATCATAGTCTACCGTGTCCTAATTTTGGGTATGAAATGATGAAAGCATAAAAAATTCCAAACTACCCTATGAACCGGTAGAAGAAAATGGACCAAAGCCATGAAATCGATTGGGGTGAAGAAGGAAAAGTGTCTTTTTCAGTTTTTCTGGTCACTCTCCTTCTTTTTCTCAGCCGCTTGAAGCTCCTTATTGTTGGTGCAAAAGGCGATTTCTCTTCGAAACGACATTACCTGTAGCAGGAGAATTTAAAACTAAGTCACGATTCCCACGATATGCAGCACTTGGGGTTCGGCGCTTCTTCAGCATATATCTATAGAAGGTGAAAATTTAAGACGCCATTTTATAATCTATGGCATCGATCTCTGGGGGCCATTTTCCTAATACTGGCGACGAAAAGGAAAAACGATCAAACTCCACCCAGGAAATGATCGAGTGTACCGTGTTCCCATGAGTCCTAGCATCCTAGAAAATTATCATTTTACAGAGTATTGATCTGATTGCAACTCCAAGGATATTTATTTACATAAATAGATTTTCGGTCATGTGCTCTAACCACTGAGCTACAGAGAGATCAGAGGAATAATTCTTTTTTCTGAATCACGCTTCATTTAGCAAGATGTGACATATCAATTTTTAATGGAAATCTGTATTATCATCGGAGAAGGTAACGGATCAAGAAGAGAAATCCACACATAAAATGGAAATCTACAATATCGCAAATATATATTTTTCTTTTGTTGACTTCGTGATTATTAAAAATATCATAATATAAGTAATTAATTATAATATAATACGGTTTAAAAGATTTAATATTGAATTTTAAATTATACCTACCTATAAGGTGATAAAAGTACGGAAGATGTGTCCGGAGAACGTTATATGCCTTTGAGACGTTCTTATATGACATCTTTGGCGATATGAGAGACATTGTGCACGCATTCATTTAACCGTCACTCAATCCGGCAGGGTGAAGGCGATATAATTATAAAAGAAACAAAATAAATATATAAACTGTTTCAATTATAATAATACGTTAAAATTGACGTTAAATGGTCATGCCGTAATTGTAACAAGTTTCTTTTTTAGCGTTAAAAAATGAAAGAATAATGTGACTGTTAATGCAGTCTGCTAACGACGCATCTAGCGGGTTGACAACATGCAGGGGCCCGACTTCAATGACAGCCACTTTGTTTTTTTTTTTTTTACGCTGAAAAAGCAACTTATTGCAATTACGGCATGATCATTTAACGTGAATTTCAACTTATTATTATGATTGCAAGAGTTTACATATTTATTTTGCTTTTTTTAATAATTATAATGCCATATTTCTTTAGCATTACTTTAGCATTACGCTGTAGCGTAATCCTTGCGTTCGGCCGTTCCGACAGGGAATAGAGAATAAACAGTGGGACACACAGGAAACAGTTCGAAAATTGAAGGTAATTTTATTCATTTGTTGAAAATGCAGCAAAATTTTGTTATAAAGTCATTCTTTTTGGTTGAAAATTCAGCTGCTTTTTTTTAATTCGTAATTTTGGGTTGAAAATGCATATATTCAGGTAGAATTTGCATTTTTTGGTTAAAAATCACAACTGTTTTATTAAAAATTAATCTGTTGTGCCTGCGGATTCAACTATTTGGTTGGAAATTAGTATTTTTTGGCTTAATCCAACAGTTTTTGGCTATAAACTCAAATCTTTTGGGCTTGAATATAAACTTTTAGTTGAAAACTCATCTTTCTTATTGAAAATACAACTACTTATAGTTGGAAGTGGAAATACTTTGTTAAAAGTTCATTTTTTGTTGGTTGATGATCCATCATTTTAGTTAAAAAATCTTGAAATATCTAAAAATCTTAAACTCTATTTTGTTGAAAATAATCGTTTTGCTTGAAAAATTTCATGTTTGGTTAAAAGTTTTTATTATTCAATCGAAAATTCAACTATTTGATTGAAAATTTATTTTCTATTCCTTTGGAATAGAACTGAAGGGCCTATGACAAAGCCACCGAACGCGTCCTCGGGTTGCTGATAGAGGGTCATGAGTGCAAGGTGCATTCTCGTACGAGGTGAGAAACTGAAACTTGCAAGTGTCTACGCCGACGCCAGGCGCAGAATGCGTTAGACTTGACGGTAAATTTGAAATCGTACAAAGTAAAACTGTTCTGAAAATAAAGAAAAATGTAAAAATTGTAACAATTCTGCTATTACACATTGAAGAATCGATAACAGTTTTAATTACTAAGTTAAAACATTTAGAAGAATTAAATGTTGTTTTTTTTTAAGAATTTGAAAAAGCTAAATTCTGTTTTACTGAAGTAATAAATCTATAAATTATACTTTTCAAATAATAATTCATCTGACATGCGTACGTATGTCTTTGATAATTTCACGGCTCTTAAAAATGTGTAATTTCTACCAGAAAAAAAGTATCCTGACCAGTACCCGGTCGGCTCCCGACCATGATATCTAACCAGGGTGGGCCCGGCCGGTAACCGGCCGGCTCCCGACCATGAAATATAACCAGGGTTGGCCCAACCGGTAACCGGGCTGCTCCTGACCATGAAATCCAACCAGCGGTAGTACGGCCGGGATCCGACCAGAAAATGTAATTATTAAAACATTAATATTATACAGATCAACTCGATGAGCGAAAAGGTACTTTCATAATTTGTTCAGTTTGCAAAAAAAGTTATAATATATGTTTTAATATCAATTTTTATATATAAAATATAAAGCACCTCTAACTAACGAAAGTTTATGGGCTATTTTAACAAATAGATTTCAATTTGGATGTCCCTCGACGGTTATTCGATATTCTTGACATTCAAAAGGGCTTACAGCACGTATGGTAGTGTACTAAAATTTAAAAACATTTCAGTCAGGTTTATCTTTTTAACCGGTTTTGCACTGATAATTTTTTTTCATTATTGTCCCTAGGCACTTTTTTCAATACATGATATAATTCAAATTGCAGTACTAAGATACTAGAGAGTATACATGCTGGCTGAATGATTCATGCTTATTAGAGTGGCCCGAAAAAACCCTTTTTTCGAGCAGCGCATTCTTATGGCGGGCAAAAGTGGTATTTGTCCAACAGTAGCAAGCTTTTCAAATTTGAATTTGATCAGATAATATATTCTATTAAAATTTTCCTATGGGCCAAAAGATAATGTTGCATTTTTTCTAGGTATAGTTTTTGTTAGTAGTTTTAGGCTCTGGAAGCTACGAACATGGTTCCTTGAAGCAACCAATCCCGACGCAACTGGAACGTGTACGTCATCCACTTTTGCTCCTTCTGTCCCAGAAGGTAAGCAAGAACGGGAAATTTACGCGAGAAAAGATCGTTCAACACTGTTCCTTCAGCCAGTGGATGATTTCACCCTTGACGTCACAGATTAGGGCGAAGATCGGTCCAAGCTGACTCATGGATTGCATCCGGTGAGTCAACCCTTCCTTCCTGTTCATCGCAAATTTTCAGTGCACTTCTATCGGGACTTTGTCTCAACTAGATATCTTTAATTACTATGACTAATATCTATCATACATTTTTACCTATGAGAAAGAAAGAGAAAGAGAACGTTTTTCGCTATTGCACCATTCATGATATCTAATGTTGAATTGATGACTTATATTATTAATTATAGTAATAATAATTGATATTAATCAATTCCTTATCAAATAATTATCATTAGTATACATATAAGCATTTATTCTAAGTGTAAATTCTTTTCTATTAACGAATTCAAATTCAAATTGTTCACGGTTTAAGATGGCATCACCTGACTTCCGAAAAGTCACACGACGTTACACCTTCCCCCCCCCCTATTTTAAAAAGTTGTTCCTTTTAACAACTTTTTACTATCATTATTATTTCAAGTAACCTGCATTTTATGTAATTCATTTATTATTTGAGCAAAAAGGTGACAAATTTCCAGAAGGTTTGAGAATTCAAAAAATTTCCGGAAGGTTTGAGAACTTAGGAAATTTCCAGAAGGATTGGGAATTTTAGGCATTTTAAGATTTGAAGACTTGATGCCGTTAATTTAATTTAATTTTTCTGTTACAATATCGTAATTAACAATTGTAATTCACTTATCTAGTTATTCTTATATTTTCCTCCCTTCTTAAGCTTATTCGTTCATCATAAAAGCCGAATTTTTCAGCCGCAAGTGACAACCTAACCTGTACCTGTCACTACCTTACATGTCAGATAAGTGGTAAAACTTGCCAAGCGTCCCGTGCAAAATTAATATAAAAGTGCGACGATCTCTCTTAAATTTGAAATAATTCAAAGTGATTAAACAATGAAACGACAGTCACGAAGCCTCAACGGGATTAATACTACTAATTACACCGAACGCGAGATTTTAAGCCAAGAAATTATTGACCAAATTAACTCTGGGGTAAGTTTCCTAATCATAATATTTACTTATCGAATCCATTAAAATCCGCTGCAACATCAACCCATGATATTGTTGCAAAGTTACTTTACACTAGAATTATTAGAGTCGATTTCCAAAATTTAATCTGACATAACAATTGATAATAACTCCCCATGAATATGTTGTAGAATGCTTGCAAAGTGAAGCAATCATGTTAATCAATTTATATATATATAATTAAAAACTAAAGGTTAAAAACCACCGCAGGGTCCCACTGGGAGCAACTGTCATCTAAAAAATGCACAGAGCTGGAGATTCTGAATCGGGGTGATACTCCCACATTCCAGACTAAAAACAGGAGTGAGGTTCTCGATTTGATTCCATGTTCGAATGTACTGAGGAGCAGGACAGTGGACTAGAGAGTCTTCGATGAGGAGTCTTTCTCGGACCACAAATATATCGTGTTTCGATTAACCCTAGGAAAACCAGTGGTTTCCAAGATTATAAATCCCAGAAATACACTTTGGGACTCGTATAAAGAGGAACTGAAAGGGAGGCTTGCGGAATTTCCCACAATCTATGGTACCATTGATGAATTAGAGCACGCTGCGGATGTTCTGCGAAGGGCTCTGACTACATCATATGAGAAAAATTGCCCTACAAGCACAATTAAGTCTCGGAAGGGAGCAGAATGCTGGAATACCCCCTTGGAGAGACTCCGTAAAAAGACAAGAATGTTGCGCAAAGTGTCCCGGAAAATTGGGGTAGCGTCCCGCATGTCCCGCATTTACTATGCTTCTTATACAATCTATACTTTTTTGGTAAAAAAATGAATATTCACTACACTCGCACTACAGTCTTTCAAGTTTATATTACGCGCGCATAATTATCATAAAGTCTTTCGTACTATGATTAAGGTAGCCAACTATCTAGACCCAAAATGACTAATATTGATAATTCGCGCAACATGTACTAGTCATGCCAAAACCACCAATATTTTTTCATTTATTTCAAAAACATCCCCCCCCCCCAAAAAAAAAGTTTTTCAATGGTAAGGTCCGGCCGTCCCGCATTTTGGGTCAAGATAGTTGGCTACCTTGGCAATAGGACAAATAGAACTAAATTGCCTTCAGACTGGGACATCTATAAGACCGCCCAGTCTGAATACAATAAAAATATTAGAAAGTATAAGCGGAAAGATTGAAGGAGCTTCTGCGAGGAATCGAAAAACATTCCCGAAACAGCGAAGCTGCACACGATCCTGTCGAAAAACCCGGAAGCTCGCCTCGGGCTCATAAGGCTCGATAATGGTGAGTTTGTCGAAGACGATGAAGCAACGCTGAATCACTTGATGGAAGTTCACTTCCCGTGTCTTCAACGAATCCGAACCGACCAAGAGGAGGAAGGCTGGGCAAGTATAGCCCTTAAACACGTGCCATCGGCATGGAAGGATGGCAGAGTGGTCTTCATACCCAAACCTGGAAGGGAGGGTTACACTGCTGCGAAAGATTTCCGACGAATCAGCCTAACCTATTTTATCCTGAAGGCGTTGGAGAGGCTGGTCGAGAGATACATTAGGGATGAGGTGCTCTTGGCCTCCTCGCTGCATAGAGGGCAGCATGCTCTCACTTTTTAATATCTACAGATACTAACTTTGAACATCTAGATTGCTGTTCTATAGTTAAACATAAAATATGTTAAACCTGAACATCTATATGTTACGTTTAAACATCCATTTTTCTCCGTGTATTTACACTATTTTTGGTCTTGGAAGTGAGTCTGAGGCCGGTGTATATTTTTAGTAAAATTCCGGACTCTTCTGAATTGTTGAAGCCTACACCCTGCAATCCCTACATCCTCCCTTATACCTGCCTACAGAAAGGGAGTAGGCAAGTGGGAGAGGGAGAGAGAGGTATCGATGAAGGAAATGAAAAAAAAAAGAGAGAGGAAAGGAGAATCTGTGAAGGAGAGCCCAAGTTTGAAAGTAAAGTTGGTAAAAGGACAGAGACGTATTCAGATGCTTTTGAGGATGTTGACGATGAACGGGGGCTCGAAATGCCGTTATTCTCTTGCTTCTTGCTCGTTGGGCAAAAGAAGGAAGATCGCACGAACTTTCTTCCCTTCTTTCTCGATTCCCGATTTTTTTCTTCTCTTTATTTGATTTATTTGATGCTTAATTTTTCCCGATGCTACCGCGAAAAGGCGTTCAATCTATTATCGCCCCTGACCCTGCAATGTTAATCGTGGGTCTTAGGACCCTGAGAGGTCGACCAGCGATGGCCGACGATCGAGTAGATAAAATCGTCTATGTACTAACGAGGCGTAATTGCGATCCCCGAGGAGGAGACGCGAGATGGGTTCCAGCAGACAAAGTGCCTCGTGTTGAAGAGGAAAATAATTTCGAAACTTATATTCAGCTGCATAAAATTGGGTCAGGCATGATTTTTTATATTTGATTAGTAATGGCCAAAATTACAGGCCTCGGACTCACCACATTATTTACACTATTTTACTAATGCCACTATTTCTTTACTTTTGCTTTAAAAATATTTGTTTAACTTCTTCGACAATTAGCTACAAATTGTCTCAATGGCTGATTAGGGCCTGTCCAAAATGATGAACTTTCAAGCCTAAAAGACCTAAAAATGTTATAGTTGATATTTAAACCAAACAAGATTTTAATTTTTAAGTAAAAACAGTTGAATTCAACCAAAAAAGACGAATTTTCATCAAACTATTTAAATCTTCAACTCGATCTTCAACTAAAACAGATTAATTTTTAACCATACAGTTACATTTTTAACCAAAATAAAAAAAAATCTACCAAAAAAGTAATAATTGTTAACAAAATACATACATTTTCTACCAACTAGTTGAATTTTCAACAAAAATAGTAAAGCTTTCAAACGAAGAGATGAATTTTGAACTAAAATGATGAATCTTCAACAGTCCAGACGCCAACCCCATTTCCGTCGGATCGGCGAGGTCCATTCGATTTTCTTTTTGATTCTTATGTAAAATGATCTCCTGAATCCAAAACTGTGTAGCAGAACTCTGGCAAACGTGCCGTCCTCGAGATATTCGCAATTAATTATTTTTTTATAAACGTTAAATTACACATTGAAAATTTGACATTTTTCAATTGTTTTCTTCTTTTATTGTTAGATGAGCTCACGAGAAACAATAGTTGTTTCGGCATTTTTTCGCACCGATGAATATTTATTGCACAAACTTAATTAACGTGTAAAATAAGTGACAACAAATTCTTTCATCAATAACCAAATAGTATATTGTGTATCGAGGGCGTAAAGAAGTTTTTTTTACGAGTGTGAATTTGCATGTGTAGCAGATTGCGGATGTTTGATGTACTTGACAATTTTAGATTATAGGTGAAAGGAAGAAATAGCGTACTTTGCAGCAGGGAGACTGTCGGGTCTAGCAATACAATTTTTTCAAAGATAAAGATCAATTCCTCCATATTCTTACTTTCGGGATGCAGTGTAGCGGGCGTAAAGTTTCATGTTATCCCGGCGGCGGAGTGCGCATGTGCGAACGTCACTGGGCTGGAAGCGGCCACATTACGCCTGCTTCAGGTGCATGCAATGGCGCGTTTTCAAGGGGGGTCGGACAAGAAAAGTATTTTATCAATGACAAAAAAATAACACTATTTTGAAAGTACTAACTGAAATACACATTTTTGTAATGAACACTCTTCGTCTAAAATTAATCATTTGCAAGATGACAGAGCGTTTTTTATAAGTCATTTTATCGGGTTACAACAAATAGTCATTTTTCATTGAGTTAATTAGCGTTAGAGAAAAACTTTCCGCAAGAAACTATACTTACCTACTTGATAGATAAAAGTGTATCTAAAATGATCATTAAATTGTTTAAATTTATGCAAATTAGGTTGTTTGTTTAATTTGCTCACTTTGAATTGATATAACTCTTTCTGAAACAGACGTAAAGGTATCCAAATTGGTATACTTATTCTTTGAAGTTGTACTAAAAAGATGGTATGGGCAGAAATGGTGAAATTTCAATACATGGACCTGTACAATTGTTTAAATTTTGAGCGCCCATCTCTGCTTCTGCGTTTGATAGAAAGACGGGAAGAAATCTGAAAAATTTCCGAAATTACTACGAATTCAGTCATACTAATTAATTTATTGTTATTTTATTTGTTGAAGAGTTATTAAAATCTATTTTTTTGAGGAGAATGAGAATAGGCCTATTAGTGATGCAGTAAATTTGGCAGCGGGCGGTCAGCGGATGCACGGCATCTTCCACAAAAATGTGAAGGATCAGTCGATGTCGTATGAGCTAACGTTTGCTTTCCTTAAATCATCCGAATTGAAGTCGGGCACGGAGGGTTTCATTTTGGCTTGTCAAGACGATGACATTTCTACTTTATCATACCGTCGCCACATTTTGAGCCAAGACATTCCCGATGATAGCTGCAGAGCGTTTCGTGCATACCCCGAGCAACCAGGACACACACTATCTAGTTGTCCAATTTAGGCGGGAACGACTTACATCCAAAGGCAGAATGCGGCACTGAGAGTCCTTTATTACCATATCTGTCACTCATACGGCATTATCCCTAATACCGCTCCGCCCAACGCTCCTAGGGAAATAGAGTCAATTGTCGAAAATGAGAAGTACCCCATTTTCTTCAAGAAACGAACCATGTTCATTGTCGAATTTTCGGCAGCAGCCATCAAAAACATCACAGCCAAGGAGAATGAAAAAAGAGAGGTATAAAGACCTTATAAGGGAGTTGCGACGGTTATATCCAGAATATTCCGTTAAGCTAGTCGTCCTGATCATCGGTGCTCTTGGAGGTGCCCAGCTTCCACTGGTTAATAGCCTGAAAAGCATCCCTGCGTATGAACGAAATGCTAAGACACTTGCGGGAAAAATGCAGAAGGCGGTCGTCCTTAAGTCGCTCCGTGTCCTCAGGGTGCACGAGATTTTTGCCTGCGGTTGCCTTTATGACAGAGCAGAACTGCTTATTCAGATATTGCAAAATAAAGTAGAAATTTTAGTCTGTATTATTATTTTATTATTTATTATTTTTTTCCTTATATTGCATTATTGCATTAAGGAAGCTCTGATAAAAAAATACCTCCAAAAGTATCGTCATGCTAGACAGACCGATAGACGGACACATTCGTAAACACCATTTTTTTCTGACTCAGAGGGTCACAGATCTTCGAGAATTGACGAAAAGTGGATAGTTCCAGATACACATGAATCTAATACCTTACATCACAAATGATGAGAATGCAAGAATTATTAGTTTCCTTATTTTCCAAGAAAAGGCTCTCAAACTTCACAAGATTAGAAAGTTTATTTGCAGAAACTATACAATAAGGGAGCGGCGCCGAATGCGGCGCACATAAAGGAAAATGCACTATCAAAATTCAAATATAAAGTAAAAAATGGTAATAAATTATATTTTGTTAAGGCCAATATCTTACCAATGCTCTATGCATGGAGATAATTTAACTAACGTTCATTAAAACATTTAATTAATGTGTTTTCCAAAAAGTGCATCTGCGCCAAGTTGTCCTACCTTGTTTGATAATGTTGCCATTTACTTTACCTTTATACACCTGTTTGGTCAGTCGTTCATCTTTCATTCTTTCAAGATGTCCGAACCACCTTGACTGATTTCTTTCCCATATATCAACTAGTGTCTCTCCTGTACCACATTCTTTGAGGATTATCACGTTTCGGACTTTGTCCATCATTGTTGTCCCGCATATTGTGCGCAGAGGTTTTATGCCAATCGCGTTAATTTTACTCTTGTAATTCTCTTGACATGTTCATGTCTCGCTACCGTATAGTACAGGCGGTATAATCATAGTATTATATACAGTCATTTTAGATTTTTTTGATTTGTTTTTATCTCTGAGAATGAACCCTGCTCTACCGATAACCTTCTTACCCTCATGTATGCGCCTATCTAACTCCCCATCTATCTTTCCGTCGCTAGTGAACAGGCTATCTAGATATACGTATTTGTCAACTTGCTCTAATCTCATCATTCAGGAAAATGTTGCACATTGTGTTCTCACTTTTTCCTTAAAACACCATGATATTTGTTTTATTTACGTTAATTTTGAGGCCCATGTTCTTCATGGTTGCATTAAGTTTATTCAACATTCTTTGCAAGTCCTCGATTGATTCTGCCGTAACAATCTTGCCATTTGCGAATGCCAACCGACGTCCGACGCACCTTCACTGTTTCGAGATCTACAACTTCTTCGTCGAAGAGAGCCATTCTTAGACACTTATCCATAAATATGATAAATAGCAATGAGGACATAACGCATCATTGTCTAACACCCTGCATAATATCGAACCAATCACTCAATTTTCCATTAACCCTTACACTCGCTTTACTGCATGCATATATAGTTTGTATTGCTTGTAGGAGCCATCCACGGACTCCATACTCTTTAAGGACTTCCCAAAGTTTACTTCTATTTACCTTGTCAAATGCTTTTTCCAGGTCAACAATTGCACAGAAAACTTTCTTTTCTACTCTTAAGCTTTTTTCTATGATCAGTCTCAAGCTAAATATCTTATCTGTGCATGATCTTCCTGGCATAAATCCACTTTGAACTTTCCATATCTTTTCTTCTGTAATTTCCATTACCCTCCAAAAAGTATTTTTGAGTATATTTTACTTCCGGTACTTAGTGAGCTGATACCTTTGTAATTATTGCAGTTGCTTTTATGTCCCTTTCTTTTGTATATTGGTACGATAATCGCATTTCTCCAATCGTCTGGGACTTTTCCCGTCTCGATACATAAATTTATCAATTTGGACAACCTGTGAGGTATGTACTCGCCACCGTATTTAAGCATTTCAGCGCTAATACTGTCTACACCAGCAGCCTTACCAACAAAAATAATGTTAATAATCTCGATCATAATATGATCATTCCGATATCGTGACAGACCCAGATTTGAGACATCGTAATAACAAAAGTAGCAATAATTTTAAACTTTTGTCTTTTCAAATCGCTTCATTCATCGTTCAATTAAAGATTCTAATAATTTGTTGCGGGGAAAAAAAAAATTCCAGCATAAATAGGGGTGGTGCCCCTATTCTTCAATCTAACCGAAAATTGTATTAATCTGCAAACATCTCAAAATTAAAAATCATCTCCCATACTAATTGAAAAAGAAACAACACCAAAGCCAGAAACTTATCATACACGATTTGAAAGAAAAGTGTAATTTGTAGATTATCGTTCATAAAACTCACACTTTACTAATACTAATACTAAGTAGACACTTTTCTAATGTTTACTTATCTACCTTTCGTCAAATAACCCGTCAAACATCTAATTTTTGCATTTGATTTGTGTTAATATAATACATAGAATTAAACACTAAATTGTTATACATTTTTTTCTTGCCTGATATCAAAAATTATTTAGTCTATATACATTATTCATTTTTTAATAATTATTTCAATTCGAAGAATTGTTTTTGATACCCATTTTCAATTCCACGCCAACTGCGGCCGACCAGCGCGCGTCCCAAACGCAAACGTAGCACCTCAGCCCTGTCGCTTACATCCCTAATGTTTACGTATTCGCGTACTTACAAATTAAACTGAACAATGAATTAAAAAAATTATGTGAATAAGTTTAGGTTCACAAAAGACCTGAAAAATATCAAAAACTTCTTTGATATGTCAGTCTAGTACTTTTCATCTGGACGTGTTCAGTGTTAACTTGTTCCGCCGACCAGACAATTTATGACGATTATCTTCAAACTTTTCGTAAGGTCAGATATATAAAATAATTAGAAATGGACAAACATAACTTAGACATTATTAAACAGTGGATATTAAAAATGAATTTTCAATTCACAGCCCGAAATGTGTTTAAATACACTTCGTATAGAGAAGAAACATAAGAGGTTAGGAAACTTTTAATATATTTACCACTTTCATAGAAAAAATATAAGTTAAATATTCCAATCCGCACGCCTCAAACTTTAAAACCAACTATTTTTTTTTAATAAACATCAACATAAACTTCGAAAACTATGTAATTGAAACTGTTTTAATAGCATCCGCACAACAAAGCACGATACTGTCATGCTGTCATTACATGATCCAACAAACTATGGTCCCACCACGCGCATCTAAAAAAAAGTGAACCAATCAAATGGCTCGTAGGAATTCGTACGGCGTCCTCCATTTTTAAAGGGATCCACTCTCACTCGAAGAATCCTTTGAATATGGATTTCCATCTTTAGACATATAGCTAGAACGAACTAATAGTCCCAGAAAAAATCTAAAGCTACGGTTGGATGCGTCTTGGTCATATCTCTAGGAGATTTTTGAATCACGAAAAAAATGTATCATTTAAACAATTATATTGTTTATGACATTTCTAATTTGTTTAAAAAATAAGTGAACAATAATTTGCTACAAATGACAACCAGATATCGTTCCTACAATATTACAGAATGCAGAAAAATCTTTAAAATTTATGAACATTCATTTAAACTTTAATTGTACACCCTCCACTCTCACTCGAGGAATCCTTTGAATATGGATTTCCATCTTCAGACATATAGGTAGAACGAACTAATAGTCCCAGAAAAAATCTAAAGCTAACTATGAATGCGTCTTGGTCATATCTCTAAAAGATTTTTGGATCACGAAAAAAATGTATCATTTAAACAATTATATTGTTTATGACATTTCTAATTTGTTTGAAAAATAAGTGAACAATAATTTGTCACAAATGAGAACCAGATATCGTTCCTCGAATATTAAAGAATGCAGAAAAATTTTAAAAATTTATAAACTTCAATCTAAACATCAATTTTACCCCCTCCACTCTCAATCGAAAAATCCTTCGAATATGGATTTCCATATTCGGACATACAGCTAGAACGAACTAATAGTCCCAGAAAAAATCTAAAGCTACCGAGGGATGCGCCTCGGTCATATCCCTAGGAGATTTTTGAATCACGAACAAAAATTATTATTCTAACAATTATATTGTTTATAACATTTTCAATTTGTATCAAAAAGAAGTGATCGATAATTTGTTACAAATGAACAGCGGATATCGCTCCTCCAATATTACAGAATGCAGAAAATTTTTAAAAATTTATAAACCTCCATGTAAAAATTAATTTCACACCCTCCACTTTCACTTGAAAAATCCTTTGAATGTGGATTTCCATCTTCAGACATATAGCTACAACGAATTAATAGTCCCAGAAAAAATCTAAAGATACCGTTGGATGCTTCGCGGTCATAGCTCTAGGAGATTTTTGTATCACGAAAAAAATTATTTAAACAATTATATTGTTTATAACATTTTCAATTTGTTTAAAAAATAAGTGAAAAATAATTTGTTACAAATGACACCAGATATCGTTTCTCCAATGTTACAGAATGCAGACAAATTTTAAAAATTTCTAAACTTTCATGTAAACATTAATTTTACCCCCTCCACTCTCACTCGAAAAATCCTTTGAATATGGATTTCCATCTTCAGACATATAGCTAGAACGAGCGAGTGCGCGAATGGCGCGGCTTCGCCGCGCCATCCGCTCACTCCCGTGCATTGGATCTCACAAGAGGGGGCGATGCTTATGGCCCCCTAATCCCCACCCTTTTTTTTTTCAAGATATGTATCCATGTTCCTTCATATTAAATTTATGGCATTAAAATTTTTCCGATACGGATGAAACCGTGTTAGATTCTTTACAGGATCTCCTACATGTTTATTCGTGGTAACTCAGGACGTGTACGCGTTCCCGTAAGGGTTCAATTTTCCCCTGCATGTTCGTGTACAGGTTCGTGTCTCTATTTCTTGTACTGAACCTGTAATGTTATTGTACGATATCTGGTAATAGTTCTAGCAAAGGAATATGCACAGGAATAGTTATGGGATCCCGTACAGGGTTTTTCAACTGGGCAGCCACGACATTATGTCTGGATTCGGAAAGGTGCATGACGAGTAACACCTTTTTGAATATTAAATTTAGTTAATAAATGAAAATCCCACCATATTTGGGCTCCTTGAGTTTAAACGCGCGTTCCAGTCACTCGTAATGGTTAGCCTACCTACGAGCTCTCAACTCGACGTTCCGGCGAACAAAATTCCGAGAAGCAGTTGGAGTTCACGGAAATCGAGAGCCTGACGGCAAACCCGTGGTCTTTCCTAGAGTTCAGTGCAGACTGGTTACCTGTGTGTTCCTTCGCATCGAGAGCGGTTCGTTGCGCGGGCCCGTTCATACCCTCTTTTCGAGTGATTGTGCACGCAATCGCTCTAGTGAGTTTCACGTAACCCATGCATGTGATGTATTTTACCCTTTCGCCTAAGAATCCGCGAGAATCTCTCAGTAGCGTATCGCTCCGATTTTCTCACGCTCTAGTTGAATTTTGTAAATATGAATAATGCAATTATACAGAACCGTTTCAGTGCCCCCTTAAACGAAGGAATGTTTTAAATTGTTGAAAAATGTATTCGTTTAATAGAAAAAATATCATTTTATATCCAATTTTTATCAAAATTAATGTATAATAGGGTGGCCACTCACCCGGGAGAAACTTTTACCTGGAGAAAAATATCACACCGGGAGATTTCCCGTATTTCATAGTTCGCGCGTTTTGTAAGTTTTGAGTAAAAATTATTTTTTTTTCTGAGAGAGAGTGTAATGACATTTTTTAGTAAAAAAATCTATGCAGTCTTTTTGAATGTCACTTGATATTGGATTATATGATACTTATCAATAATATATTTCTCGTCTTCAATATTTCTATAATTTTAATTTAAAATTATGGTTTTGAATGCGCAATTCTAAAAGTTTAATCTTTAAGTCCTTGAAACTATACACCGAGAGAAAATCCTTACTTTTTTCGTATGATCTCGTCTCACGCTACGTTAGCATGAACTATATCATACTATGACGGTATACATTCTTACTATTTTAGTGGTGGATCCTTACTAAAATAGTAAGAATGTATACTGTCATAGTATGATATAGTCCATGCTAACGTAGCGTGAAACGAGATCATCCGAAAAAAGTAAGGATTTTCTCTCGGTGTAGTCATACAAGCTACAAGATTACATGTGCAATTACAAGTGTACATTGTATTGCTTATTCTCTATCAAGATTATATAGTGAGTATTATTGTCATTATAACACTTATGAGCAGGGTACATAACACCCCCTCTTTAAACATCATTTCGTCCTCGAAATTCTTTAATTTTACAAATGAATTTTTTATTTGCTTTTCAATATGGTAGAGATGTCTGTATTTGTATTTCTCGTGCACGTGCTGTGTAAGTTACAATGTTAGGTTGATTTTCTACTTTGTTTTTAATAAAAAAAAAGAATAACTTTCTTAGGTATGCATTTAGTTATGTAACTAAATATTCTACATTTAAAAAGGGTATATATAATTACTGATTCTATCGCTACATAACCTAAGCACTGTAACCATGCTGAAGTATTTTTGCTCCAACCTTTTGGTTTTTTTATGAGTGGACATATTATGAAGTATTCTTTGGACATCGCTTAAACTATCTCTATATCAATTTGCTTGGGCATTTGAATTAATCTCATCTCTAAGTTATCTAAGTTTCCTAGGTTATGTTGCATATCGTAAGTTTGGTCGACGAGGATCGTTTTCGTTATATTTAAGTTTTTTGGTAGTTCTAGTTTATCATGGTTATTATATATTTCACAATGTTATTTGGTGATTAATGCGCCCTACTAAAAAAAAGTCAGGAATCGTCACCAATGGTCAGAAGTTCTGACGATTCCTGAACATTCTGACCATTCCTGACGAGTCTGACTATTTCTGAAGATATGCTAATTCACATCCTAACAGGTAGCTCATCGGCTAGGACCGCAGGTAGGCCAACCCAAAAGGATTAAAAATTGAAAATAATTTTTCGTTCAATGTTGCATATACAGATTCAAAAGTTAGAAATCCAGAATCTACGGGTTTCGTCGATTTCAGATACCTACAATTTTTCCTAAAAAATTTAAAATTAGGATAAATATAACGTATCTTGTAAAGAGAAAGAGATACGTCAAAACGGTCAAAATTTTCAGATTCACCTTCAGTCATTTAATATATAATATAAATAAACATAACAAAAGTGGTCAGAAATGGTCAGAAGTCCTGACTTTTTTTTTAGTAGGGTGTTGTACGTGGTATACCTATCTCTCTTTCAATTTGTCGAGTACTGATTTGTGGATCAATATGAACGGCTGCTATAATAGTTAGAGCTCGTTCATCATTTTCGTCGTACTCTGTATGTTGGCGTTCACGAAGAAGCATTCCATTGCGAGCTCTTGCAGTCAAAGTTCTTATTGTTAGTCTGGAAAGATGTCTTCTATCTGGAAACAGTTTAGCGTAAGCTCTTGAGGCAGCGGCGTAGTTAACGTGAAATTCCCCTAAAATTAGTATCATATCAACGATTTCAGTAGATAAGTAATCAGCCATATTGCGAAATTTGTTTGAAACCTAGCATAAAAAGTTTGACTAATAAATTAAGCTTTTCAGCCGAAAAGCAAAGCAGAGAATAAAGTGAGCGTCGTCGATAAAAAAGTTGAAATACCAAAACAAATAAATGCTTACACGTACTATGAAGAAACATATGAAAATCGAAAAACGCATTCAATGTTTCAAAAACTATACCAAAACCTTTTCTAATACGTATTATGAAAAGAAAATGGATAATCAGAAAAAGCTCGATAATCGAAAGAAGATAACACTACATGCGAATAGTTTTCTCAACGGAAGAAAAAAGAGGAGAATGAAGTGAACATCGTCACGAAAATAGTTGAAATCAAAAACTCACGGTAAACAAGCACCCCAAACGTGAGAGGCAGAGGATTTCGTATTGGTAACGGTGGTCTGAGTGAACGGTCGAATTGCTGCTTTCCGGAGTTTTGAAATATCGTGTGTTTTTCTTGCTCTTTTTTAATAAAATTTGCAAGTTGTGACTTGATGTGTTTCTGGCGCGTCCGAGCAAGTTTTTTTTTTTTCGAAATTGCTGATTTTTTGCTGTTTTCGAACTATTCAATATCTGTGAGTGATCATTTAGAGCAATTGGTGCGTGTCCAGAGTGCAAGGAACTTATTTCCAGAGGAGGACCTGAGATGCTTGTATGTGTAAAGTGTGGTGTTTTAACTCATCTGACCTGTGCGAATTTTAATATCTCAAAAAAAAACTTTGATAAGCTCCAAAAGGGCCAGGCAGATTTCTTCTGCATAAAATGCAAAGGGCAAAGCATCAGCCACATCTCTACGGCAGACAATGCAATTAACATTCGCAACGCCGACGGTACGTCTTCCCCTCACCCTCCTGCCCCCTCAGCCGCAATGACTACCACCACCCAGCCTGATCTCGCTGCTATGATCAGAAATACTGTCTTGGAAGGACGAAAGGAAGCGCTTGCGCAGTCTCAGGAAATTCTCTCAAGGATCACAGAATTTGAAAATAAGCAGCAAGCATTTAATGGCCATTATCGAATTGGACCTTTAAATTCAATTCTGCAATGCATTAGCCTCTATTCGGCCGAGTTTATTTTATGAAATTAAAGGAAATAATAATTTTTTCATCGTAGCAATGAGTATAATTATAAAAAATAAAGTTGCCCAAATACATTCGTGCGGTTTGGGCGAGCGATATTAATTATTTGACTAAATGGAGTTATATTAACCAAACTTTGACTCCAATTCCGCAATACACATGATTTGACAGACTCATTTCTGAAAGGTTCAGGGCGATGAACGCGGTGTGTTACCAACTGTCGGCAATGAAGTCACCAGTTACCCACCGCGTCCATCGCCCTGCACCTTGCAGTATTGAGTCTGTCAAATCATGTGTATTGCGAAATTGTAGTTAAAGTTTGGTTAATATCACTCCGTTCAGTTAAATAATTAATATCGCTCGCCCTAATCGCACGAATGTACTTGGGCAAATTTATTTTTCATAATTATACTCATTGCTACCCTGAAACACTTATAATTTTCCTTCATTTTATAAAATAAACTAGGCCAAATAGAGCCTAATGCATTGCAGAATTGGATTCAAAGGTCCAATTCGATATTGGCAGCAAACGAATACACCAAACCTAACCTGAATTCGTTTTCGCGTTATAGCTATTCTAATTTTTTTACTGGGTACCTAATCAAGGATTCAAGAACAAAGGACAGAAACAGCATTTTTAATTGTAAAAAATTCTCAATGCTTTTTCATGCCAGCCTTTTTATCGGGTTGTTAATTAAAAAGCAATTTGCAATGTGCATGTAAGAAATATTATCTTTTTACTTGACAGCTAACCTCAAATTCTGAAAGATTTATTTATGATTTAATTTCAACCCATTAGTTATATGACTTCTGATTAACAATTGAATCTTATAAGGAACTTACCTGCTACAATAAATCAAAACTGCAACGATGTGCTTGCACTGTTTACTTATACCAGCTTTGCAACTGCATTTCATTTTCAATATTTTTCTATTCAAAGCAATTTCACCTTTTATTTCGCGAGGATTGTTTTTTAAACCCGAGGTTTGCATACAATCAGAACCGTAACTACTCTTCGTTGCACCCGGTGCGGCTTGATATAATATGTCCAGCGTTTGAAACATGTTCGCCTTCGATAACATTTTTCTTCGTTGGCGAAGAATTAGCGAAAACACAAATTTCACCATGGGAGAGCTTCATTTTTCAAATCATTAAAGGTTCTGTTCACACATAACACTATGTTGATATTCAAAACGACCCGTCTGCCTCCGCCATCTTGCGATCGCAGCGCCATGAGTTCGGTTCCCAATACGTTTGCATAAATTATTATATATATTTGAGGTTATCTAATGGACCAGGATTCTAATATGGATATTAGATTTTAAAATTTCGGATTGTAGATTTTATTATCTCAGATTATAAAGTTATATAATCCAAGATATTATCCTGTAATATCTATTTCATAATATCTATAGATTGTAGTTCTAATAATCTGGATCGCTGTCCCATAGTTAATAGTCCAAGATTATATCCGGTAAGATATTATTTATTACCGGGTATAATCCATTTTTCTCAGTGTTGGGAAACGCGTTTTTCATTCATATTTTTCACACAAAATTTTAGGAAAATATTTGATGGGATTTTTTCTCACCAACATGCAATCATATATGCTGAATTACAGCCAAATCCCATTCAGACATGAACATTTCCGTGATCAGTTGACGTGGACTCCACCACAGGCGCGAATCTACAATGGTAGCAAAACCGGCGATCGCTCCCCCTCAGGATATTCTGACATATCTTAAATTTTTCTTTTTCACTGAGAAATGGAGAAAAGCTATAAAAAGTATGCAATTTCATAATAGCAAAAATAATTTAAAATTGTTAATTAGTATATTCAAGATTGCAAAATATAAAAAATAATATTAAATGTGTAAAATAATAATATATATAGAATTCCCCTACCGAAGGTGTTCTCGCCTTGTCGTCGCTGTAGGGCTTGAGCTTTTCTCTCATGAATTTGACGGCTATGTTGGCTGTAGCATGGCTACTGACAGGGTTTCCCATGCAAGACAGACAGAGAACGAAGAGGAAAGTGACTAAGAGGAACACCAAAACCCATACATTTTAATCGAGAGTCTTTTGAAAATTTTGAAACGTTTGCCGCTTCCCGAGGATCGTCGGGGCGCATCAAGTAGGATACCACAGGACATCAGGACTAAACTACAGATATCAGAAGATCGAGCAATGTAGATTAAAAGGCAGGTTGATTTGACGTGGAAAAAGGACGGCAATGAACATCAGTTAGAGGAAGCCGCGTCACACGAACGAGCAGCGGCAATTGATGTTCTTCCTCAACCTGGTGATGATCCAACATCACCACATCCTCCAGAGGTAGATGGCCTAATATAACCAGAGCCAGAAGCAGAGGTTCAACAACCAAGAAGGCGATTAAAATGGACATACCACATGAACAGAGACGTAATGCGCTTTTATTTTTTGGCGAAGAAAAGCGGGCAGGTGTAAGAAGAGAACATTATCGACTCTTCTTACTTAAGTACCCAGAACTAGCCACAAGAATAAAAGAGCAGAATCTAGCAGATGAAAAACGCTCAATATCTGTAAACAGATTGCCCATTGGAGCCTCAGTTCTAAATGATACCAACTTTTACTTGAGTCGCAACTTTACTGAACCCTCATTTTTTTCTGTGCCGGTATTTTCACTCACTCTGTCATTCTCTATTTTTAAAGTTCTTGAGTCATAGCATATTTTCATGCGTAATTTAGTAAGAGTTTCAACGCGTTTTTTAGAAATTATTTCATCTCTTTTTATTCCTGAGATATCCTGTGAGAAGTGAGGGCATGCTTTTGATCGTTTCTTTTGTACAGGTGTCCTGATACTCCTGGACGGTTATACTGTACTTTAATAATAAACACGCTCAATTATGTATCCAGAAATAACCCGCAGAGCATCCACTGCCTAAATTAAAAGGGTTATTTGAATAAAGGACGGAATCGAGAAGTTTTAACTCCTTAGAGATAAAAGTTTGTGAGGTGGTTACACATATGTATGATATATCTTTTATACACAATCTAATATCAAGTTCGATTTCTGGTAATTTGAAATTTAGTTCAATGATAAATTATCTATACGTTATTTTATATAATACATGCATGCATACGGCCGTTTCTTATACATTTAAAATTGTTTTATTTGAATTTTTAAAAACTTTAAATTCAGAAGAGTTTTAATGCTGTGATTTTGTAGTTAGGTATTTAATTCTTAATTTTCAAAAGATAAATACCTGAAAAAATTATTTTCAAGGTAAAAACTAATAATAATCATGTTTTTATAAAGAGAAATCATATTTTAAAATTTTTTTCATCAAAATTCGGTAGACCAATTTTTTTGGCCCTCGGTCTCGGCCATCCTACTTGTTGACGTGAAAGCTTAAAACACATTGGCAAAGGTTAGGCCTGTAACTGAAAATATTTCTTTGGGAAATCACAGAAGACAAATCATAGAGATATTGAAAAGGGCTAGTGGTGTGGCAAACATTATTTCTGTGACCAGCCGCAAGAATGCCTTCCCGCTCCCCCACGAGACATTGGAAATGGGTGGGGGGTGCGAAAGACATTATTCCTGTGATTAGTGACAGGGGTGTCCTCTCGCCCCCCCCCATCCCATGAGACGCTGGAGAGGATTAGGGGCGTGACTAATATTATCTCTATGACCAGTCACAATCAATAATAATTTATTGTAAATTTCTTACTATTCCAAACAAAAAACGGTAATATCTTCACGCTTTAAGGGCATGCTCTACGGTGACCTTGTGACCAAACCATTCCTCGGGTATGAAATGTTTTTTTGGTGTACACCATGTCCAAACCCAATGATATACCGCTCTCAAAATTGGGAATATAGGAAATGAGACAATAAATTGCGTTTGTATATTTTCACCGCGTTTTCTATGTTTTTTGCAAAAACTTTTGAATCAAATTTTTCTTTTATGTATAAATTATAAATCATACGTGCAGCATGAGAATAAGATGTAACATAACCTATTTGCGTCTCTGGACCTCTTAGGTACAAGGGATTGATAATCGAATTATCTACAAGCTAACGACCTAGGGGAGTAGTGAGCTCCCTGTCACACGAGACAAAATTAAGAATGTGGTCATCTCTCATCCAAAACTTATCTCTACTAAGCTGAAACAACAGAGGAAGTACTACATTCCCTTGCTTTGAACCTGCATGCAAAATCTGACTCGTCTCTAAATGAACAGTTTTATCTAATTCTTTTCTCTTTTCGGGTGTCTCGTCTGCGTCATCATTTTCACGCAAACTTGCTAAAACGTCTTCCCAAACTCCACTCAAATTTTTAAATTCATTTCTGTCCAAAACGTCATCGCCATAATCACCATCTCTTTCACTTACAACATCTGTCGATAGTCCATCGGTTCCACTCAACATCTCAACATCATTAAACATAATTCCGGGAGAGCGTGTCTCCTCAATTGAGACCACCTCCCCCAGAGACCAATCTCGGGGACCGTGCCTCCTACATTGAATCCACCCCTCCGAGAAGAAAGGGCAAAGAGAGCAGGGGCTCCCAGCCCCTGTCTCCTGAGACCTAATCCGGAGAGCGTGCCTCTTCCACTGAGACCATCACCCCGGTTTTTCAAGACCATCACTATGGATTCTCCCAGAACTCCGCCGGTACTTTTTCCTGACCCACATGGCCTTTCATCAAGCTCTGCGTATTGACCCTACCAGGCTGATATGCTGCCTTATACTTGTACCCTTGCAACTTTATCATCCAACGAGCTAATCGGGATCCCATTGTGGGATCTTTTAATTGATCAAGCAAAACTAACGCTTCATGGTCGGTGACCAAAATAAATGTTTGACCATACACATACGGTCTAAAATGTTTACCTGCAAAAATAATAGCTAAAAGCTCCATTTCAGTGGTCGTATAATTAATTGCAGCTTCAGACATTGTACGCGACGCATATGCAATTGACAAGTCTTTCCCAATTTCTCCCTGACTAAGAATGGCTCCTATGGTATAATCGGATCCATCTGTAGCAATTATAAAAGGTTTTGCAAATCGGGATACTGTAAGAGAGGTTTAGTACAAAGAATAATTTTCAACTTCTCAAAGGTTGCTCAGATGCCTCGGACCAAACAAACGGACTGTCTTTCTTTAGTAATAAAGTTAATGGTTTCGCAATTGTGGCAAAATTATGTATGAAACGACGGTAATAACCGGCTAGTTACTGACGTGAAGTTCGAGTGCGATCTGTCATCTGTTTTGTTCACAGTCATTTGTTTTGACGTGAAGTTCGAGCGTAATCTGTCATTGGTTTTGTTCACAGTCATTTGTTTTGTTCGATTTTACATCCACTTTTGCGTTTTTCGGAAAAATATGAGCCAACTGGGTTATTTAGACCCCGAATTCGGATTCAGCGACCCCAAAAACATATAGATATGCTTGTTTAGTTTACCGGGCATGAAGACATTTTTTTGGTAATAATATACAAGAAAACTCGTTGCTTTCGTCGATTTTACGTCTATTTTTGCGTTTTTTTTTGGAAAAATACTATCTAACTTGGGTATTTGGGACCCGGATTCGGATTCAGCGACCCCAAAAACATATTGATATGCCGGTGTAGTCTGCCGGGCAGACCACTTTTTTTTTGTGTGCCGGTGTAATTGTATGGTCGATAAATTCTTATTATTTTGGGATCATTTAAACAGTAAGAAAAATCGTCAATAGTATAAACCGATTTAAAATAATCTGCAAAAATGTGAGCGGTTTAATTTCCTCTGCTTGTTTCTACGTTATTATAAGTTAAGACTGTTGGGACAGATGTTTTATAACGTTTGTTGTTAACGAAGCGCCAAAAGGTCATTGCATTATTTTCTATATCATCCATCTGGGATAAGTGGATGAGAAAACTTTTCTATGAGGAACATATTTTTCGATCGTGAAGTTTATATTATAGTAAAAGTGCTCGATAGCAGTCTCAATGTCGTCATTATGTAGTTCTGTTGCCCAATTAACTTTTCCTAGATACTCGTGAATCGCTTGTAAATTTGCTTTATCAAAGTCTAGTACAAAAAATGAATCCGTAGCAGCAGGATGTTCTCCTGGAAGACTAGTAGAGATAGAAATATTCAGAGGAGGATGAAATGCATCACAGCGAACTAAGGGATCAATTGCGACCTGTATATACAGTTCTTGGATAACAAAACATACTAAATCTAAAACTCTGTCTAGAGTATTTGATACTACATTTAATTGTTTAAGGTTTAAGAAACCGTAAGTGGTTGCAATAGTTTCGGCTGCTTTGAGTGTCGGGCTACTAACTAAGGGTCCTGAATCCATTGAGACACCTAGTTCGTCATTTGACCATGATATCCCAGGTAAATTGTAGTCACCTAAAAGTAAGAGTTTAGCGTGGGGGCATCTAATAGCGATGTTGCTGATTTCGGTACAGTGCATTAGGTAAACTTCATGTGACGAAGCGGGAGGAATATAAGTAGAGCTAACTATGTAATCAATATGAGGAAATTGAACTTTAACAAAAATCTGTGCTAGAGACCTGACTCCAAGGAACAGTGTTGAACGATCTTTTCTCGCGTAAATTTCCCGCTCTTGCTTACCTTCTAGAACAGAAGGAGCAGAAGTGGATGACGTACACGTTCCAGTTACGTCGAGATTGGTTGCTTTAAGGAACCATGATCGTAGCTTCCGGAGCCTAAAACTTCTCTCATATATAAAAAAAATATGGTTCAGGGAAGCAAGCGACTAAAAACCTGTGGAGGGGCAGATGGTAGCTCTAAGAAGGCATCCAGAGGCCACTGTTGTCACCTCGAAAGCTCGCGGCTGCTGTGTAAGGATAACAGCGGTAAAATACGAACTCAAAACTACACCATGCTCCTGATATTTTACCTACAAGATCAGTCACTTAACTTAGTCTGTGGCTACCATGAAAAACCGTGTTCACCCGAGGACAAGTTTAAGAAAAAATAATATGGTTCAGGGAAACCATAAAAAATAGTGACCTCGAAATTGTTATCAACAATTAAAAAAGTTGAATATCTTGAAAGTTTTTTTTTACAGTTAGAATTATTAAGAGAGCGATGGGGCTAGAAAGCGTGCAATTGCCGTTTTCTACCCCCCATCATTCTCCTAATAATAATAATAACACTGTCGAAGGTGTCGTCGCATTGGCGTCGGGGTAGGGCTTGAGCTTTCCTCTCATGACTTTGGCGGCTATGTTGGCTGTAGGGGAACACCAAAGCGCATGAAAGATATGGAGAGTATTTTGAATATTTTGAAACGCCTGTCGTGTCCCAAGGTGATAGTGAGCTGCGAGATGGTCAGTCAGATCTCATTAATCAAAGAGCACAGATGCACAGATTCAAAGCACTTTTCTGGTGTGTTATGTAAGTGCATATGTGAGTGTGTGTGTTCATTACTTGCAGACGTCCAGCGACCATCGAACGTGATTCCCCTGTAGGTGCCTTCAGCGCAAGAAGATCGCTGACTCATTTTCGAGTCTTCTCAAAATCGGTCAGGCTCTTGTGCGACACCAGTTTTTTCTGAGGGGACCTACATTTTAAGGTGGGCTTGGAACCACCGAAGCCCTGGTAGAAATAGATAGAAAAATTTCCATTGGTACGAGCTCTGAGCACGAATCCCAGAGCTCCTGCATGGAGGTTCGACGCTCCATTGTCTGAACCACCCAGGCTTTAAGATGGTGCATAACTTCTGATACAATTACAAAACCATTCGCATGGAAATGACAAAGCACCGAATGGACTACAGTAATTTAGCGACTGAAAGGGTAGTTCTACCATGACATACAGGGGATAGGGGCATTGTAGATGTTAAGCAACTGTGTCAGTCATAATATTCGGTATCGATCCAAGCCCCCTTGTGGCCGTTATTCCAGACTGGCTGAATAAGAATTGAAATACCCTCAGCACGACGCGCCGCATATCATGCTGTGCCAGAGTTACGGTGATCCAGATGCGCGATTCATGCACTTTACATATATATTTCATTTATTTATACTTGTACAATATGTCGCATACATATAGATTGGGCCATACACGTACATATATTGACAATAAACGACCAGTACAGCCTACGCCAACGCCGACGGGCAAGTGGGTATACAAGGTAGTGGGTAGAGCGAGCAGAGATCCAGGTCAAAAAACAAGTGTCGCAACAGCATGAGACATGTGAGCACCCGTATATTTATGTGCACTGGGTGTCCAAGTCGACCAATCCATAGTGTACAGCGGATCAACTAACGGGTGTTCTGAAACGTCAACACCAACAGAAAACAAACTTTCCAATATGTGTTTCAATTAATAGCATTCACAATTTATTATATGTCAATTGAAAGCCCCACCTGAAAACACACTAATTGCGGTTCTCTCACCACGTGTTCTATTTTGCTTATGATTTGCGCATCAATCTTACGCATGCGCGCACCTAATATCGTGCTACGAGAGGGGCCATCCAATAAGTCCGCGATTCCTGGAATTTTACGTCCCTACAGCCCCGAAATGAAAAACTTATCGGACTTCTACTGTATGCGTTACTACTATACTCTCTGAATCTGAAATTGCGCTAATTTAGCTTTAGAGAGTTTGAAGGGTGTCATTCTATTCAATCTTTGTCTGAAGAAGCCATTCCTAAAATTTTTGTTTTAGCAATATCGATGAATGTTTGATTCAAACCCGACCTGAATGTTTTAAAATATATAAACAAGCTTTATATTAATCAATAAGTAGTCCTCCATATATTACGTAACGCTCTTATAGGGCAGGTAGGGTTCAAGAGAAGCTGTTATGGTCCTGTTACGATGGGCGAGGGTTTGAAAAAATTAGTTTGATCCTCTATCAAAGATAGAATTTGTTTGATTAAAATAAAATGTTTTGGACTTAAATAATGGTGTGCTGAATCAAACAAATAAAATTGGTGACAATTTAAAATTCAACGTGGCACTTTTTCATATAAACAAATCTGCCCGCTGCGCGGGCACATTCTCATCGGGCACTTCGCGCGCGGCTCGCGAGTTTGAGCGCGCCTAGGGCGCGCGACTTTAGATTCTCGCGCTTCGCGCTCGATAACATATTTATCTCGCACTTCGCGCTCGATGATGTGTTTACCTCGCGCTATGCGCTCGGTCTTTGTATTTCCCCCACATTTGCGCCCAGACCTTCAGGGACCCTCTATCCGCAACCCGAGGACGCGTTCGGTGGCCTTGTCATAGGCCCTTCAGTTCTATTCCAAAGGAATCGAAACCGAAACCGAAAAATAAAAAATATATATATATCTATTGTATATGTATAAGAAAAATGAGCCAATCAGCGAGCAGACACTAGGTTGCCACACTGTCTCTGGACCATGGCCCCACAAAGGGGTGGCTGGCCTGGCTGCAGTCAGGGGGCCCGCGGCTCACCAGTTACTGTTTTTACAATGTGAATCTTCATCTTTTGATATTTCCCTTGAATAAACATGGAAAATTTACGCTTATTCGAGTTAAAAAAGAAGTTTGAGGAGGTGGGCCCGCAAAATTTTGTGGCTAGGTGGCCCTTGTCGGGATGTGGGGGCCATGCTCTGAGCCCTTTGTATCCGTGGCCGTACCCAATAGACCTTTTCATTCAAGAGCGGAAGCTTAGGCGCCGTCATGATACTTAGCGGGCATTTAAAGGTTTCGGACTATGTCTTTATAATGTACACTGTAAATACTGTGATACCAAATTATAATGTAAAATTGAATGAAAAAGATGTGCCAGGTGCTGATTTGCAGCATAAAACGGTGGATGAAAACACTATTTGCCAGTTGAAAAGGTGGTTGAAGTGCAGAAAACAATATACCAAAGGGGAAAAGCAACAACTTGTTGACCGGTATGTAGAATGCAGGTTATATTTACATCGTGTATAGTGGTATAGTTGGAATAACAGAGAAATAGTACGTTATATAAAAATGAAATTATCTGTAATGATAAAAACATACATAAAAAAAGGTTGATGAAGCATTTTCAAATAAATGAAGTTGAAAATGAATTAATAGCTGCTATTATAAGTGGGTTGTCAGTTTTGAAATTCATGTAGCTTGCAAAATACATAAGTAAATGCAAATGATTTCATACCTAATATGCATTTTAAGTGCATCATCGACAAACATCGTCAACATCGTCAAACAATCAGAAGTTTTAATATAAATAGCAGAGTTCCGTTTCCGGTACCGAATGGTAAAGTACGCGTTTTTGTTCTGTGCTATCTTTTTTGGGTTTGGCGACGGTCGTGGAGGTGTGATTGAGGTGAAAGGTGTTAAGGGAGGTGAGTGTGGTGAAGGGTGTGTCTGGTAGTGCGGGGGAGCTTTTTTGAAAGGTTGACAGGTTTCAGAGGGAAGTTAAATGTGCTAATTTGGACGTTAGTTGCCGAGGATGGAAAAGAGAGACGGAAGATAGAGGACAGCAGATCGGTAAGGTAGGCACTAGGCCAGCATGTTTGTTGCGAGGAGCCCAGTGGGGTCCAGATTCCATTACATGGAATTTCTTTAGTTTGAATTTGAATTATATTGTATGGTTAAATTGTAATCATTTCAAATTAAAATAGACTGAATTTGTTTTAAATAGTTATATGTTGTTTTTCCGAATATGGAACCACGTCTATTTTTTTACAGTTCGATTTTCTGCAATAAAATAAACAACCAGACCTTTCTGCTGCACCTAATACAATATTAGCAAATTCGATAAAAGAGTAAATATTACATAGAATCCTATAATATTTTATTATGTGCTGTAGAATAGCCTGCTTTTTTTTATTTCATCACCAAAAGTCAAAATGTCAACATCGATAAAAATTGACTGGTTTCCATATACGGATCAACTCTAACCTTATTTCTGATACGGACTGACCCGAACTTGATTCCACATTCCATTAAGCAATCGATATACAATAATGTAAAAATTCCAGTTTAAGAAACCGACATGAAAATAGTGTATATTAGTCTACAGGATACGACATTTAATTACACGACTGTGAGTATAGTGTTGTGGTATGATATACTTTTGGTGTCATTATTGGTCAGTGTATCTCAGGTGATTCGTTTCTTACCAAAACATGTGTCTGAAAAATTATAAATTTTGTATTACTGCTCAAGTAAAATACAAAACAAGGCAAGATGAACATTTGACTAGGCATCCACTATTATTGCTTATACGTAGCTCTTTGTCTTAATTATGGAACTGTTTTCATGGCAGACGTAAAAACGAAAAATATATTTTTTAAGCACACAATTAAATATGTAATACTCTTCATACGTAAATAATTTAACAGCAATTTTTAATTGTTAAGTACGGCTACGGCATCAGTAGTAACCCATTTAAGGTTACACTAAAAAAATTCTACTTGAACCAACCAGAATTCTGGTTAATTTAACTAGAATAGAGTGTTAAATATGCCCTTACTATAAATTCTTGTAAAAAGTATCAAAATATTCTGTTTGTCAATTTTCTGGTTAATGTTACCAGAAATTCGGGTAAATTTAACCCGAATTTCTGGCAAGGGTAACCAGAAATATTTACTAGACAGTTTTCTAGTAGCTTAAGAATACAACGTTTTGCTCAACATAACCAGATATTGTGTTAAACTTAACCAGATGTTCTGGTAAGCTCAACCAGATATTCTGGTACCCATTGATTTTCGACTATCGAATTTCGATACTTTTCTACCTTCATGGGCTCTTCCAAACCCCCTCTAAAATTACATGGCCTGCATCTCAAAGAAAATAATCTAACAAAAGTTTCCGATAACAGAGTGCAGCAACTATGTTCCGCTTCGCTAAAATTTCATCTCTATCCCATTGTTCCCACTTTTGTCTCACTTTTCTTACTTCATCTTTTACCTCCTCCCCTTGCCTCTGCATATCATTCAGTCTTCCGCAAGTCTCCTCTCTAAATCCCTTTATAAGAGCTTCTAATTTTTCGAGCATAGTCCCTTCATTCCTATTTCTCTCCGGTGTTCTTTTTTTATTTTTTTATTTTAATTTTTTTAATTTCATTGCCCCTCTCCGACTCTTCGCCAACCCGTTCTCTTTTCCTTTCATCGTCCCCCGTTTTCTCCTCTTCACTATTCATAATCTCGCTGCTAATCGCGCTCTTCGACTGTTGCCACATGTCTGGAAGGAAGCTCCCTCGATCCCGAACTGCTCGATCTTAAGTCTTTCAAATTAATGGGCCTCCCGCGCCTATGTACCCTTCCTCGACTCGACTCTGATATTGCTACGGGGTTCAAAGGCGTTGCAAACGTCTCATCAGCGCTTCCCTCACCGCTTGCCTCGTCAACGACGCTACCCTCTCTCTCTTTGCTATCGCTATCTCTATTAGCTTCACTCTTCTCACTAACCTCATTCAGTCTCCCTCTGGAAACACCCTGTGGACTTCGCGTAACCGGCATGCCACTACTCCTTGTAAACGGACCGTTAGCCTCAAATCCCTTTCCCCTGTCACCTCACTTCCCCATCCCTCACTTTCTATCACAACCCCAAACTTTTAAAAACTTAGCCAAAACTCATCCTCTTGTACTGATTTCTTTTGGCAATGTGCGGCCACCTCTACTCCTTCTCCCTTCACACCCTTCGAACACCTACCCCAAAAAACCTAGTGTCCCACCGAAGCGAACCTAACCTCAGAATCAACCCTCGTCAATTTTTATCTTTTTTTTTTTACTAAATTCGCACTTTCTACTGCGTACCTCTACCGGTACTGGGAAAGGAAGCCCTTTTTATGATAATCATACATATTATTATTAATTGATTCTATTAAAACTTAAATTTTCTGGAATTATTTTAAAAGCTTATTAATAAATAGAATTTTCATAAATGAAAGTTAAAATTAAAAAAAAATATAAAGTGCAAATTATTTGAATGTTTTAATGGAAAAAGTAGTTTGATGTTTTTATGTTGGAAACAGTTTAATTAATTATTAGTCGATAAGTTTGTTACAAATTTTAAATTAAATAAGGGTTGAATTCAAATTGTTTTTCAATTGAGTAACATTAATTCATTATTTACTTTCAGGTTAATAATTGAATGTGGGCTATTTTTTTTATAATAAAAGTTTGACTTTTCTTTGAAATACCTCTATCACAATTATATAATCTTTTTAATAGTTTGTGATGTAATATGCCACGGCACTTGCGAGATGGATGCAGAAAGCTGTCATCCTTGGGTCGCTTCATGTCCTCAAAACACACGAGTGTTTCGCCGGCCTGTCATTGTGATTTCGTCATGTCCTGTAACCACCCATCTCACGGTTGTGAGACGTGGCCATGAATGGGATTCACCGCGGTCCTACTAAGAGCCGATGTCATTTTTTAGATGGCAGTTGCCCCCAGTGCGACCCCGGGGTGGTTGTTAACCTTTAGTTTTTAATTATATATAGGCAGGCATCCAGTAAAGGAAGAACGATGCTTGAGGGCCCAGAGAAACATAACATCTAGGTTTCTTTCAAGCCCAAAGATCTGGCTGAACTGGATGACGAGCTTCGCGGAGATTTTTTCATAGAATCTAACTCCTGTACTATCAGTTGTAGTGTGTATGCTGTTAAAGAAAACGAACAGTTTTTCTCTGACCCATCTCGAGTCTTCCAAGATCCTCCAGTTACTGTCGACCATCCACCCAAACCAGGGGAGGTCAAAGGATTTTGGAGAGAAGTCCAAAGAGTCCAGCATCCACTGAAAGAAGACTCAGAGAACATAAATAGCTTCAAGAAGCTGTGCAGTGCAATCATAACACCTAAGGAGGAATGCCCATCCGTCACCACCGAGGAGGTGAAAAAAGTATTAAGGGCATGTAACACACATAAACACTGACCTTACCAACTTCAATTTTTCAATTTTCTGAATTTTGACTGAATCTAAGAACTGTTTTTTGTGAATAAAATATCGGGCTAAAAACTTGGAAAATGTATGAGAAGACAATAAACTATGTTTACGTACTTTATTCCTGGAGGAATTTCGCAAAAACCTATTTTCGAGGAAATTAAATTTGGGTGCATTTTTTGAACCTAAGAACTTTTTTTATAAGCGAAATATGGGCCTCAAACTTTGAGAAATGCAAGAGCCGACAGTAAAGTACATTTATGTACATCAATTGAGTATTAAAGATGCAAAAAGAAATAATCCAACTGAATGTCAACCCGGTTGCAAGTTTAGTCGGTATTCGCGATGGGCATCAAAATGCGAAGTCTAGCGGCCACTAAGCGAGGCTCTATCAGCTGGCTTGTCTACATCTGAAATGTGGGTTCCACGCTGTCAAAGATTGATGATGCGGTGTTCTTACAATAATATTTGTTAAAAGTTGTGTCCAGCATAAAAGTTGAGTGAAATATGTTGTTTTAATGTTGAATTATGTAATTATTGAAATAAAAAAAAAGCTAAAATGACCTTATATAATACTTTATTTGTGCCGGCTGTACTATACGGTAGCGAGACATGGACATGTGAATGTATTCGATTAGTCTTCCATTCGATTATTTGGCAACGAACGGACGGAAGGAAGAAAACTTTGTAAAAGTGACGCTCAGTAAACAGATAAACCGGTAACGTCATGTAGATAAATCGCTTTAAATAATTATCAATTCACCTCGTTAATCATCTACGCAAAGTTTGCAGACAGTGGTGAGGTGTTTATATAAAACTAGAAATATCCACTGTAGCTGTCTAAGATTTCC
Organism: Andricus grossulariae; assembly: GCA_011634705.1. Lineage (NCBI taxonomy): Eukaryota > Metazoa > Arthropoda > Insecta > Hymenoptera > Cynipidae > Andricus > Andricus grossulariae. The sequence goes on along the minus strand of JAABKJ010075445.1, from coordinate 189,676,326 downwards.
GACAGTGAACCTCGAGAAAGAATCGACGATTTTAATATCATTTATTGTTCCTCTTTGCGTGAAAGTGTTAAATAGATTGAGAATTGGAAACCACAATTGGATCCAATTGTACAAAACGATTCCACTCTTCTTTTTAGTATGCTATAAAGGTACGTATAGACTTAATGCTGTAACTTTTTTGTACCATAACCTCACTTTTTTTATCGTTGCTCGGCGTGCTAAAAAACTTCGTTTACAACTTCTTACATTCTTGGGGTTTTTTGGGTCGTTGAAGGTGAAATAATTTTTTTATTCAATAAAAAGAATATTTAATCGTTGAGCAAAATTTAATAAAATTTCGATTTTTTTCAGATCCAACACAATGAACCTAAACCTTGTTCGACCATTCCAGTTAGTGGAATTTCTTAAAGGAGGCATAAAGAAAGAAAGAACTGTTGACTGTATTACAGTGGACTGAAAGTGACTTTTGAATAATAAAAACCAAATTTTCAACAAAAAGGATAATTTTCAATACAAAATGGTAACCAAATATATGAATTTTTAACAAGATAGTTGAATTATCAACCAAAAAGTTGAACTAAAGGAGTCAGTTCATGTATGAATGTGTTATTTTGGTCATAAGGTCCATTAAAATTGATAGTGGATTCAGTTGTCAAGAATCGTGCTTTGTTCGTCAATTTCATTAAAAACCAACGTACGTTTCGACCTTGTTGCAGGCCTTGTTCAAGGTAATATATAACCTATAAGTTATCATAATTTACATAGATGTAATACATTTATAATCAACAAAAATTGTAAAGAACATTTTTTTCCGGAATTTACCTGTATCGATATTAAGTAAATCATCCAAGACATTTCAATAATATGGTTTAAATAGTGTCTTTTCACACATTTCAAAATTGAAACCTCAAAATTCCGAGGCTCCAATATAGTAATTTTACTACATTTTTAATTAATAAAACGAACACAAGGTGTTTTGATATGAACGGACAAACATGGACTAACGAAATGCATTATGGATAAAGTCATATTTTCATGAGTAATTAAAAGAGGCGGATATTTAGATAGAGACCTAAAGGAAAAGTGCGCCAAAGGTGCAACGGAGACTGCTGTCCGAAAATCGTAGTTCCAGAAAATTTGGCACTTCTCGTTTTGGACAATTGACTCTATCCCTCTTGGAGCGTTCGGCAGGGCAGGATCGCGGCCAACAACGTCACAGCGACAATGACGGTAATAAAGCACTTTTAGGGCAACATTATGTCTGTAGATATACGTCGTTCTTGCGTGGGTGGGACACCCCGATGGTATGTATTCTTGGTACTCAGCGTGTGCATTACACGTTCTGCACATACCGCTTGGAACTTTTTGACAGAAAATGCGGTCACGGTATGCTAAGGTGGAAATGACAGCGTTCTGGCATGCAAAAATAAAACCCTCTGTATCTGAATTAAGCCCTGATGATCTAAAAGAAGCAAAAGTTCGCTCCTTCGACAAGGACTGTTTTTCTACGTTTTTATGAAAGTTTTCGTGAATTTTCTTGTCGAGTAGCAGCTGGTGAAATGTTGTAAACTCTGCTTTCTTCACTTCGGCTTTTAGAAGTGAAGCATCTAGATCGGGTAATGCATCTTCCTCACTCCTGATGTTGAAATTCAGGCCAAGGGTTGCGGCCGCTTGCTGCGCGGCTTTGTAAGGGAACGTTACTTCACCAATCATCTCGTGGTTCCTGACGATTTTTAGAAGAGGATCTCTGCCATTGGCAACGATATAAGCTGTACTCAAAACAATTCGGTTGTAAAGACACTGGAGATTCAGAAGTCTGCGTCCGCCTTGACAGCGTAAAATGTATAATCGCGGAACTGACCAATTGATATGCAAGCTTTTATGTCTAATAACACTTATATCCACAAGCACAGGGTCCTTGGTAACGCAAACAATCTTTTCCACCATCAAATGAATTTTGGCACATTTATCCAATCTAAAGTCCATCCCAATCTCTTCTGTGTACTTCTGGACGACATTTATGGCAGTTCGAAGTTTGCCTTCACCAGAGGCACAGATCCTCAGGTCATTCATATAATATACATGAAAGACCTTATGCTCGCCCTGGTGAATGTCGTCACAGAGGTATTCAGAAGAATTTCCTAGTACTAGAGATAGAGGCAGAAGTATGATGCAAAAAAGCAAAGGGCTCATGTTATCGCCCTGAAACACGTCCCTCTAGAAGGTGACGTTGTTCCTTGTCACACGATAATTTCCAGATGAGATAGTGAATCTAGTTTTCCAAAGAGGCATTAATCTCTCTATGCATCTCACTATATGTGGATGTACCTTCAAGCTTTTCAACAGACAGATGATAAGTCTATGAGAGGTTGAATCGAAAGCTTTCCGGTAGTAAATCCAGGCCATTGACAGGTTGCCCAGATTTGACAAAGCTGTTACGATACCAGGTACATTACAGTACTACACTTTCATTCCCACTCAAGGTAAAAAACTTCAACTCAAAATGTTTTCGTCCTCTGAGAAACACGAAATCTTCTCGAACGGCAAAGAAAAAACCGCAAAAAAGGTCTGCAAAGAAAACAACTGTTGAAACTATAGCCAAAAATAGAACAGAAAGAAGCATAATATTACCATATAATAATATTTAACTTAAAAAACTGGCACTAAAGCGTTGTACAAAGATCCTCGGCGTGAGCGCACTAGTGGAAATCGCGCGCCACCCGCCCTATCATGGCATCTTGTTTACCTATCGTTCTATTACTCAAAGACGGATTAATTTACCACTCTGAAAATTGGGGGTCTTATAGGAAAGAATCTCAGCTTCCTTTTAAAAGTATTTTGAAGAATAAAAGTGTCGAAATTAAAAAAAAGTCAAATTCATTTTTAATTTTCAAAAATTAGGGTCAAATTTTTACTTTTTTTAAAAATTGTTACGACTAGCAAAAACTTTGTGAAAAATCTATCGAAAACATTTGTAGTGAACATTTTTTTAAAGCAATAGGAAAAACGTTACAAATGTTTGAAAGTAAGGCTTTGCTTAAAAACCCCAAGAATTGTACCCCCTCCACTTTGATAAATGATTATCAAAATTAATTAATTTTTGATGTCAGGAGTACTATCCAATACGACTACAATTGGGCCTATTTGTAGCCCGATCGGACAACTTTCATTTTCGAGGTGGTTACACTTCAGAAATTATGCCCATGTGTATTTGTTCACTCCAGCCACCTGCAATCATATTAGTTATTTTAAATAATACAGGCAGCTCAACACATGATTTGAGATTCTATTTAAGGTTTATAATCTTTTAATACCTCCTTCTCCTACTCCTCCTCCTCCTGCTCCTCCTTATTGAAATTGATTTACTTGATTACTTGTAGCTTATACAAACAGCAGATTTTGAGATATTCAATAATTTAGTCTGCATTATTAAATTAGATTGATTTAAAACTAAAATGTAATATATGTACGAAGAATTCATTTGGAAAGTTCTTATAGCTGATGATAGCATTTCCACTTGCAAAACTTTAAATTTATATTGAATTTTAAAGATCAAATTGATATCTAGTGATTTTACTTTATTACCATCTTTATCGCTCTTACGGTGTTGGCCGCGACCCTGCCCTGTCGAACGCTCCAAGGGAGATAGTCAATTGTCCAAAGCGAGAAGTGCTAAATTTTCTGGAACTACGATTTTCGGACAGCAGTCTCCGTTGCACACTCGAGGCCTGACATTGTTCAACTATATTCGTGATCGAATTCTCGGCTCCTTCCGAATACAACATCACTGCCAAGGAGAAAGAAAAGGAGGAAAGGTGTCAAGACCTTAAAAGGGAGCTGCAACGACTGTACCCAAAATATTCGGTACGAATAATTGTTCTTGTGATAGGTGCTCTGGGAGGTGCGAAACTATCACTGGTTCGTAACCTTAAAGCCATACGTGCCAAAAATATGCCGCGGCACTTGCGAGATGGATGCAGAATGCTGTCATTCTTGGGTCACTTCGTGTCCTCAAAACAGAGAGTTTCGCTAGCCTGTCGCTGTGATTTCGTCGGGTCCTGTGACCACCCATCTCACGGTTGTGAGACGTGGCCGTGAATGGGATTTACTGCGGTCCTACTGAGAGCCGATGTAATTTTTTTTTTAGATGACAGTTGCTCCCAGTGGGACCCTGCGATGGTTTTTAACCTTTAGTTTTAAATTATATATATATATATATTTATACTTTTTTTTTATTTAATTCTACTATGGGATTTTCTGCTTATGATACTTTTAATTTTTTCTAACACTAAAAATGAATAGGATCGTACTTGATTAAGCCACCCTGGTTGAAATATTATATATTTGGGAGAATTTTTTTTTAGTAGAATAATGCACTGTCTTCGAAATATAATTTTTTGATACAATAATTAAAAAATAATAAATAAAATCTAAAAAGGGTATCGTAAGACCGAATAAGAAGGAACGTATGAATTAAAAAATAATTTATAATTAAATTTTAGTTGAAAGTGGTTTCCAATTTTAATATAGTAATAATTTTTACAACATTTTCACATTGATATTTGTAGAAATTACTATAATTTCATGAAAAAAAAAATATTTTTTAAGATTTACAGCCACAAAAAAATGTACCATATTACTGTGATATGCTCTCTTAAACTGAACCAGTGAAATTGTCATTGGTTGAATCAGTATTTTGAATTATCACTGGTGAACCAGTGATTTTCCCACTTTGACTGGATGAACCAGTAAGCGATTCCACTAAAATAGCGCTACTGATTGTGCCAGTGACGCCAAATGATAGATTGAACCAGTGTCGTCTGGTACGCGCGCGTCGCTGGCCAGGTCTTGGCATTTCTCGAGTGAAAACGAGCCTTATTGTGTACTAGTGTTTGTCTGATAAATATTTGGCGCCTGGCTGCAATGAGGAACGGATATAATATCTTTCGCTTCATAGTGGGAGGCCTCTGGGCACTTGGGTTTGGTTTTCAGCGACGCGACACGTTGACATAACGACGGGTGTTCCCACATTTAGGCGCAACATATTATATCCCATTATATATATAATCAAACTTTAGCATTTTAAATTTTGTTTGTTTCCCAAATTCTGGGAGACACGACCTTCCTCTTCTCAAGCACGACTTTTTGATATTTTCATTAGAGATTACATTAGATTTGATTAGATTATGTAGGGACTGATTCGTATTAATATACAAAAATATCAACAAAAAAAACATGTTTTCTTTGATAGATTTTAATTACGTTGAACCAAAGAATGCATGATTAAATTGACAAATGGGCTCTATATATATTATTGTAGATTACCACGCTAATTAACCTGGTTTTTGGGAAATTGTTATAAACTTCTTTAATAACAAACAAAACGCATGCTTCATTGACAAGTGGTCTAGGCCTGCTGGGGATCACCACGTAAAAAAAAGCGCCTTCAACTCGACCTCCAGGCTGGTGCGGAACAGAGTTGATTAGGGATTTAACATAAACGTACAACAGAATCAACGTCGCAACGTAATCAACATTGCAACGTATTCGGCGAGAAATAAGTAAGCTATGCTCACAAAACAATCTCCTTACTGATTTTGTGTTGATCCTTAATTTCTCCATTTTTCCATAGAACGTTATGACCCAAGTTTATTCAGAAACAAATGTTGCATTCAGTACACATTTTTTGTAACAGTATTGAATAAACTTAAAAATTATGAAATGCTGCTTACATTATATCAAAGAAATATTCCAGAAATTGTACAATTAACGAAAATATAAAAAAGTACAAGTACCTTTCAAGCATAAGACGTGCTTTTTCTGATTTTTGAATGCAAAATTTGTAATCAGCGCAAAAAGTTAGCTGAAATTAAAAAAAAACATCCCGATATGTCCATTCTTTCATGAGATTTTTCCAATTGTTACATTTTGAACGCAGGCATTCAATTTCACCGCCAGCGACCACCAAGCGGAAGCAGCTTCCCCCACTCCGCCGATATACACTGCGAACGGTCTAGGTCGTAAATAAACCGCTGTTCTAAACAGTATTTTCGCAACTGATTTTTCTGACAATTATATTACAAAGAAGTCAATTCATATATGAATGTGTTATTTTGGTCATACGGTCCATTAAAATTAATAGTGGATTCAGTTGCCAAGAATCATGCTTTATTCGTCAATTTCATTAAGAACCAACGTACGTTTCGACCTTGTTGTAGGCCTTCTTCAAGGTAATATTTATGAATTGATTTTAGGACTTTGAATGGAATTAATTAATTAATTAATTAAGAAAGGGATTAATTTAATGGGTTTTCACTGAACTTTATAATATTGTTCGAATATTTTTCCTAATTAATTTACTCAGAACAAATCAAGACCTCCACAGTGTCTTACAATCTTCTTCGTGGGCGGACAATTTTTCTTCGCTTGTAAAATAGTGGAGACATCTATCACAAATGTATTTCTTGTTATTGTTTTTCGACAGCTGCTTACTAACGAGTCTAGACAGATCTTTTATCCATACATAATGAAAGTTATAAAAATCTTGATCGTCGTTGTCGTCGTCGTTTTCGTCAAGACTCTCGTCAATGTAATGGTCTTGAACATGAAGAAGGTGAACATATTGTTCCCTCTTTTCAGCTGTTAGATGTAGAGGGACAACAGTATAATAAAACTTTCGTCTGTTCAGACCATACACTTTTCCAGAGATATCATTTAGTTTCTCAAATTTTTTTATAGCTTTCAGAGTTACGGGAAAGTTTATTCCACTAAAATCTAATTTATTTTTATACTGAGTATAATTAGATATACGATCCACATGTTGTGAAGCTGAATACAACGCCGATAACACTGCCCATTTGAAGCATTCGTTGTTATTATTTTGTACATTCACACAAAACTGTTTCTGTTTAATTGGCAGCGGTAATTCGATATAAAAACTAGCTCTCATAGGGTTGTATTCGTTAATGTTAATTTCTAATTTCATAATCGAGTGTAATTTTCATTCGAAATCGGTTTCTTGGAAATCTTCAAGTTGCTTTAGGATTGGTTATTTCACTTTATCGTTGAACCCATCATCTAATACAGTGGTCGAGTAAATTTCTTTTGCCTTGGACGTAAATGTTTTCAGTTCAACGTTTTCATTATCGTTGACTACTCTTTTAAATTTAGCATCTAATTCAGCGTACACTTTTATCGCTCCAAACTTATTTAATGCGTCCATTATGTGCTTTTCAAATAAAGTGAACGCATCATCAAAGAACGCATTAATATCCTTATGAACTATATTTACATTTACTCCTGTTTGGAGTCGACGCTTAAACGCTGCGTCACAATCAGCCCACCTTACACGATCAGTAAGAGGATCTCTTACACCTTCACCTTGTACCAGTAACGCATCAAGGTGGACACGGAGACATATAATTTGTTCGACGATATTCACAGATTTTTTTCGCTCAGCTGACTATATACATATATTTCGATGTAAATTATTTACACTCCTTAAAATACTATCACACTTATTTATCCACCGTTGGATGACGTCAGCTGCTCCATCTTTTCTTCCCAGTTTCTCAATCAGGATTGTAGCCTCCTCGATCACCTGGATGAGTTTAGCCCATTCGTCAATCAGCACTGAAGTCTCCATCTTGTTGTTGTTGTTCGTACTGCCGATCACCTAGACAGATGAAGGAATGGTTAAACTTCAATTAAGGTCACCCTGGTATGTGAAACTCGGAAACTATTAGTGGTATCAAATTCTTCTTTGCACAGGAATTTAGTGCTAATTAAGTGCTCTGGATTTGTGCCATGCACACAATCCGGGCACTTTTTATTTACCGAAAACGTGTAGTAATGCTGGCTTGAGGCGACTCTGGTATGTTAAACTCGGAAACTATTAGTGGTATCAAATTCTACTTCGCACAAGAATTTAGTGCTTATTTAGGGCCAATATATGTCGCAAAAATTATATTTTGCGCCCGGTAGTTTTATTCAAAAACATGTAGTAATGCTGGCCACTAATAGTTTCCGAGTTTCCCATACCAGAGTCATCTGAAGACAGCAATACATGTTTTTGACTTAAATTACCGGTCACAAAATTTAATTTTTGCGGCATATATTAGCACTAAATAAGCACCAAATTCCTATGCAAAGTAGAATTTGATACCACTAATAGTTTTCGAGTTTCACATACCAGATTCATCTGAATCCAGCTTTACTACACGTTTTTGGTAAAAAAAGTGCCCGGATTTTGTGCATAACACAAATCCAAAGCACTTAATTAGCACTAAATTCCTGCGCAAAGAAGAATTTAATATCACTGATAGTTTCAAAGATTCATATACCACAGGCACCTGCAGCCAGCATTACTACATGTTTTTGACTAAAATTACTGAGCACAAAATTAAATTTTTGCGGCATATATTAGCACTAAATAAGTACTAAATTCTTGTGCAAAGTAGAATTTGATACCACTAATAGTTTTTGAGTTTCACATACCAGAGTCACCTGAAGCCAGCATTACTACACGTTTTTGGTAAAAAAAAGTGCCGGGATTTTGTGCACGGCACACATCCAGAGCACTTAATTAGCATTAAATTTGTGCGCAAAGAAGAATTTGATACCACTAATAGTTTTTGAGTTTCACATACCAGGGTGACCTGAAGTCAGCATTACTACATGTTTTTGACTAAAATTACCGGGCACAAAATTTTTTTTCTTCGGCATAAATTAGCACTAAATTATGGCATAGTGCCCACATCGATATGACAATATTGTAATTCCAGCTTTCGGAACCTTTATAGATTTAGGTTGTTTATGTAGGGTTCGAATTCCCAGCGGGGGCGATTTTTCATAGCGTTGTGCGTGCGATTATATTTGTATGTGTCCGTGTGTTCAATTGCGTAATTTCAAAAATAATTCAAGTACAATCATTATAAATAAAACCGTTTTTTGCTCTATTTATCTGTTTCAAGCTGCTGTAATGGATAGGGCAATATGGGACGCGGAAATATTCCGCATAGAGCCAGATAAAAGTAAGACTTTTGGAAAATCCATTCCGATATCTTAAATTTCAGTTCTTAACCGTGCTTCCCCGAGGAAGACGTGATTTGAACACCCTGTCTACTAGATTTAAACATTGAAACGGTAAGACCTTTGAAAACCCCATTCCGATATCTCACATTTCAGATCTTATCCCTACTTCCCGAGGAAGGTGTGATGTAAACACCTAGACTACTAGATTTAAATATTGAGACATTAAGACCTTTGAAACCCCCATTCCGATATCTCACATTTCAGTTCTTAACCCTACTTCCCCCAGGTAGAGTTGATTTAAACACCTAGACTACTAGATTTAACCACTGAAACAGTAAGACCTGTGAAAAACCCATTCCGATATCTCACATTTCTGTTCTCAACACTACTTTTTCGAGGAAGATGTGATTTAAACACCTAGACTACTATATTTAACCATCGAAACAGTAGGACCTTTGAAAATCCCATTCCGATATCTCACATTTAAGTTCTTAACCCTACTTTCCCGAGGGAGATGTGATTTAAACACCTAGACTACTAGATTTAACCAATGAAACAGTAAGAACTTTGAAAACCCTATTTCGGTATCTCAAATGTCAGTTCTGAACCCTACTTCCTCTAGGAAGATGTGATTTAAACACCCAGAATACTATATTTAACCATTGAAACAGTAAGACCTGTGAAAAACCCATTCCGATATCTCACATTTCAGTCCTCAACCCTACATCTTCCAAGAAGATACGATTTAAACAACTAGACTACTATATTTAACCATTGAAGCAGTAAGAAATTTGAAACACCCATTCCGATATCTCACATTTCAGATCTCAACCCTACTTCCCGAGGAAGATGTGATGTAACCACCTAGAATAATATATTTAACCATTGAAACAGTAAGAAATTTGAAAAACCCATTCCGATATCTCACATTTCAGTTCTTTACCCTACTTCCCCGAGAAGGATGTAATTTAAACACCTAGACTACTAGATTAAACCATTGAAACAGTAAGACCTTTGAAAACCCCATTCCGATATCTCACATTTCAGATCTTATCCTTACTTCCCGAGGAAGATGTGATGTAAACACCTAGACTACTAGATTTAAATATTGAGAGAGTAAGACCTTTGAAACCCCCATTTCGATATCTCACATTTCAGATCTTAACCCTACTTCCCCGAGGTAGATGTGATTTAAACACCTATACTACTAGATTGAACCATTGAAACAGTAAGACCTGTGAAAAACCCATTCCGATATCTCACATTTCAGTTCTTAACCCTACTTCCCCGAGGTAGATGTGATTTAAACACCTAGACTACTAGTTGCCGAAATCTGAAAATTCCGAATTTGAAAAATCCCGAATAATAACATTCTGGACAGTTTATATACAATATTACCAAATTTGAGAATTCCCGAATAATAAAATTCCAGACAAAATATTGTCGAATTACAAAACATACAAACTAGAAAATCCCCGAATTTAAACAATTAAGAAAATGTTTTTTCAATAAATACTATTTATTGATTAAAAATACAATAATCAAATATTTTTATTATAGAAAATTTTTTAATATTTAATTTTTTTCAAAATTATTGTTTGAATTTAAAATAACAATAATTGTATAAAAATTTCATAAAAATATATAAATTTAAAAACACGTGCGCTTCGAACAAAAAAAGTTGGGCAAGTTTTAATTCAGCACTGATTTATCTCAAAGTTTCCTTTTATTTTATTTTTTTTTAATTAATAATTTGATTTTCGGGTACGTTTTTCGTCATTTAAAAAAATACAATGAACATGTTTAAATAAAATTTTTTATCCAGAAATATCTTTTTTCAAATATTGTTATTTTAAATTCAAACATTAATTTTTTAACTTTAAACATTAAAAAAGTTTTTTCCTTAATACAAATAATTCATTATTTTATGTAGAAAAATATTTTTTAACAAACAATATTTTTAATTGTTAAAAAGCGGGAATTTTCTAGTTCAGATATTGTATAATTCGGAAATTTTCTGTCGGGAATTTTCAACTTCGGTAATATACAGTGACGGGAATTTAATTTTTCGGAAGAGACGACTGAAAAATCCCGAAAAATAAAATTCCCGATACTGTAAAATTCGCGAATCGCAAAATTTCCGAATAATAAAATTCCCGAAATTATAAAAGTACCGAAATATAAAACTCCTGAATTGAATGTACGAATAATTAATTTCCCGAAAGTATATAATATTACCGAATTTGAAAATTCCCGACAAAAATTGCCGAATTATAAAATATCCGAAATAGAAAATTCCTGAATTTAAACAATTAAAAAAAATGGTTGTTCATCAAATATTATTTATTTATAACAAATACATAATAAAATACTTTTATCAAAGAAATTTCTTCAATGTTTAAAGTTTAAAAAAATTATTGTTTGAATTTTAAATAACAATAATTAAAAAATATATATATATATTTCTGGATGAAAAAAATTGTTTGAAAATGTGCATAGTATTATTTTTAAATACGAAAAACGTTCTCAAAAATCGAATGTTTAAATTTAAAAAAAATATAAATAAAATAAATTTCAATATAAATCGGTACTGAATTGAATCCTGCAAAGTTTGTTTGAAAAATGTTATTAGGTTCGAAGAAAATTTAGTAACTATTATACATTTACATCGGACTCTAGAGATTCTCTTAAGATTCTCAAATTCCATAACAAAGGACTTGAGTCAATATGATAACTATAGGTATATAATTTATAATGTCCTCGAGTAAGAATAAAAATGTTTCAAATGTTATGTACAAATTGATGAACAAGTGACATTTTTCAGTCATTTACAATGACTAGTTGTTGAAATTCATAATTTGTGCATAAAATATGAGAGAAATTAATGTGACATTACGATCAGTTAAAAAAGCTGCTCTATTGCAATTATTTCAACAATCTTTGTAGACAAATACGCAATTTGGCAATATGTAAGCAAATAAGCTTAATGTTTCCAGTAGGATGAACTGAAGCTGTCTTTTTAGTGATTCCTTGTTTTCATTGAATGTAGTTTGACAAAAATCTATATTTATTTAAACAATTATTAAAAACTAGTTCCCATGTTCACCATCGGTCCATGAATAGACTCAATTGTTTAAACAAATTCGAATAATAATGTCTATTCAGTGAGTTGATGCTTAATTATTTTTGGAATTAATAATAACTGATAATTATTCACATAATTTCTATAAACAATTGCATATGTCGATCTTTTTTCCATGAGTAGTATCATTTTTGTAAAGGAATCCATTGAAAATGTATTTTCAACGACGTTATGATGCCATATTTTCCAAGTTGACAAATAATGGCAATTATTTATACAATTTGCATAAACAAATATCTATTTGCACGGTTTTACGTGAAGTAGGTAAAATTCTTTCACGGAATAAACCGAAAAAGTCTGACCATTAACTCGTTGCTGTCATATTTTATAAAAATGACAAAAACTGTTAATTATTCAAACAATCTTTGTAACTGAATGGTCTAAAAAGGTTGTTTTCTGCATACCTGAGTAAAAATTTCAGGTATTGTATAGATTTTTGGAAGAGTATCATGGGCTCTTGGTTATAGAGTTTTATCAGATTATTAATTTATCAGGTACAGCACATTTACATCAATCAGAAATGTTAATGATACGTTCTATAAATCACATGCGTCACTAAAGAAACGTAATGCCTTTGGTCCTGTTGTTTTATCAAATAGCAGTTATCAAAAAGTTTGTTTTTCTCCAAATTTTGTTTTATATTACACGTTTTAAAGATTTAAAAAATAAATTAAATACAAAACATTTTTTCATACAACTGCTACATCAAGGATGGTGAAGTCGCTTAACTATTTTTTAATAAACTTAGGTAAAATAATAATTAAAGAAGTTATAATCAACGTTTGCCGTCAATCTGAAAAATATGGCAACTACAAGTCATTGCCAAATAATATATTGGACAATAACATTTTAATACATAAATTTACACAAATATTTTTAAAATTCATTTAGGAATCATATAATTTAAAATAGATAAGTTTTTCGATAACACTGAACCTTCATTCCAAATCCATTTTTTAAAATTTCATTTTCATTGATATTCTTATAAATGCGATATCCAAAAAGTCTGTGAATAGAAGAGAGGAAACAAGCCTATTCTAGAAATCCATACATTCAGACTAAGAAAAAAAATTTTAAAAAGGAATTTAAAAAATGTTTTTCATGTTTGTTTTCGAATACAAAAACTTGCTTAAATTTGTATACGCTGAAATTGAGTAGAATCGTTTAATTTCCAAAAATAACAATGTTATTAGAAATCATATATCTCATCATTTTGAACCACGCTCTTCATAAAACCCTAGTACATATCCTCATTCCCAAACTAACCCCACTGAATTTAACGAATCCCGTCTCAGCTTCCTTAAACTGAAACGGCCCAAAAATGTAAAATGAGAGATAATCACCCCAGACACATTCCTGCGACTCTAGCTCATATCCTTGTACCCACAATAATATTCAACTACCCCAAAAAACAACCTCTAGTACATTTAACAAACCCTTTCTCAGCTGCCTTCTACTAAGATAGTCCAAGAAAATTTCAAACTGAAAATAGTCACCGCAGTTATATTGTTAAGACCATAGTCAATATCTTTATTACCACTTCAGTATTGAACAACGCCCAAGAATTGCCCTTAGCATATTTAGCAAACCTTATCTCAGCTGTTTTTAACTAGAACCAAACAAATTAAAATTGAAAACATTCACCACAGATATCTTGCTAAGACTCCAGTGAATATCGTCATCGTTACAACAGTATTTAACAACCCCCTAGAACCACCCTTAGCTCATTTAACGAACTCCGTCGCAGTTGCCAAATCCAAAAAATTCATATTATAAATAATCACCCAGACACCTTCCTAAGACTCTGTTTCGTATTATCATTCCCGCAGTAATATTCAACAAACAAAAAATAAACAGCTTAATAAAGTTTAAAAATTAAAATAATCACACCAAACATCTTCCACGACTCTAGTTGCTAGCACCATCCCCATAGTTTACTAAACAAACTCCACAAAACAACCACTAATACACGAGACTTCAGAAATTTGAAAGAGGTATTAATTTGTTTTTCAAAAATTTCCAAGAAAACGAAAGTGTGTTCAGTAGAAAATTACACAATTTTGTAGTATTTCCAAAGATTTTAGGATCGATTTTAAGGGATTCCTAGAGAACCTTGGAAAATAAGTGGAAGTTTACAACTGGTACCGTACATTTTCAATTGAAGAGAAAATAATTAAATTGTCAGTTTAAAAAATTAATTTCTAACCAAAAGAGATTAAATTTTTACCAGAAGAGACGAATTTTCAAACAAAGAAGAAAATGTTCAAAAAAATAGATGAACTTTCATTAAGAAAGATACATTTTTAACATTAAATGAAATAATTTAATTTTAACTTAGAGAAATCCGTTTTAAACAAAATAAAATAAATTTTTAACCAAGAAAATGAATTTTTAACCAAAAAGATGAAATATCTGTGAAGAAAAATTAAATCGAAAAATGGAATAGTTAGATTTTTAGTTGAAAAGTTGATTTCCAATGATAAATTTTCTACTAAAAATAATAATTTTTAACAAAATCCTTGAGTTTTCAACCAGAAAGGTTAATTTAGTACAAAAAAAGACACATTTTCAACAAAATAGATGAATTTTCAACTAAAAAAGATACCTTTTTAACAAAAAATATAATATTTTAATTTTCAGTTACATAAATAAGTTTAGAAGCAAATAAAATAAATTGTCAACCAAACAAATGAATTTTCTGACAAAAATATTAAATGTCTATCAAAAATAAAGATTTCGACGAAAAAAGTAGTTAGATTTTCAAATAAAAAAATTAATTCTCAATCAAAAAGCTAACTTTCAATCAAAGAAATGAATTTTCTACCAAAAAATGATAACTTTTATCAATATACATGAATTTCCAAACAAATATTCAAATTTTTAAAGGAATTTTCAACCTAATAGTTCAGTTTTAAACCCGAAAAGTTAATAAGTCATCAACAAGAATAATATTATATTAAAAAATATAAAGTTTCAACAAAATAGGGAAATTTTTAAACAAATAGTTAAATTTTGATCTCAACAAGACTGATGTTCAACCAAACATGAAATAGTTCAATTTTTGGTTTGAAAAAATTAATTTCTCATAATAAAATTAATTTTGAAGACAAAGAAATGAATTTTGAACCAAAAAGATTAATTTTTAACAAAATACAGAAATTTTCAAATAGTTGAAATTTTCAACTGAAGAAAATAAACGTTCAACCAAACATGAAATAGTTAAATTTTCAGTTGAGAAAATCAGCCTTGGCCCGGATTTGAACCCGGAGCGCCACTATTCACGAGTGAAGCGCTAATCAATTACGCCACCGGGGCTCGAGCAGATAGTTTCTCGTTTTTTCGATATCAGATTCAGTGAACTTATTCAGACTAGAATTATTCACTAAAATTTCACAGTTTACGAAGATGCAGACTCGCAACGTCCTGTAGATATAGGAGAAACGAGAAACTATCTGCTCGAGCCCCGGTGGCATGATTTTACACAAAAAATTTGATCGATAATTTTTCAGATAAAAAAAATTAATTTACAATAAAAAAACAACGAATTTTCAATTTGTGGAAATAGTTTATAAAAATTATCAACCAAAATGATAAATTTTCAACAAATAAGATTAATTTTTCACACAAATAGATGAATTTCCAACTTATAGAGGATAAAATTTCAACCAAAAACGGAATTGTTAACTTTTTACATCAAAAATTACTTTTCCACAAAAACCGAATTTTCAAGAAAACTGTTTAATTTGGAAATAAATAGTTTAATTTTCAACCAAAAATATGAATTTTCAACAAAAAAGCTAATTTCTGACAAAATAGTTCCATTTTCTACTAAATTGTTAAATTTTCAAGCCAAAAAGACAATTTTTTCGGAAAACAGTTGATTTTCAAAACAGAAAAGAAGAAATTCAACCAAAAAAGGATGAATTTTTCGCCAAAAACAGGCTCGTTAAATTTTCAGTTTGAAAAACTGATTTTCAACAAGACGATAGGAATTTTCAACAACTTGAATTTAGCGAAAAAAGACAAATTTTTAAGAAAATAGTTAAATCCTCAACGAAAATGATGAATTTTCAACAAACAAGATTAATTTTCTACTCAAATAGATGAATTTTTAATTTATAGAGGATGAATTTTCAACCAAAAATGGAATAGTCAACTTTTTAATTAAAAAATTATTTAAAAAAAGCAAACAAATTTGCAACCAAATAGTTAAATTTTCAACTAAAAATGGAATAGTGAACTTTTTAAATAAGAAATGAATTTAAAAAAAAAAAAAAATTTCAGCAAAATAGTTAAATTTTCAACCAAAAATAGAATAGTCAACTTTTTAAATGAAAAATTAATTCTCAAAAAAAAAAATCCAACAAAATAGTTAAATTTGCAACCAAAAATGAAATAGTCAACTTTTTAAATAAAAAATTAATTTTACAAAAAAAAAACGAATTTTCAACAAAATAGTTCAATTTTCAAACAAAAATATTAATTTTCAACAAAAAAAAAGTTAATTTCCAAACGAATAGGTCAATTTTCAACAAAACTGTTGAATTTTCTACCAAAAAAGACGAATTTACAACAAAATATATTAAATTTTAACCAGATGAAATCAATTTTCAATTTAAAATAACAGTTTTTATCCAAGAATGGAATAGTTTTATTTTTAGTAAATAAAATTTATTCTTAACGACAAAATAATTTTTAGCAGAACAGTTTAATTTTCAATCTAAAAGTTGATTCTTTATCCAAGAAGACTAATTTTTTACCAAAAAAGATGAATTATCAACAAATTAGATGAATTTCCACTGGCAGACACCCTGCTTATAGTAATGGTTGCTAGGGGATTATGATTCTCACCACATAGAATTTTTTTCGGGTTGTAAATATTTTTCCTGCAATGTTCTGGTGCTCATAAATATTCACACAGAATTCGAACCCAATATTTCGAATGATTTATACTTTATGAGTTTCTACCCGGGGCTAAGAACTCATAAAAAAAAACTAAAAAAAGTGGAGCGTGGTTCATGAAATTTACAGCAATTATTATTTTAAACAATGCTAATTATTTATTAAGGTTTGAGCCTGATCAGGTAAGAAATTTTTTTTTATTTTTTTATTTTAGATTTTTATCAAAAATCGTTTTAGATGGGACTTTTTCTGCAATTCTGATGTACTCATTTGTTGATATAATTTGATATAATGTTTATGACTATCTCCATAACAAAATTTCCACCACCAGTAGAATTTGGTTTGAATATTAGGAATATAGGAACATAACTCGTATCAAATTTGTTAATTTTAACAAGATATTGATAGATTTCTGAAAAATGTTTAACTGAAAATATAGCTATGTTGTAAGTACTAATTTTATTATTAGACAAAATGAATTATATATTTAACAGACATAATCTACCAAGAAAATTATCATATATACAGATTTTTCAGTTGGTTTATAAGAGAATAAATCTCAGTTTTTGAAATACAATATTTTAAGTATCAAAATCTATGACCGATAAGCATCAAGCAATAATACTTAATAATAAAAAATGAATAGAAAGTACATAATAAAATATCATAGGTGAAATCGCCTTTTCCATCCCTCAAGACTCCTTTTAGAATCCAAGATCGGCTTTTCAATTCCCCCTCACTTGATAATTTTTCTAAAGAATTAATTAATCGAAAATTACCTATGAAATGAAAACTATTATGAAATTTAGAAATTAATAGATATTTCGAAATTAAAAATTAAAAAATTGTCATTTCCGCTGAAAAAAAAAATAAAAAAAATATCGGCGATGGTCAATTCCGCCCCAACTACCTGTACACGGTTACCTCACTACGCAGCTTTTCCTCACTCAGCCGAGCTTTTGCCACTGAGCCTCGACAGCGGGAGTCCTTTGTACCTAATTATTACCTATTATTTAATTATTCAATTATTCAATTCAAGTACTTAAGGCTAATTTTGAAACTGCTACTGCAGTTGATTTAAGTTAAATATACTGAAAAATTTCCCATAATAATTTACCAAGTGCTAAATTAAAAAATGTTATATTCCCTACTTTAGTAATTATGAGGTACAAAGGACGCCCGCTGACCAGGCTCGGTGGCGGCAGTTCGGCTAAGTGAGGTTTTATTATTTGGTTCAAAATTAAACAATTTTGTTAAAAAGCCATCTTGTTTGTGTAAAATTTCAACAGTGTTGTTGAAAATTCGTGTTTTTCAGTTGAAAATTCTACTATTTTGTAGAAAATTGAAGTCTTTTGTTGAAAATTCAATTTGTATCTGAAGATTCATCGTATTAGTTGACAATTCATCTCTTTGCTTAAAAATTGAACTAATATGTTGAAGTTTTTTTTTCTTGGTTGAAAATTAATTTTTGTGTCTGAAAATATAAGTATTCCACTATTTAGTTGAGAATTCGTTTTTCTTCTTCACAAAATCAATCTTAAGTGTTGAAAACTCATCCTTTTTAGTTGAAAATTTTACTATTTGGTTAAAAATTCTTCTTTTAAACAAAAAATTAATCTCCTTGCAACTATACCAATTAAAGTATCATACTTTAGTTGAAAATTCATTTCTTTGGTTTAAAATTCAACTATTCGGTTGAAAGTTAAACGCCTTTGTTAAAAATGCATTTTTTCGTTGAAATTCTCTTGTTCCAAATTACAATTCGTTTGAACTAAAAACATCCTGAAACCCTCTCAAGTTTTTTTTTTTTGAGTAAATTTTGAGTGCGAGAAAGTTTTTACAAACTACAAAACATTTTTAGTAGTTTGCGAAGCTTTTAAAAATTATTTTAGTTTTTTTTTTTTTTTGTTAGATTAGATTTTGTCCTTGAAAAACTGAAAGTATTGCAATCTTGCAAGCTTTTTTAAAATTGCGCATATTATTTAGATTACGAAAAACAAATTAATGTTAGTGATTACAATATTTTCCACCTGTTTTCAAGAAAATCCAACTATTTTGGATTGAAATTTAATTATTTTTAATTGAACAGTCTGCTATTATTTTTTTGGTTCAGAATTGTTATCTCTTTTGTTGTAAATTCAATTACTGGGTCGAAAGTTGAAAGGTCCATTAAGCTAGCACCTCCACAATCGAATTTTGGGATTTTTCTTAGCTCAGAATTTTGGGCTTTTTCGGGCTTTTTTCAAAAAATCAATTTCATATTTTTAAAATTATTTTAACGATTTCGGCCATAGCAAAATTTATTTTCATAATTGGAAAAAGAATATAGTTGTCAAGAATATTTTGTCCTAAAAACGCCATGATTATTTAAAAAACAGCCATTTTTCAAAAACTGGTCAGAAGCGATATATTAAGAAAAAAATAAATGGCAAAAAACATGTTGAAATAAATGTTTTTTGTTACGTTAAAAAGTTTGTTATTAAAAATAATATTTTTATTTAAAATAACATTATTTAATAATAACTTTTTGATTCTTAAAATGATATAATATTCCATCAGAAAAGACGAATTTTCAATAAAAAGTATGAGTATTCAACAACATTGTTGAATTTTCAACTAAAAAAAATCAATTTTTAACTAACAATGGAATAGTTCAATTTTCAGTATGCAAATAATTTTCAACCAAAAAAAAAAGCAAAGTTTCAACAAAATATTTAAATTTTCAACCAAACAAATAAATTTTCAAACAAAAAGATACATTTTTCATCAATTAATTTTATAATAAAAAGACAAATTTTTAACTAAAAAAATTTATTTGCAAACCAAAAAAAACGAATATTTAACAAAATAGTTCAATTTCAACCAAAAATGCTATAGTTGACAAAATTAATTTAAAAGAAAATTTCAACATAATCGGTAAATTTTCAAACAAGGAGAATAATATTCTTCCAAAAACGACGAATTAAAAAACAAATACATCCATTTTCAACCATACAGTTAAATTTTCTACTAAAAAAGATAAATTTTTAAACAAAAAGTGGAATAGTTTTAGTTTTGCAGTTCAAAAATTAATTTTGAAAGAAAAAAGTTTTATCACAATATTTCAATTTTCGGCGAAAGAAATGAATGTCTAACTCAAAAAGATATATTTAAAAAATGGAATAGTTAAATGTGCTGTTAAAATATTTAATTTAAAAAAAAATGAATTTTCATCAAAATTGATACATTTTTCAATCATTTTCAAACAAAAAGAAGAATATTCCACCAAAAAATACGAATTTCCAACAAAATACGTGAAATCAAAATAGTTCAATTTTAAACAAAAGAAATGAATTTTTAACCAACATAGATGAATTTGCAACTAAAAAAGATACATTTTAAACCAAAAATGGAATAGCTGAATTTTCAGCAAAAAAGAAAAAAATTTTAACCAAAAAAAGGAGTTTTAACAAAATGTTTGAATTTTCGAAAAAGAAGAATACTTTTCTACGAAAAAGACGAGTTTTTAACTAAAAAAAAAAAAAATTTAACTAAAAATTTGAGCATATTATACTTAAGTTTCCAGTTTAAAAAATTAATTTTTGACAACAACAAAAATGTCATCAAAATAGTTCAATTTTGAACAAAAGAAATGAATTTTTAACCAACATAGATTAATTTTCAACTAAAAAAGATAAATTTTAACCAAAAATGGAATAGCGCAATTTTCAGCAAGAAAGAAAAAAAATTTTAACCAAAAAAAGGAGTTTTAACAAAATAGTTGAACTTTCGAACAAGAAGAATAATTTTCTACGAAAAAGACGACTTTTTAACTAAAAAAAAAAAAAAAACAATTTTTAACTGAAAATTTGAGCATATTATACTTAAGCGATTGGAAATGAATTCGGCCATGATTACTTTAATATTTATTTCTTATTTTGCATTAAATTTTATTCTCAGCTACCCAGTTGAATGTATGATTTCAACAAATTTGTCTTTTTACAATTCATAACATGCATTGGCATTGAAACGAAAGTATTTTTATTGTTGACCCTATAATTTGAGAAAAGGGTATCCTATTTAAAAAAAATTGATTCATAGCTCCTTCTTGAGGCAAAAATCTTTGCTAAATTAATTTTTTTTTGTACCTTGCAAAGTTTGACCACCAAATGGAATTTTTGATTGTTTATTATTTTTTTTTGGGATCAAAATTTAATTTTTCGATTTTTCAAGAAAATTCAAAAGGCTGTCTTAATAGTCTTAAAAAATTATCCAGTATACAGATAACGATGACAACGACGACGACAACGACAGATAGACAAACACTGACGTAAAATCTATTTTTTCTGACTCAGGGGGCCCCAAAACGTCGACATTTGACGGAATCCACGAAAATCATTTTTCACATAAAACCAATACCTTCTCATTAGGATGAGAATTTGATAATTCATTATGTTTTGTGCCAATCAAATTTGAATTTTCGATCTTTTAAGAAAACTTAAAAAGTCTTTATGAGAATCTTGTGGGACTATCAAAAAGTAACACTTTTCTTATTCTGACTTTTCCCATAGCATGCTTTAATTGGCTTAAAATGTTAATTTTCGCTTTTTTGTGGAGATTTTGAAAATGCTATAACCCTGTCAATTTTTTTGTCTCGAAAAAAGGCGTGAGAATAATTTGTTTTAATTTTCGAGTACTACGGCCGGACGTCCATGGAATTTATGAATTTTAAAGAAAAA
>JAABKJ010075445.1:189549774-189654521 GCA_011634705.1 Andricus grossulariae | reverse complement strand
GGTCTAAACAATTTTGAAAGTGACCTAACTTTTCGAATTTCTATCCAAAATAGCTGATTACCGAACTTGATCTTTTTTTTCGTCCCTGAACCTGTGTGCCAAAGCACAATCCAATCTGATCAGTCTTTCGAAAGTTATCCGATATGAAGACGACGACGACAATGACAGACGGAGAGACACCGACGTAAAAACTATTTTTTCTGACTCAGGGGGCCTCAAAACGTCGAAATTTCATGAAATTCACGAAAGTCATTTTTCACATAAAACCAATACCTTCTCATTATAATGAGAATTTAAAAATGTAAAGTTAAACAGAATAATCCTTATAACATGAAGTTGGGTCAAAATTAAATTAAAACATTACAACATCATTGTATTTTTCTTCTTCGATTTTTTATCTGACTTGTTATATACGTATATATATATTATATATATATATATATATATACTGTCTCTTATACACAACAAAATAATTAACATTTCAACAAAATAATTAAAATTTCAGTAAAGTAATTAAATTTTTGATAAAAGAACTAAATTTCTAACAAAATTATTACTTTTTGAATAAAATAATTGAATTTTTAACCAAATAGTTGAATTTTCAACCTACACAGATGGAGTATCAACCGAATGATAACAATTAAAAAAAAAGGTTAAATTTAAAACAAAAATCATATATATTTTTATTTTCAAGACTGAAAGAATAATGTTTTAGAACACAGTTGAATTTTCAGACAAAGAAAAATAAATTTTCAATCGTAAAAGAAATTTGTAACTCAATAATTAAACTTTTAACCAAATGGTAGATTATTTAACCAAAAGAAGTGAGCTCTGAACCAAAAATTGGTTCTATTATTCAATTCGCATCCAAGGCAGTTGTGTAATTTCAAATAAATAAGATTTTTAATGAAAAAATTCTAAAACTTGCCAAAATATTTTTTAACAATTTTTTTTTTGCAATTGAATTTTTTCTTAATACTGCTTCTCACCAATTTTTGACAAACAGTTGCATTTTAATAAATGTTAGCTTCATTTTTTAAGAAAAATATATTTTACAACTCTGATGTTACCATTTTTGAAATTAATGTTTTCTACGAATGAAATCGATAAAATAATTTTTTTTTAACATTTTTAAACAAATAATTATATTTGAATATTATTGAATTATTTTCGGAATTGAAAGCAGTGGAATTATAGGGAAATTAAAATTACACCATTTTTAAAAAATTGGCAAGAAACGACTGTTATAAAATATTAAATTACAAAAAAATTGTTCAAACAATTGTTTTCCGTCAATTTTGAACTTTTTTCTTGAAAATGATTTTTTGTCATAAGACATTACTGATAATATTTCAATTCTTAAAATCATAGGCAATTTGTTTTCAGAGTCCTGATTTTTGGCACAACTACCATAAGCGTAAAAACGAGAAAAAAGAGAAGTTTCTTAAAATTAGGTGAAAAAGAGTAAGTCTTTTTTTCAAAGGGAACAGGGGGAAGAGTGTGCACTTTGTCATCTCACGTGATAAAAAGCTGATTAGCCCCTGATCTTGCTAACATGGAAAATTATTTAATCGTGAGTAGTAAAAAAAAATGCAAGAATTTCTCGAATTTTGAACCTTGACTTCAACTCATGACACGACCTGGGAAAAATATAGCAAAAATCTTAAATTTGTACCAAATAATCTTCGAAGTCTTATCTTTAATTCAAGCCAATATAACTTGAAAAATCTTTATGGGTTCTCGAGATATGACTGAAAATGTCCAAGCGTGTCTGAGTCAGGTGTGAGTGGTGACAACTCGTCGGGGTTTGGATGTCTGGAGAGGGCGTCAGGCAGATTATTTTCTTTCCCGGGCACATGTTCAGTTGTGCGCGGAAAACGACTGAGGAACAAATCCCATCTTGTTAATTTATCCCTAGTGACTTTTTGACGCTCTAACCATGTAAGGGTTTTGCTGTCTGTTCGCAGATTGAAGGGACGGTCTTCTAAGAAAGGCCGGTAACGTTTTATCGCCCACACGATAGCTAGACATTCCTGCTCGTTACAATGGTAACGAGCTTCGGTGGGCGAAAATTTGGCGCTCGCAAAAGGAGATTATTCGGCGCTTCCCTTCGGGTTCGTCCTGCATTAACACTGCCCCTATTCCTCGGGCACCAGCGTCCGTCTGCAGGACGAACCGTAAATCGGGGTCGGGGCGGCTCAGAGTTATGGGCTTTTGGAAGGCCGCCTTGGCGGCCTCAAAGTGCTGCAAGTTTTCCGGGGTCATCCAGTAGGGTCGTTTTGTTGACAGCATATCTGACAACGGGGCGAGAATTATCGAGGAATTTGGTATATATTCCTTCACCCAGTTGCAGATGCCTAGGAACGAACGAATTTCTTTCCGCGTACGCGATGGTGCAGCATCCCGGATGGCTTCTACGTGCCCGGTTTGCGCCGAGTTACCTTCCGTACTGACAACGTGACCGAGGTACGGAACGGTTGTTTGGCCAAAACTGCATTTGGCCGGCGCGATAGTTAGCCCGTATATAGCCAGTCGTTCGAACACGAGTGCTAAATGTAGCATGTGTTCCTCCCAATCTCTCGAGTAGACGACGATGTCGTCGAGGTACGCTATGGCGTGCGTACCCCATTGCTCAGCTAGGACCTGCCTTATTAAATTTTGGAAAGTCCCTGGGACGTTCTTTAAGCCGAATGGCATAACCCAAAATTGGAACTGGCCTCCTCCTGGGGTTGAGAAGGCCGTGTACTGGCGGGACCCGGGCGACATGGGCACCTGCCAGTATCCACTCTTCAGGTCCAATGTCGAGAATATCTTGGCCGTACCGAGGTTTCATGAATCCTTGGTAGGCACTGTGGGGCGTCTACGGTCATCCCGTTTAGACGGCGGTAGTCCACGCAAAAGCGATAATCGCCGTCCTTCTTCCCGGCGATTACTATTGCGCAACTAAAGGGGGAGGTAGTTGGCTCGATTATGCCATCTCGAAGCATCTCGCGGACCTGAACATCAATGTATTGACGCTTCTCGTCTGAGTACCTGCGAGGTGCTTCTCTGAATGGATGGCCATCCTTCAACTGTATAGCGTGCTGCACGTTCGACAACGTCTGCTTGAGGCAAGATTTCAACAGATTTCAACAGAGTTCACAAAGATTTCAAAAATTTCAAAGATTTTACATAGATTCCAATAATTTCATAAAGATATCAAAGATTTCGCAAATATTTCAGAAAGACTTGAAAGATTTCACAAAGATTTGAAGTATTGCACAATGTTTTCAATGATTTCACAAAGATTCCAAAATATGTCAAAGATTTCAAAATACTTCAAAGATTTTAAAATACTTCAAAACACTTTAAAGATTTAAAATATTTTAAAAGATTTCGATAAATTTGTAAAGATTTCAACAGATTTCAAAACAGTTTACAAAGTTTTCGAAAGATTTCAAAAATTTCAAAGATTTTACATAGATTCCAATAATTTCATAAAGGTTTCCAAGACTTTGCAAATATTTCAGAAAGACTTTAAAAATTTCACAAAGATTTAAAACATTGCACAATTTTTTCAAGGATTTCGCAGATTTCAAAAGATTGCAAAGATTTCAAAATACTTCAGAATACATCAAAGGTTTCAAATATTTTAAAATGAAAAAATATTAAAACATATTTCCAAAAATTTGTAAATATTTCAAAAGAGTTCATAACGTTTCAAAAATATTGAAAAGATTCCGAAAGATTAAAACAATTTCAAAAGATTTCAAAAGAGTTCACAATGATTAAAAAAATGTCAAATTTTTTAAAAAGATTTTACATGGATTCCAGTAATTTTATAAGTATTTCAAAGATTTCACAAAGATTTAATTCATTGCACAACGTTTTCAAAGATTTCACAGATTCCAAAATATTTCAAAGATTTTGAAATACTTCAGAATACTTCAAAGATGTCAAATATTTCAAAATATTTTAATAAATTTGTAAAGATTTCAACAGATTTCAAAAATGTCACAAGAATGCCAAAGATTTTACATAGATTCCAATAATTTCATAAAGATTTCGCAAATATTTCAGAAAGATATTAAAGATTCCAGAAAGATTAAAAATATTGCCCAATGTTTTCAAAGATTTCACAAAGATTTGAAAGATTTCACAAAGATACCAAAAGATTTCAAAAATTTCAAAAGATTTTAAATGAGTTCACAAAGATTTAAAAAGATTTCAAAAATGTCACAAAATTTTTAAATATTTCACATGGATTCCAACAATTTCATAAATATTTCAAAGATTTCACAAAGATTCCAAAATATTTCAAAGATTTTAAAGATTTTAAACTACTTCAGAATACTTCAAAGATTCAAAATATTTCAATAAATTTTTAAAGATTTCAACAGATTTCAACAGAGTTCACAAAGATTTCAAAAATTTCAAAGATTTTACATAGATTCCAAATCAAATAATACATTTTTCGTTAAAAATTCATCTTTTTAGGTAGGAAATTAGACTCCTTGGTTGAAATTTTTCAACAGCTTTCTTAAAAGATCATTTTTTTCGTTGAAGATTTATGATTTTAGTTGATTTTTTTTTATAATAACTATTTTTTTTTAATTGAAAGTGTAACTATTTAATTACAAATTTGACGATTTTGTTGGAGATTCGACTGATTGGTTGTAAATTAACTTTTTTGTTGAAAATTCTTATTCTCGGGTTAAAAATTCGACAATTTGGTATAAAATTAAACTATTTAGTACAAAATTAAACTGTTTAGTAGAAAATTCCTTTTTTTATACTGAAAATTAATTCTGCTCAATGAACATTTAACTACTCCATTTTTTGTTCAAAATTGATCACTTCTGGTTTAAAAATTCAACTATGTTGTTGAGAATTCATCTTTGTTGGTTAAATTCAAATGTTTTTTATATTTAATTAAAGTCTTGTTTTGTTAAAATTTCAACTATCACATTTTTCTTTGAAAATTTATATTTTTAGGTTGAAAATTCAACTCCTTAGTGGAAAGTTGAACAACTTTCCAGAAAGATCAGTTTTATTTGTTGAAGATTTATAATTTCAGTTAAAAAATTTTTTTGGTTAAGTGATATTTTTTTTAATTAAAAATTTAATTATTTTGTTAAAAATTCAACTGATTGGTTGTAAATCAACTTTTTTGTTGAAGATTCATATTCTCGGGTTGAAAATTCAACAATTTCGTATAAAATTTAACTATTTGGTACAAATTTAAACTGTTTTGTAGAAAATTCGTTTTTTTTTTTATTGAACATTAATTCTCCTCAATAAAAATTTATCTACTCCATTTTTTGCTAAAAATTGATCTTTTTTGGTTTAAAAATTCAACTATTTAGTTGAGAAACGTTAGAAACGAAAAAAAAATAAACTAAAAATTAATCAAATAAAATGTAGACTAACATCACATACGTTGTTTAAACTATTTAGTTGAAAATGTATTTAATTTGTTCAAAATTCCTCTTTTTAAGTAGAAAATTAATCTTCTTGGTTGAAAATTCAACTATTTGGTTAAAAATTTATGTAATCGGTTGAAAATTCATGTATTTTATTGAAAATTCGTCTTTTTAGAGAAAAACTCAATTTTTTTGGTTAAAAATCAAACATTTTGTTGAAAATTCATCATCGTTGGTTAAATCTAAAAGTTTTGTCAAATTATAGCCTTTTTTGTTGAAATATCAAATAATACATTTTTCGTTAAAAATTCATCTTTTTAGGTAGGAAATTAGACTCCTTGGTTGAAATTTTTCAACAATTGCAATTGCAATTTTAATTCTAAACAGCTTTTAGTAAACTGTGACTTTTATTTAAAGCCAAGATTTTAAAAATTGTATTAAAAATTAAACCAGTTTGCGAATAAGACTCACAATTCCATAATGTTTTTTAAGACCATCTTTTTACAATAACAAATTCTTGATCAACCTGATTATTTCTTTCTTTGCTTTTAATTACAACTGGGTTAAAATCTTATCTTCAAATAAAAGTCACAGTTTACTGAAAGCTGTTTAAAATTAAAATTGCAATTGAAATTGAAATTGCACTTGCAATTGCAATTACGATTGAAATTGAAATAACAATTGAAATTGAAATTGAAATTGAAATTGAAATTGAAATATAAATTACAATTGCAATTAAAATTAAAATTTATATTTAAATATAAATTGCGATTTCAATTACAATTGCATTTTCAATCGCAATTGCAATTGCAATTTCAATCTCAACTTTAATTTCAATTGCAATTGCAATTTATATTTAAATATTAATTTTAATTTCAATTGCAGTTTCAATTTCAATTTCAATTTAAATTGCCATTTCAAATTCAATTGCAATTGAAATTAAAAGCAAAGAAAGAAATAAGCAAGTTGATCAAGAATTTGTTATTGTAAAAAGATAATCTTAAAAAAACATTATGGAATTCTGAGTTTCACTCGCTATCTGGTTTAATTTTTAGTACAATTTTTAAAATCTTAGCTTTAAATAAAAAACACAGTTTACTACAATCGGTTTAAAATTGAATTTCAATTTCAATTTCAATTGCCATTTCAATTTCAATTGCAATTTCAATTTCAATTGCAATTGCAAGTGCAATTTTAATTGCAATTGCAAGTGCAATTTTAATTTTAAACAGCTTTTAGTAAACCTGTGACTTTTATTTAGAGATAAGATTTTAAAAATTGTATTAAAAATCAAACCAGTTGGCGAATAAGACTCAGAATTCCATGATGTTTTTTAAGACCACCTTTTTACAATAAAAAATTCTTGATCATCTTAATTATTTCTTTCTTTGCTTTTAATTTCAACTGGGTTAAAATCTTATCTTTAAATAAAAGTCACAGTTTACTAAAAGCTGTTTAAAATAAAATTGAAATTGCAATTGAAATTGAAATTGTAATTGCAATTGATAGTTAAATTGCAATTGAAATTGCAATTGCAATTGAAAGTTTATTTGAAATTGCAACTGAAATTTAAATTTAAATTTAAATTGCAATTGAAAGTTGAATTGAAATTAGAATTGAAATTGAAATTGCAATTGCAATTGCAATTTCAATTGAAATTTCAATTTTAAACAGCTTTTAGTGTTTTATATTTAACTCAATCTGGTACCTATACAATAATTTCATTCAAAACAATTTATTCTCCCACTTTTACGAAAAATCATCCTATTCCCCTTGCTTTTTTGGTCGAAAAGTTCTTCGTTGAAAATTCAACTGTCTTCTAAAAAAATTAATCTTTTTGACTTACAAATTCGCCTGTTTATAAATGTAACTTTTTGTAGTAAGGATTCTTTTTGTTTCGAAATTATGACTCTTTGTTGACAATTTGTGTTTGAAAATTTAACTGTTTGGTTAAAAATTCCTTTCTTGTGTTTGAAAGTTCAACTATTGGGTAGTAAATCCAACTGTCTGGTCTAAAATTAAATTTTTTGTTTGTTGAAAATTCACCTTTTCAAGTATGAAAGTCAACTAATTTTTTTTAATGAATTTTCAGCTTGATCATTTAACTATTTTGTTTAAAAAACAAAACATTTCAACTTTCTCTAATTTTACTATCACAAATCATTGAAAATGATGGTAAGAGCACAAAGTCTAAAAAAAATGCTTAGTTTTACCAATTAATAATGATATATCTATTTTGTAATCTGAAGATCATTAAAAGAAAAAACTTGGCTTAATAGAGAGAAAAAAATTAGGAAAGAAACCTAATTTAAAAAAAAGCCTAATTTATTTCTTACCTTTATTTTCGAAGGTGAAACATTTTTATTTTAAACAATGTTTATGATTAATAGAAAGATTATTAAATACGCTATCAAAATTGTGGTTGAAAAATGCTCTTTCATTAATAATAACAAAATTATAAATCACAAAAATATACGGTACATGAGAAATAATGCACTATACACTAAGAAGATTCTAATTTTTTATTTTAGATTATCAGAAGCTTCATCAATGTATGAATTAAAAAAGTTATAATTTTTATTTAAAACACTTTAATTTCAGACGAGTTCTGATATTTTAATTTGTCAGTAAATGAGAATTTTTCAAGTTTGGAAGCTTGAATTTTTAATATTTATTTACGCGTAAATATGTTTGACAACCAGAAGAAGATTAAAATGTTATTTTTGGCTTTGGAAACAATCCTAATAAAATTATATTGGAAATTTTTACCGTCTTCCCAACAATAAATCCAATAGTCGATATCCTAGCGTATTTTATTTAAAAAAATTAATATTGATGATTTTTATACGGATAGAAACACACTTTGCAGACTCTCCATATACAGTTACTTATCTAACTCGTCTCAAAAATGATTGAAACCCTTAAAATAAAAAATTTTGTTATTATAGATTCATAAATTGTTTACGTTTTTAATATTAGAAAATAAAATCGCAGGACGTGAGGTCTTTCAAATTAATGAATGTCTTTCAGTTCCAAAACATTATTTTATTTGTATAATATATATTCTGCTCAATATTTTAATCTTTATTTTAGTATGCTGCGGAAGGTGGCACGAAAGTCTCATGTCACTCTCACGCGTCAATTATGTAAAACACATTTCTGAAAAATATTTGTCAGGGAGTGATTTCATATTTACTCTTCGCACATTATCAAATTCACTGTGCTTTTTATTGTAGAATAATCAAACATGTGAGAAAGTTCAACATCAAGTGAATAAACCATATAATATTCATAAAAAAATTGTATTTCATTATGTCCTAAAATTATCCGTATACGCGATTTTTGCTCAGGAAGGGAAAAACACAAATATTTGAGAAAATTATATATACGCGAAACATCATAACATTAATTATTTACGCTGTTTTCAAAGTTCTGCGTTGACTATTTTTTCATACGTTTTGAAAAAATGAGGAGCTTCTATATTTTGTTCGTAACACTGGACGTTATTTTCAGTTCTATTGGTGAGCAAAGAATAAATTAATATCATTTTTTATATGTTCATTTTCTTTAATACACACGTTGGAACATATCTCATATAAATTATCAAATGTAAAATACTATGCATACTCTATTATAATTAGAAATGATTAATAATACAGTTGAATGTCAATTTATCCACGGTTTTGGTTTCGTGGCTCTCCTTATTCGGAACCGCCGGGCGGACAATTCTTGGAACGCAATAATATAAATTACTGAAATTAAAATTCGTCTGTAGTATTTTTTTGCTACTCAAGTGAAATACTTCAAAATTTTTGAGACTTACTTATCTCAATTAGTGTTTTATAGTTTTCGTTTAATGAAAACTTTATACCTGAGAAGATACAATTTTAATCGCTCCTTGCCGAATTTGCAAGTTTTAAAGCCGAAATATGAAAGATTTATTTTTAAAGCTCTACTTAAATTCCGCGTCACCTTTTTCTCTTGAAATAGAAATTTTTAATTCTTATTGTGCCTTTAAACTAAGGTAAAATTTACTAAGTGTGAATATGTCTTTTGTTTACATTGAAGAAATCAGTAGTAAATACGAATAAGATGCTACACAATCGGGGTTTCTTGATAAGCTTTTCTCAAACATAGGTTTCTAATTATTTAGAATGAAAAATATAGATATATCCTAGCCACAATTCATTGATAGGCTGAAGCTGACTTATACGAAATGAAATTGAATAGGCGAATTACGCTTATAATATTTCTAATACGCTTCAACATTACAAATTCATAAATATTTGTTGTCTTTTCACAGGAATATCATCAGCCATGCCGCCAAAAAAATAATAAAATTCCTGAATTATAAAATTCTCGAATAATAAAATTCCCGAATAGCGAAAATTCCCGAATAATAAAATTGCCGAAACATAAAAATCCCGAATTGGAAAATTTCCTAATAATATAATCCCCCACAGATTATAAAACCACCGAATTTGAAAATTCCGCAATAATAATTTCCTAATAATCAAATTCACGAATAATAAAATTTCCTAATAATAAAATTCCCGAATAATAAAATACCCAATTAGAAAAGTTCCGAATAATAAAATTCCAGAATACTAAAATTTCCGAATTGGAAAATTTCCGAATCGGAAAATACCATATAATAAAATTCCTGAATAATAAAATTTCTGAATAATAAATTCCTTAATTGGAAAATATCCGAATAATAAAATTCCTGAATTATAAAATTCTCGAATAATAAAATTCCCGAACAACAACAATTCCCGAATAATAAAATTCCAGAATAATAAAATTTCCGAATGATAAAATTTCATGATAATAAAATTCCCGAATAACAAAATACCCAAATTAGAAAAGTTCCGAATAATAAAATTTCCGAATTGGTAAATACCCGAATAATAAACTTCCTGAATAATACAATTTCTGAATAATAAAATTCATGAATAATAAAATTTCTAAATAATAAATTCCTGAATTATAAAATTCTCGAATAATAAAATTCCCGAACAAAAACAATTCCTGAATAATAACATTCTCGAATAATAAAATTTCCGAATTGGAAAATATAAGAATAATCAAATTCCGGAATAATAAAATTTTCTAATAATAAAATTCCCGAATAATAAAATTCCACAATAATAATATTTCAGAATAATAAAGTTTCAGAATTGGAAAATGCAAGAATAATTAAATTCCCGAATAATGGAATTTCCTAATAATAAAATTCCCGTATAGGAAAACCTCCGAATAATAAAATTCCAGAATAATAAAATTTTCGAATTGAAAAATAAAATACCCGAATAACAAAAATTCCCGAATAATAAAATTCCTGAATTGGAAAATTTCCTAATATTAAAATCCCCCACAGATTATAAAATCACCGAATTTGAAAATTTCCGAGTAAGAAAATTACACAATAATAAAGTTTCCGAATTGGAAAATATAAGAATAATAAAATTCCCGAATAATAAAATTTCCTAGTAATAAAATTCCCGAATAATAAAATACCCGAATTAGAAAAGTTCCGAATGATAAAATTCCAGAATAATAAAATTTACGAATTGGAAAATACCCAAATAATAAAATTTCCTAATAATATAATAAATTCCAGAATAATAAAATTTTCGAATTGGAAAATAAAAGACATTTTTGGGGAAAAATTTTTTCTAATGAAAATTTTTGCTCAGAAAATTTACTATCGAAATTTTCAATGTTATTGCTGTTATGGAAGCCGATAGCGCTTTTGACATTTTGGGGGAAAAATTTTTTGTTCAGAAAATTTTTCCGCAGAAAATTTACTATGGAAATTTTGAATGTTGTTGTTAAAAAAACTACTATTATAATTTAAATATACATATAAAATAAATATATTGGTAAAATTGATTTATAATTTTCTATTTAGTTTCATTTCATGTATATATGTTTTCAACGTTACATTATCATAAGATTGGGATAATTAAATTAATTGCCTGGTTTTTATGACGAAAAGTTAGTTTTCTTTTTCGCTTGTATTGTCATAGTAGCTAAGAACAAGTAAAAAATTACACAAGTTTCGTGTAAACTCATACAATTTTTTTGAAAATATACTGTTCCGAGATTCTCGAATGTTTCAAATTCTAAAATTTTGAGTAAAATTAATAATCTTTCATGTAAAAAATCTTTATTATATACTATTCACACGCGACTAATATGGCGCATTCGGGACTGAAATCGGTAGGTAACTTGACGCACAAAGTGTCGGTTTCAGTTAGAAGGTAAGAAGTATTTACTTAGAGTAATAATATTTTGTTTCTAATATGCATAATAAAGTTTTATTTGAATAATTATCATGTATTTTAGGTATTTTAGAATAGTTGTTTTTTGAAAACTTTTTACCAGTTTTCGGGGTAGGTTTGTTCTGACAGAATAAATATTTAGAAGGTTTAGAGTAATGATATTATTTGAATCTGGAATAATTATAACTGTTAAGGAAAAGAATTAAATGTACCTATTGTTAATATAATTTTGATTTATTGTTTATGAAACGTCTGTCAGCTTATCTTAAAATAAAAAAGTTATAGCACTACTAACCTTTATTGCTCTAGATGGGAGTTTATAAACGAAAGAGTGAAAATGGTCAATGGACAATTTCCCAATTGAAAATTATTTGAATATATCCTTCATTATGTCATTTTTTATATTGGTGAGTCATTCTGCACCGCTAACAACAAATTTTTTTCTTGAAGTTTCAGAAGACAACCCTCAAATTATTTTGAGACATTCTGCACCGTTAAAAAAACCATTTTTCTTGAAATTTTAGCAGACATAATCCCTCAAATATGTTGATAATATGAAACGTAAATATATTCATCTTATTTTTATTATATTTGACTGATTTTTCTTCATCATCTGATTTTTATTCAATAATTATGAATTGAAATCGAAACGCGCCACATTATCAAACAAGGTAGGACAACTTGGCGCAGAGCACTCCTGTGACTAGTCACAAAAATATTATAAGATTGTACCCCTACACCTTTTCCAGCGCTTCGTGGGGGGCGGGAAGGTACCCCTGTGACTTTTAAAAAAATTAATGTAAGGTAGTACCCCTCCCCTCTTTCCAACGCTGCGTGGGGGGCACCCCTGTGACTGGTCACAAAAATATTATAAGATAGCACCCCCAACCCTTTTCCAGCTCTTCTTGGGGGCGGGAAGGCATCCCTGTGACTTTTTACAAAATTAATGTAAGGTCGTACCCCTACCCCTTTTCTAAAGCGACGTGGGGATGGGGCACCCTGTGACTAGTCACAAAAATATTATAAGATCACACCCCTAAACCTTTTCCAGCTCTTCGTGGGGGCGGGAAGGCACCCCTGTGACCCAAAAACCCCATTATTTTTATGGTTTTTTGATGATTTCACCATAAAAATAAAATTTGCGCCAATTTTCAGTTTCATATTCATAATAAGCGCTTCAAAATACATAAGTGTTAAGCCGAAACTAATGGATGTATGGACTTGTGTATTTTATAATTTTTTAACATGAAAATCGATTTACTACTGATTTTCTCGGAAATTATCACTCGCATGAAAAAATTCTAGAAATATAAAATGTACATTTCGAGGAGATCTACAACTTTCACTGGAAACATTTTTTATGTTTCTTATGGTCATCACCATGAAAATCAAATTTGCGCCAATTTTCACTATCATATTCGTAATCAGCGAGTCAAAATACATAAGTATACGAAGCCCAAAGAAAATCAGAGGTCCACCCTTTTTGGAAGTTTATCCCTCATAGTAAAATAATAAAACTTATATAAGACAATAATTTTAATATAGAAATACGAGAACTGGAAACACCCTGATGCTCTTTAATTGAAGCTTCTATCAATTAGCATAAGTTATACGTATTATTTATATATATATAAAAAGTGATGAACAGGTCCCGAGAATTTTTGTGGAAAATATATCCAGTTCAACAAAATCAATACATCACTCTTTTACCAATCCGGGAAATGACTAACAGAACTGTTGATAAGATTGAATCAAAGATAAATTAACTCTTATAAGAGACATTGCTAATGATAGAGAATTCATACTTAAGAATTTCCTATCGTTTCGGAAAGTAGTTCAGAGCTTGTTATTTTATTCATATTATTATACAAAAAAAAACTCTACAACTTCTGAAACTTGAATATTCTATGCGGTAAGTGGAACACTATATGAAAAATAAAAAAAAATTGGATTGAAATATCGGCAACTTAATTATTGTTAACTTTATATATATATATATATATATATATATATATTGAACCGCACGTTTTTGCATACCTTGATGACATCATTATAGTCACCGAAATCTTTGATGAACATCTATACTGGCTTAAGCGTGTTCTAGATGTGATAATTAATGCTGGCTTTACGATTTATAGGGAAAAGAGTGAATTTTGTTGTAAGGAGGTCAAGTATCTGGGGTACATGGCAAACCAGTCGAGTTTTCACGCTGATCTTCAAAAGGTCACCCCGGGTACTAATTTCCCAGTCCCAAATACCTTGAAGAAACTTGGGCGATTTTTGGAAATTGTCTCATATCACCGAAGGTTTATAGAGGATTTCGCTGCTATGGCTGAGCCTCTGTTCTGTCTGTTAAAAAAAAGCCGTCAATTCATATAAGGTGAAGAACAGCAAAGGTTCTTCGAGCTGCTGAATACAGCATTGACCTCCGCTCCCACGTTATACCAGCCGGATTTCATAGAAATGAACTCGCGGAGCGAGTGATCGCTTACGCGAGTCGGACGATGGCCCCCTCTGGAAGGAATTTCACTGTAACTGAGCAAGAGTGCTTGGCGATGATATGGGCTACCCGAAAATTCCGGCCCTATCATGAGAGTTCCCCTTTCGAAGTAATAACTGACCACAGTAGCCTTCGCTGGTTGTATAACTTAAAAGATCCAAGCGGCAGACTGTGGCGGTGGGCTACGCAGTTGCTTGGAAATCAGGAAACCATTGAACATAGGAAAGATGCCTTACATCACGTGCCTGATGCCTTGTCTCATATTTATGAACCAGATACTGAAGTAGTGAGTTCCAAGAATGAGGATCCCAAGGGGATAAAGTGTAACGGTAAGTGGGTCTCATCTGACATCAAACACTCTCATGGGCCCAGTAATCCCTCAGAGTCAGGACCCGGTGAAGATTCATCCCTCTACAGGTGGGTGATTCCTGGATCCCAAGATGACGGTGAGGGGAAGATGATTTCGCCCGCCGTCGGCGGGTCATCTGAGGTGAATCCGTGTAAAGTTCTTGGTGGGGCTTGGTCGCGAGTTGACAGGAGTGACCAAAGAATTGATCGGACACTAGACATCCTGGATATTGTATTCAGTCTTTCCAGTGAGCCAAGCAAAGAACAATCAATTTCCGGAGCCTATCCTATTCTGTCCAAACATCAGGGACCAATGTCGTCTTCACAATGTTTCAGATGCCACAAATTATGGCTAGAGGGGTCGACTGGTCCACGGCTTACAGTGTTTTCATTACGCCCACCTTGAGGTGGAGGTTGAGGAAAGCAGCTATAATGGTTCGTATGCAGTTCGTAAGCATTGCCTTCTGATCGATTTTGGACATGGTCAAACGGTAAAGAACTGCAAATTAATGTCAGTTTTTTTTTTATTATTTTGAAAAACTTTGAAAAAATAGTAGTAAATTATTAATAAAAATTATAATAAAATATAATTTTTTATTGATAAGCAGATACTTTTCAGGTTTTTCAAGACTTTTTAAAAAATTTGTCACATATAATTCTTAAATCATCTTCATTGTGATCTTCTTCTCCAAGTATTATAATTATTCTTTGAAATCTAATTATTTTATTAACAATGGCAATTTTAAAAGAAAAATACTGACATAAAATAATGAAAGATCGGTTAAAATTCTAAGTCTAATTTTTGAAGTGAAATTATTTTTATTTAAAATAACCGATTTCCAGTGAAAAATGTTAACATAACCTTAAATTGTTCAAAAATTGTAAATCGTTTCTGTAATTAAGTGATTTTGACTAAAAATACAAGTTTTCGGTTTAAAACGACAACATAACCTAAGAATTTAAAAAATTTGTGAATCTTCCTCAAAATAGAATTTTTTTAAATTAAAAGTACAAATTTCAAATTATGATGATTTTGTTTAAAATAACCGATTTCTAGTGAAAAGTGTTAACATAACCTTAAATTGTTCAAAAATTGTAAATCGTTTCTGAAATCTAGTGATTTTTACTAAAAATACCAGTTTTCGGTTTAAAATGCCAACATAAACTAACAATTTTAAAAATTTGTGAATCTTCTTTAAAATATAATTTTTTTTTTCAATTAAAAATAGAAATTTCAAATTATGATGCTTTTTGTTTAAATTAACTGATTTTCATTTACAAATGTTAACATAACCTTAAATTCTTCAAGACTTGTAAATCGTTTCTGAAATCTAGTGATTTTGACTAAAAATACCAATTTTCGGTTTAAAACGCCAATGTAACCTAACAATTAAAAAAATTTGTGACCCTTCTTTGAAATATACTTTTTTTTTGGATTAAAAGTACCAATTTCAAATTATGATGATTTTGTTTAAAAGAACCGATTTCCAGTGAAAAGTGTTAACATAACCTTAAATTATTCAAAAATTGTAAATCGTTTCTGAAATCTAGTGATTTTGACCAAAAACACCAGTTTTCGGTTCAAAACGCCAACATAACCTAACAATTTTAAAAATTTGTGAATCTTCTTTGAAATATACTTTTTTTAAAATTAAAAGTACCAATTTCAAATTATGATTTTTGTTTAAAATAACCGATTTTCATTTAAAAATGTTAAAATAACCTTAAATTCTTCAAAACTTGTAAATCGTTTCTGAAATCTAGTGATTTTGACTAAAAATACCAATTTTCGGTTTAAAACGCCAATGTAACCTAATGAAGATCGCCAGCTACATTCTAATTCTTACATTTTCGATTTATCTGGATTTTGTTGGTAAGTTTAATTAGACTGACCATGCTAATAATTTTTATTCTCACATACACTTACTGGGGTTTGGTGCCTTTTTACCTACGCCGTCTTTAATCTTCTGCAAGTTGTTTAAAATAGAATTGTCTTGTTCTTAAATCTAAAAAGCATTTTGTCATAGTGAAATCTAATCGTTTTTTTATCAAATTTCTTACCACATCAAAAATATTTGTAGATAACTTCATGTTTTAATGTTAATTCTTATATCTTTTGTACAAGAGGAGACCCATATACTTTCACTGTTTACTAACTTCGTTGTAATTTTTCCATTTGGTGACTATTTTCCCTTTACTTGATGTAAAATAAAAGTTTTTTCAAAGTTTTAGTACCACAGTTGTTCCAATTCGATCAAACTGATGACCAGTAACCCGTGCCCCTGTGGTTTCGAAATGACAATGGGCGTTTTAATGAATTGAAGTTTAGTTGGCTTCTAAGGATTCTTTAGGAAATAATTTCCATTTGATAACTTTTAATTTCCACCAACCTCATCGCCTTTTATTGGGCCCGAGAAATGCCCCAAAAATGTAACTCAAAATTTGTATGCAAAATAATTGTTAAATACGGAATTAGTAATGTATATGTATACAAGATTCGAATTTTCTATTAGAAATATGAATATGGTAATATAAAAATGTTGAATAACCTATTTGATGATAAGAAAAATACATTTTCCAATTTTTAGTTTAAAACTATTTATTTTGAAGTTGTAAACTGGATTGAGCTGTTTGTTACATTTTTTCGTATAGCCTGCCACTCGTTATTTTATCCTTAAGCCTAACGCGTGGTTCTGGATGGTTGCGGTCCAAGCTACTTCCATTGGGACGCATGAGGAGGGTTCAAATATGATTCGAGGACAGATTTTGTAAACGCTACCATCACTGTAGAATTTATATTCAAATATAATGTTTTAATGCTCGCCTTTGACAGTTCAAGTTTAAATCGTACGCCTTACT
This sequence comes from Andricus grossulariae, assembly GCA_011634705.1. NCBI lineage: Eukaryota > Metazoa > Arthropoda > Insecta > Hymenoptera > Cynipidae > Andricus > Andricus grossulariae. The sequence goes on along the minus strand of JAABKJ010075445.1, from coordinate 189,637,125 downwards.
CTCAGTACACGATACATACACAACATTGAGCCTCCTTACACCGTACACTATTCGCAATCTTAAACTACTTAAGTGGGGACAAAGTGGGGATAAGCGCAACTGAGACGTAACGTTGGCGCATGAGAGGTAGAGAGACTGGATGCTTGTTCTCTATTCCCCGGATGCTCCAGAGTTAGGCATCGCCACGCTTATCCCCACTTAAGTAGTTTAAGCCTGCAACTAACGTGCGGTGTGAGGAGGCTCATTGATTAGTAGACTCACCGGTAACTCAAGAAAGAATGAAAAATTTTTTCTTCAGAAAATTTTTCATCAGAAAACTTAATATCGAAATTTTGAATGTTATTGCTGTTATTGTAGTCGATAGTGCTTTTGACATTTTTGGGAAAAAAATTTTCCTGCTGAAAATTTTTCCCCAGAAAATTTGCTATCGAAATTTTGAATGTTATTGTTGTTATTGAAGCCAATAGTGCTTTTGACATTTTTGAGAAAAAAATTTTTCTTCAGAAAATTTTTCGTCAGAAAATTTAATATCGAAATTTTGAGTGTTATTGTTGTTATTGAAGCTGATAGTGCTTTTGACATATTTGGGAAAAATTTTTTCTTCAGAAAATTTTCCATCAGAAAATTTAATATCGATATTTTGAATGTTATTGAAGCCGATAGTGGTTTTGACATATTTGGGAAAAATTTTTTCTTCAGAAAATTTTCCATCAGAAAATTTAATATCGATATTTTGAAAGTTATTGTTGTTATTGAAGCCGATAGTGGTTTTGACATTTTTGGTACAAAAATTTTTCTTTTGAAAATTTACTATCGAAATTTTGGATGTTATTGTTGTTATTGAAGTCGATAATGCTTTTGACATTTGTGAGAAAAAATATGTTCTGCAGAATATTTTTCCTCACAAAATTTACTATCGAAATTTTGAATGTTATTGTTGTTATTGAAGACAATAGTGCTTTTGACATTTTATGGAAAAAATTTTCCTTCAGAAAATTTTTCTTCAGAAAATTTACTATCGAGTTTTTTAACGTTATTGTTGTTATTGAAACCGACAGTGCTTTTGACATTTTTAGGAAAAAATTGTTCTCTAGAAAATTTTTCATCAGAAAATTTACTATCGAATTTTTTAAAGTTATTGTTGTTATTGAAGCCGATAGTGATTTGACATTTTCGGGAAAAAAAATTTTCTTCAGAACATTTTTCCTGAGAAAATTTGCTATCGAAAGTTTTTATGTTATTTTTGTTATTGAAGCCGACAGTGCTTTTGACATTTTTGGGAAAAATTTTTCCTTCAGAAAATTTTTCCTCAGAAAATTTGCCATCGAAATTTTGAATGTTATTGTTGTTATTGAAGCCGATAGTACTTTTGAAATTTTTAGGAAAAAACTTTTTGTTCAGAAAATTTACCATCGAAATCTTTAATGTTATTGTTGTTATTGAAGCCGATAGCGCTTTTTATATTTTTGGGAATAAATTTTTTCTTCAGAAAATTGTTCCTCAGAAAATTTACATTATAAATTTTTAATGTTATTGTTGTTATTGAAGCCGATATCGCTTTTGACATTTTTGGGAAAAAATATTTCTTCAGAAAATTTACTATCCACTTAGAATTATTATTCATTCTTGAAGTTTCCTATCAAATATTGTTGAATTTAGAATGACTCATTTTTTCGAGCTTCAACAAAAAATCAGACAATTTTAAGATATTACGTTAAAAAATTTAATTCAAAACTGACTATATAGTATTTCAATATGAAATTTTGAAAGATTTAACAGTTAAATTATCCTGATATTTTTAGAATTTTAATTTCAAAATTTGAAACTGGAAATCTCTGAAAATGAAGAAATTTTAAACAAAGTATATTCAAATATAAGCTCAAAAGCCAAAAATATTATTTTCATGGTCTCAAAAATGAAACTGTTTTAGAATTGCGCATTAAAAAGTCTAATTTTTATTTAAAATTATAGCAACTTATGAATGATGAATATATTGTTACTGAGTATCGTTATCATTTAGTATTAAGTGATTTCTTCACAAAAAATGTGCTTTTTGTCAAACAAATGTGAAAAATTGAACAATTTAAACTTCGTTATGAAAATGGAGTATTCTTAAATTGAGCTCTTGGAACTGCGATATTAGAAAATATTAATTTTGAATGTCTGCATAACGCTTTTTAGAATTCACTCATTTTATCAAAAGTTCATAAGTGAATAAATAATGTCCAGGAACATTGTTATTAATTTGAAACATAATTTTCAATCCGGGTTAAAATCTTTGAATTTTTCCATACACAGAAGAAAAAATTTGCGAGGAGAAATATTATATTGACTTGGAACAGTAAATTTGCCATAGGGATTACAATTTTGACTTCGCAAGGGAAAGTTTCCCAAATCAATGATAATTTTGTGTTGATTTGGAAAATTTTTTAAAGCAGTACTACATGAAATTTTCAATTGATTCAGAGAATTTTTGAAACAGATTATAATCAAGATCTGGAACATGACATTTATTGAAAGAATTATAATTCTGTTTTGTAACAACAATTTTTATCAGAAGAACCACAATTCTGACTTTGAACGTGAATTTTCAAAAAGTTTCCAATTTTTGAAACATGGAAATTTAAAAAAGAAGTATAATTTTTAGATCATAAAAATGAAAACATGACCGAAGGAACATCAGAAAATGAATTTAATCTGGACCTGGAACAGAATAAATTTTTGTTACATTATTTGGACCTCAAAATCATGTTTAATAATAATTCATACTAAAAATTTTGGAAAAATAGTACAAATTTGATTTACGCCTTAGATCTAGAGCTAATTTTGAGAGTAAGCCTCGTTACTGGGAAGTTACAGGCGCGGACGTTGGAGAAGCACCTTTGCCTGACCATAACGACGTAGGACCACTGCCTCGTTGTGGTGCTGTTGGTTGCAATCTTATTTTTCGGCAGAACATATTTCTGCTCCTAACAAAATTTTTGCTTTCAATAGAATTTCTTCTCTCAATAGCAATTCTGCTTCCAATACCCAGTGATGAGGAATAACTACTTTCTATTAAATACGGATATCCAGGTGCTATTTTGGTTGCAATCCTGTTTTTTTACAGAACATATTTCTGCTCCTAACAAAATTTTAGCTTCTAATAGAATTGTTTCTCTCAATAGAAATTCTGCTTCCAATAGCCAGTGATGAGAAATAACTGTATTTTCTATTAACTATGGGTATACATGAACTTTTTTGGTTGCGATGATGTATTTAGAGAGAACAGATTTATGTCCAATATCATTTCTGCTTCCAATAAAAATTACACTTCCAATAGCCAGTGATGAGAAATAACTAGTCTATTAAGCATAGGTGTCCAGAAGCCTTTTTTGGTGGCTATGGTGTTTTTCGAAAGAAAATATTTCTTCTCCTAATAGAATTTTTCTTCCAATATCATTTCTGCTTCCAATAGAAGTTATGCTTTCAATACTCACTGATGAGAATAGGTACTATTTGGTTGCAATCGTGTTTTTCGACAGAACATATTTCTGCTTTTAACAAAATTTTTGATTCCAATAGAATTTCTTCTTCCAATAGCAATTCTGCTTCCAATATCCAGTGATGACGAATAACTATATTTTCTATTAAGTAAGAGTATCCAGGAACTCTTTTGGTTGCGATGATGTATTCAGAGAGAACAGATTTATGTCAAATATCATTTCTGCTTCCAATGGAAATTATGCTTTCAATAGCCAATGGCGAGAAATTAATTTTTGAAAAATATAAAGAATGAAGATAAAGTCTATTAAGTATAGATATCCAGGAGCTTTTTTTTAGCTATGGTATTTTTCGTGAGAAAATATTTTTGCTCCTAATAGAATTTTTCTTTCAATAGCAATTCCGCCATCAATAGCAATTCTGCTCCCAGTATCCAGTGATGAGAAATAGCTACTTTCTATTAACTATGGGTATTCAGGAGCTATTTTATTTGCAATTGTGTTTTTCGACAGAACATATATTCCTGGTCCTAACAGAATTTCTGCTTTCAATAAAATTTCTTCTCCCAATATTGATTCTGCTGCCAATAGCCAGTAATGAGGAATACCTATATTTTCTATTAACTATGGGTATCCCGGAGAATTTTTGGTTGCGCTGATGTTTTCAGAGAGAACAGATTTCTTCTCAATATCATTTCTGCTTCCAATAAAATTTCTTCTCCCAATATTAATTCTGCTTCCAATAGCCAGTGATGAGAAATAACTTTATTTCTCAAGTCTACTGGATTAAGATCAAGGACTGAGGGATTTCTTTTTGTCACAACGGCATTATAGACACCTTAGTTTACCGCGAGCACATAATGAATATATACCTGTAGGCGATACTAACTGCGGAGCGTGCGAGCAAGAGCCAGAAACACTTAGACATGTTCTGAGTGGATGCTCGAAGTATTCACGTTACGGGTATAAAGAGAGACACAATGCGGCTCTCAAAGTGTCATATTACCATCTTAGGCACTTATATGGTGTTGATCTATTACTCATCTTGCCATACGCATAGATGGAACTCGAGTCCTTTGTGGAGAATGATCAGTGTGAGATCTATTGGAATTCCTCATTCTCCACCACTCAGCGTATCAGGGCTACGACGCCTGATATTGTCTTTCAAGATCTGAGGACGAAGGTCATTTACGTGATTGAATTCTCGGCACCAGACGATGGTAATATCACGACAAAGAAGAAAGAAAAATGAACGAAGACCATCTTATAGTTCTCATAATCGGCTGTCTTGGAGGTATGAATGCTTCGTTCGTCAGTCAACTCAACATGATTCCGGCTTGCCAGCCTCAGGCTCATTCCATCGTGAACCAGATGCAAAAGGCTGTTCTTCTGGGATCACTTCATCTGGTCCGTCTACACTCTTCCCCATAACATTCTACAAAGATTGGTAGCTCTAAAGAAGTATCCAGAGGTGAAACCTTCATCTTCAGCTGTACAGTCTGCCGCGTGAGGTCATCCGTGGCTAGAGATCTGACTCCAAGGAAGAGTGTTGCACGATGTTATTTCGCTTAAATTTCTCGCTCTTGCTCACCTTCTAGGACATAAGGAGCAGAAGTGGATAACGTACACGTTCCAGTTGCGTCGGGATTTGTTGCTTCAAGGAACCGTGATCGTAACTTCCGGAAACTACAACTTCTCATATAATGCATGGAAATCCTTAGATTCTAATCTCCATAAAATAATGATCAGTTCACAAATACTATACAATTTTTCGAAATTTTACTTTGCAGTGTATTTCGCTTTTGCGGTTATTAGCCTCAAATAATAAGAACTGCGAAATCATTTAACTGAAATAAACGACGTCTCGACTTTTTTTACAGTTGCTTGCCACTTGAATGTGAGAACAGAATTTCAAAAACAGGTTAAGTGCGATTTATTTTCGGAGTTTTTAGTCTATCTGGTAAGGTAATTCGAATAATTTTGTTGGACTCTATCATGTTATGTGAACTGATTTTGTTCAAATTTTGAACCCGTCGAGATATAGCCAGAGCTAGCAATGTAACAAGTTTTATTGTTATTTTCTACAAACTAAGCAGACGTTTTTGGAAATTTTATTCAGAATCCTCAATATTAACTGAATCGAGTTTAAACTCAACATTTCTCTTAAGAATTAGACATAGAAAACAAATAAAATATTTCTTTTTAAATATCACCCCATAAGTCTGATTTATGGTTGTCTCAAAAAAAAACCCATGAGTGAAAAAATTCGTTTTGCGAGTTTTTGGCGCTAATTATGATTTTTTTGCGGTTTTTTTAATGCAAATTGTTTCTGATATATGAAACATTACTTTATACTGTTAATGAGATGTTCTCCTAAATTATTTATTCGAACAATTTATTATTGTTTCTAGCAATTTTTTCTTAGAATGGAAATAGAAAGTTGCGGTTTTTTCAAAAGTTTTCCACTTTTTGTCCATTTTTTATTTAGAGAGAGCTTATAGTTCATAATTCATTGATAAAACAAAGATAATTGTTTAAACAATTTATTATTATTGTTAATAATATTATCTTTGAATAGTGCTAGAAATTGCGGGTTTTTCTGCACTTTTTAACTTTTTGTTCACTTTTTACTTAGAGTGAGTTGATATTCAATTAATTATAGCAAAAATAATTGTTTAAACAAATTATTATTATCTATAGCTATCTTCTTTTGCATTAATACTAGATAGTTACGGTTTTTTCTGAATTTTTCTAACTTTTGTCCATTTTTCAATTAGAGTGAGGTAATAATTAATTCAAGTTGACAAAAATAATTGTGTGAACAATTTATCATTTTTTAAAATAATATTCTCGTTGCTTGATGGTAAAAAGTTGCCGTTTTTCCTGAAATTGTTTATTGTTTGTCTATTTTTTACTTGGAGTGGCGTAATAATTATTTAGGTTGAGGAAAAATAATTGTTTGAACAAATTATTATTTCTACTAACTATCTTTATCTATATTAATGCCAGATAGTTGGGGCTTTGACTGCAATTTTTAACTTTTTGCCCACTTTTCACTTAGTGAGGTAATAATTATTGCAAGTTAATGAAAATAATTGTTCAGACAATTAATTATTGTTCATAACTATTTTCTCGTAGCCAAGTGCTAGAAAGTTGTGGTTGCTTCAACTTTGCTTTTGTCTTTTTAGTTATGAACAAATGATAATATATATTCAAATATCTGGTTCTATTTCAGAAAAATGTATGTACAAAATAAAAGCGACTGAGTGAACAATTCTTATCTCTGATTTTTATTTATCATTTATTCATACCTAAGAAGCCAAGGCGAAGTTTAAAATTTTAGAAAAAACCGCAACTTTCTGGCATTATCATAAGAGAAGAGAGTCACAAACAATAATTTATTGTTTAAACAATTATGACTTGTACGTTGTACGGAATTGGTGTTTTCATTGAAATTTTGAATTGTTATACAAGTATTTGAATATAATTCAGTTGTAAGGAAATAAAATTGATCAATTTTGCAACCGAAATTGCCGTAATGGCCTTCAAACGGTTACATGATAATCTCGGAAGAAGAGGCGCGAAATACAGCTAGATGATTAAACGAACTTACCTGTAAGTGAAATTCTATAGTAATTCTATGATTCGCCTCTTCCGAAGGGATTATTTTCACGCAATGATTATAGCCCGTTATTCCAAAATAAAATCCCATAAATAATAACGGTAAAAAATTATTTACTGCGGGGTCATGTCTTTTAATTAAAAAAAAATATCTTGTCACCGTAGGTTGTGTTTCAACCAAAATGTTCAATTGTTATAAACAATTTTTATAATCAACTGCACTCATATCGCTGTTTTCAACGGTGAAAATTGGCATTGCATTTGATTAACATAATTATTATTATTGTTTGTAAAAGTTCTTTTAACGAAATTCACAGTATAAAACTTTCTTTACTTACATATAAGGTTCTTCTTCTTGGCTAAATCACTCATTTTTATCTTAAGAAGAAGAGATTTTATATATAACATATCATCTTGAGATGAGAAGAGCTGAGTCTGCAGGATATATTAATGTTGTGTGCTAAAAAATGAAATTTTATCTATTATAATTTTTTATAACAATCACAAGTGTTGTTGAATGACAATTTCGTGTGTCAAGATGTTAGTCTTGTAAGGTGAAGAAATGATTTCACACGAACAATATTCTTCGTTTGAAAATAAATGTATTCAAACACCAAAAATGCCAATTTTTTCTATTAATTTGTTTATCATATATGAAGAAATGAAGAAAATAATTTAATAATTTGAATTTTCATTCACAGGCAGTGAATTTACTAATCCTATTTGTTTTTGAGAAAATTTAGATAGACAGAGCAAAATTGGTAGCACAAATATAAGAAATATGGTTTTTGCACATTTCATCCTGAATAACAAGCCAATATTTTTGTTAATCAGCTACAACATACCCACATATAAATTTGAGAATCTTCAATTCAGAAAAAAACTTTAAAATCGCGTAAAGTCGCTATGGAATCCTGTTTTCGAGAACCTGAAAAAAATATATTTTGATTTATGTAATTCTTTTAATTGTTTTGGATAAGATTTTTATTAAATCAGCCGACAGAATTTGTTTCAGCAACTGTGTTTCATCATATATAATAGGACTTCTATAAAATATGCTTGAAGAATATATTATATCAATTTTTATACACTTTTTTGGCAGTAAAACAAAATTCTCGAAGCTCAAAACTGAACTGCAAACTAAAGCACTCAAACTGAAACTCTTTTGAATTTTAAACTTTTAAAATTGAAGCTTAACAATTTTTTTATTGAAACGCTCAATGACTTGTACGTGGCAAATGGAAGATTTGAACACTGCTCAAATGAATAATTTTAAATGAAATGCCGTTAAACTGCATAATTAAAATTTTTTAACTTTTGTTAATTGAACAATTCAAAGACTTTTGGTTTGAAACTATGAATCCATGCTATCATTTTCAATGTTCTAAATTGAACGTATAAAAGTTTTTTTTTCTAACTGAAAACTATTAAAGTAAAAGTTAAATTATCTTGAGCTTAGGTCTTTTCAAATGGATTATTGTTTAATTATTATTTATACATAATAATTCAATACTCTAACTTAAAAACGATTTTTTTTAAATAGATCAATTTAAATTTCAGCATTCAATGTTTTAATTTAGCAATCTGAAAATATAACAATTCAAGACTATTTTCAAAAATTCAGTTCAAAATGGCTTAGCCTTGGATATTGGATTTATAATTGCTAATTTTAAATAAACATTCAAATTTTGCTGGATAGTTCAAAAAATTTTTAATCAAAACATTTTAAATTGAATGGACTAAAAATGGAATATTTTAGACTGAAACTATGTTTAAATAGGATTTGAAATTTATTAAAAGCTGTTAATTATGCATTCGCTAATTTGAAGTTATTTGAAAGTTGAAAATAGCTTATACAGCTTCAATTGTACGTTCAACGTATGTTTTGTTTAACTATTAAGGCTTTCAAATTGAAGAAGTTTATTTTTGAAGTTAAAATCTGTGAATTGTTTCGTTTTGAACATATTCAGAATCGTTTTGTAAAATTAATTATTTCATATTTTAAAAAGTTAACAATTGAACCTAACATTTAAACAAATTGAAATTCGACTTATTTTGAATTACAGTATATCGTGTGACACGAAAGTGCCTAGGGGCTAAGCATGTAAAAATTGCCCCGCACGCATCATGCCTATATTGGCACCATATATTGGCATGTATGTATAAAATCCTGCACTTGTAAACCTTGAAATTTCATTTTATTTGGAAGTTACGGAAGAAAGAAGAAAATTAAAAAACGGCATATTTCTCGTAAATGGATAAATGTATTTTTATGAATAAAATATATGCTATAAAGGTCAGTGAGACTAATAAAAATGAAAAATTTCAAGGCATTTTGACCAAAAATGCGGGGAAAAATTTGTTTAATAAATTTTTTGTTTATGTTTTTTTTTTTAGAGTGACACCTCTAATTTTTTGAAATGTCCAAACTTTTTTTCAAATTTTAAATTAACTGATCTATTTTTGGCTAAAAATGTAACATCATCTTTTGTGGTCGAAAATTTAACTCTTTTGTTAAACGTTCCATTATAGTTTCAAGAACTTGTTTTTTCCATGAATGAATAAAATAATGAATGAATGAATAACTAAATAAAGAAATGTATAGAATCCCTGAGAGTAAAAGAAGAATCCAACGATTAAATTTGGACAACCACCAAAAAATGCTCCTATTGCAATTCCTGAGCACAAAAAAAAAATTTTCTTTGGACAAAAATAAAAAAGAGGAAAGATAAGGGCTGTTCGTATGAAGAAATCAGATAATATTAGGTATATGGAGGATTTACTTCCCAATCGTGATAACTCTGACTTATTGAGTGAAAATCCGTTGAAACAATTGAGAAGAGACACTTTCAGGATTGTAGACAATTAGAGAAAGAAAATACCTTTAGGAAAAGACATTAGATGGACTGATATAAATACCGAAGACACAGTTCTTGCAAGATGTTACCTTTAGAGAAAGATTCATAAGGAAGGCTATCTTTTCAGAATGGGTATTTCAACTATCAACACTCCCACAAAATTTTTACAACAAAACTTAAATTTGATATTTAAAGACTCCACTACAACTCTAAAATACAATATGACAAATAGTTGGGAACTCCTGAAAATTATTATTTAAAAAACTGTTTCTGATGACCATGTCATGATTTCTTAGGATGTTGTTGCAATGTTTGCAACAACATCCGATTTTAGCAGAAATAGTTATGGAAGATTTGGAGGTCTTTTCTTTCAAGAAGCTAGGCTTTGTTTTGCCCTTTTACTTTCGGTCATCCTTCTCGAAATAGAATTGCACCAATCAAAAACTTATTCGACAGAGCTCTAGGTTTGTCCCATAATTAATTTCACGAAGAGAATTCGAATATTGTTAGGAATATCGTTTTCTTAATCATTATCCACAAAAGTCAACATATCACAATTAGAATTCAACAAATCAGAAACAAACAATGTTACACTTTATTTATCAATACCCAGAAGGAATAGCGAGAGTATAGTTCTTTTAATAGTTTCTTTTTCCTTTTTTTCGTCAAATAGAAAAACATATAAAAATAATAAAGAGAAGGAAGGAGATTTGGTTGGCTGCCTTCTCATTTTTCTTTCCACTTTTTTATTTTTGTCCAAAGAAAAAATCTTGTTTTTTCTTTGTTTTTAGGAATTGCAATAGGAGCATTTGATTTAATCCAATATTACATTCTTAAATTTGAATCAATAAATTAACTCATTGATTATTATAGTTATTTTTGTATAGATATTGCAGCTTTCGTTTTGCGAGTACAAAAGTTTTTTAAAATTTCAAAAGATTTATCAAGGATTTCACAGAAATTTCAAGATTTCACCAAGATTTTAAATACTTCAAAAGATTTCAAATTAATTTAAATATTTCACAAAGATTTAAAAATATCCTCAATGATTTCATAAAGACAACTTATGTTCGCAAAAAATTAAGAATTTGTTTATTTATCGTTCTGCTTTCTTGAGAAATTGTTGACCAATAAAATATGAAATGGCTAATTTTTTTACATGTAGAACAAACGGTTATTTAATTATTTGATGTAAAAAAGGAGAACTGGAAAAACTTGACTTCTTGATCTGGGAAACCTGGAATAGACCTTGAATTTTGTTCCGAAGAATCGCTGGACACCTTGAAAAAAATACTTGCAGCCGTTCCGACTATTAAAAGAAATAATAATTTGAAAAAAACGTAAATTTAAATATTTTTCCAAAAGAATTGTTTGTAAAAATGATATAAAAAAATTTATAACATTTAAATGAAATAATAAACAAATTATTTCTATTCTTTGAGTCCCCAAACATTCATTTAAGACAATATAAAGTTTACCTAAGCAGTTACTAAAGCGTAAAAAATGTCAGTTTTTCCATACTTTATGTAAAAAAGTTATTAATAAACAAATAGAGGAGACAAAAGTCCTGACCGCCAAGCTGCTAAGAATTTAATGTACTTTATTAAAAAGAAAAATTAGAACTTGGACCAAAATTGAAGGCTCTGGTCATTTTTAAACGAATAAAGTGCTTAATTCTCACTTCATTATGTTTTTTTTTTCTTTTTTTTCAGACCATGGAGGATACTTCTCACCTGCTTCTTCGCTCTCGCACCTCTGACTCGGCGGGAAGGTCCCTAGTCTACAAAACAACGCATATTGAGCAATACAGGGCTCACCGAGAAGTACTCTATGATTCTAACAACTTATCACCTATCGAAACTCGCAAGGAGAGGTTCGTATGAATAAAACATTACAGGCCCTCGAGGACTCTTCATTTTTTATTGACACTTTTTTTTTTTTGAGTTTTTTTCATTTTTTTTAACTGAAAATTTAACTATTTTTTTTTTAATTCATATTCTTGGGTTGAAAATTCAACTGTTTTGTCAAAAATTAGTCTTTTCAGCTTGAAAAATCTAAAATTTGAATTATCAAATATTTTGTACAAAAATTTGTATTTTTGAGTCCAAAATTCAACAATTTGTTTTTTTTCTGTACTTTAATTTAATATTTAATTTTTTTCGTATTTTTCTGGTATAAAATCACTTTTTTGGTTTAAATTAATCTGTTCTAGTTGAGAATTCAAGTTTTTTGTTGTTCAACTCTCCTTTTCCTTCTTCCTCGCTCCTCACTACCTTTCGCCTAGTTCTTCTGCTCTACTCGCCCGTCCGTCAGTATTACCTCTTCCGTCATTTTGCTGACTTCCTCACTTCCAACTTTTCCCTACAACCCGTTTCCTTACTTCTCGTAAGCTCTCTCTTTCATACTTCACGACTCCTCACTTCCCTTCGCCAACTTCCCCTCCCATGCTCATCCTTACATCACTTATACAACTCTCCTTAGTTTCCTTACTTCCTCGTCACTTCCGATTCCTCCTCCTGAAACCTGCTCCTACTGCGCCAACCTCTCGTCCACTTCTCTTCCTTCCAGCTACCTTTTCTCCTTCCTCCTTCGCTAATACTAATTCTCCATTCTCTACTTCCTTAACCATAAATTTTCTAAATAACCTTTAGCTCATTTCACCTACTTTCCTTCTTCAGCCGTCCTTTCTCACGTCCTCGCTCCTCACTTACCTTTGCCTACTTCTTCTGCCCTACTCGCCCTTCGATCACTATAACCTACTTACCTACTTTGCTTACTTCCTCACTTTTAGCCCTTCCCTAAAACCGGTTCCCTTACTTCTCCTGGTCAGCTCTTTTTTTTCTACTACACCACTCCTTACTTCCCTTCCCCTACTTCCACTCTCATAATCACCCTTACATTACCACTATACCTCTCCTAAATTTCCTTCATTTTTCCTTACTTTTGATTTCTTCTTCTGCAACCCGTTCCTACAACCCTAACCTTTCGTCCACTCCTCTTCCTTACAACTACTTTTTCCTCCTTCTTCCTTTACTAACCCTAATTCTCCATCCTCTACTTCCTTGAACCCTAAATTTTCTAAATGAACCTTAGCTCAATTTTCCTACTTCCCGCCTCCAGCCCTCCTTTTTCCATCTCCTCTCTCCTTACTTCCCTTCGCCTACTTCTTCCGCCCTACTCGCCCTTCGATCACTATTACTCCTCCCCTCACTTCGCTTACTTCCTCACTTTTAGCCCTTCCTTAAAACCCATTCCCTTACTTCTCCTCGTTAGCTCTCTCTTTCTTACTTCACCACTCCTTACTTCCCTTCGCCTACTTCCCCTCCTATACTCAACCTTAGATCACTACTGCACCTGTCTTCCCTTTCCTTACTTTCTCCTCACTTCCCATTCCTTCTCCTGCAACCTATCCCTACTACCTTCACCTTTCGTCCACTCCTCTTCCTACAACTACTTTTCCTTCTTCTTCCTTTGCTTACCCTAATTCTCCATCCTCTACTACCTTGAACACTAAATTTCCTAAATAAACCTGAGCTCAATTTACTTACTTCCCTCCTTCGTTCATGTATTCGGTTGAAAATTCAACTGTTTGGATAAAATGTAATTTTTGTGTGGAAAATTCGTATTTTCGGGTTACAAATTTTAACTTTTTTGTAAAAAATTCGTCTCTTTTGGAAAATATTGAATGTTTTTTAGTTGAAAATAGAAGCTATTTTACACAAGAGACAAAAACAAAAAATGGAATAACTAGGCGTGTAAATGACATGTAAAAGTTTTGTTTTAAATTACAACAAGAACTTTATTGCAAAGCGTAAAAGAAAAATTTGGAATTGAAAATATTTTGATATTAGCCCCCCTCCAGCAAAATGAATTTATGGAAAAGAAAGAGATTGTTTAAAATGTTTTTCTTCAATGATTATTTATCAATTGTTCATAATCTTAAATGCAAGCAAAGTAAAACATTTCAGAAGAAATCGAAATTATCTGGCATTAATATAGATAAAAATAGTTATTAGCAATATTCATTTGTGTAAAAAATTATTTTTGCTCAGCTTAAATAATTATTATGCCACACCAGGTGAAAAATAGAAAAATAGTTGAAAATTTCAAAAATGACTGCAACTTTATACCGCTAAGAAAAAAGAAAATCATTAACAATAATAATAAATTGTTTGAAGAATTATTTTTGTTAACACGAAATAATTATTACTTCACTCTAATTGGAAAATGGATAAAAGTTGAAAAATTGAGAAAAAAACCGCAGCTATCTGGTGTTAATATAGAAGAAGATAGCTAAAGACAATAATATGTTTGAACAATTATTTTTGCCATATAAAATTAAATATTAACTCACTCCAAGCGAAAAGTTAACAAAAAGTAGCAACAAATTTCAGAAGAACCGCAATTTATAGCATTATTCAAAGAAAATATTTTTAACAATAATAAATTGTCTAAACAATTATGTTTCTTAATTATTATTATTATTTCTCTGATTGAAAATTGGGCAAAAAGTGCAACATTTTTTAAAAAACTGTGACTTTATATCTCCATTCCAATCGAAAGTTGCTAAAAACAATAATAAATTGTTTAAAAAATTCATGTATATATCACATTATCAGTATAAAGTAGTGTTTTATGTATCAGAAACAATTTGCATGAAAAAAAATCGCAAACAAAATCATAGTTAGCCCCAAAAACCCATTTTTCACTTATGGGGATTTTTTTGGAACCCTATAAAACAGATTTATGACGATGATATTTGAAAAGTAATATTTTATTTGTAGTCTATGGATGATTATCAAGAGGAATGTTGAGTGTCAACTCGATTCAGCTAATATTAAGAATTCTAAATAAAATTTACAAACACGTATTTTTTTCTTATGTTATTCGAGTAGCAGAAAAATCTAGAACTTTGAACTCGAGTAGAAAAAAATCCAGTACTTTTATATTGAGGAGCAAACAAATTGAAAATCTATTATTCCAGTATCAGAATAATTTAGAACTTTAAATACGAGTAGCAAAAAATCCAGCACTTTAATTTCGAGGAACTAAAAAATACGGAACTTTATTATTCGAATAGCAAAAGAGATTCGCACTTCGAATGCGAATACTAAAAAAGTCCGGTACTTAATTTTCGAGGAGCGCAAAAATCGGAAATATATTATTCGAGTAGCAGAATAATCTACCAGAACTTTAAATTAGAACAGCAAAAGAATCTGGTACTTTAATTTCGAGGAGCGAAAAAATCAGTAATCTATTATTCGAGTAGCAGAACAATCTAGAACTTAGAATTCGAGTAGAAAAAAATCCAGTACTTTTACTTCGAGGAGAAAAAAAATCAGTAATCTATTATTCCAGTAGCAGAATAATCTAGAACTTTAAATACGAGTAGCAAACATCCAGCACTTTAATTTCGAGGAGCTGAAAAATACGAAACTTTATTATTTGAATAGCAAAAAAGAGTCTCGGACTGCGAATGCGAATACTAAAAAAGTCCGGTACTTTATTTTCGAGGAGCGCAAAAATCGGAAAGATATTATTCGAGTAGCAGAATAATCTACCAGAACTTTAAATTAGAACAGAAAAAGAATCTGGTACTTCAATTTCGAGGAGCAAAAAAATCAGTAATCTATTATTCGAGTAGTAGAATAATCTGGATCTTAGAATTCGAATAGAAAAAAATCCGGTACTTTAATTTCGAGGAGCTTAAAATTCGAGAATCTGTTATTCGAGTAGAAAAATAATCTGGAACTTCGAATTCGAGTGGTAAAAAAATCCGGTACTTTATTTTCAAGAAGAAAAAAAATCGAGAATCTATTATTCGAGAATATTTTTAATATTTAATATTAATAATCTTAATATTTTATATTTATTATTTAAATATTTCTGCAGCTAAATTTATTACATAAAAAATTCTTACATGTAATGATGTACACATTGATGATGAAAGGTATTTCTAGGGCACTTAAAATTCTGTAGGATAAATTTCTAAGAGAAAAGTAATCAATCTAAACTTCCGAATCATCTTTATATTGTTGAACTTGCTTTCATACTTTCAGAAAATTTTTTATTACGATAGATTGATATGTTTCACCCAGGGGTAGTTTTTATATAATTTTTATATAATAATATAATATATATAATTAAAAACTAAAGGTTAACAACCACCGCAGGGTCCCACTGGGAGTAACTGTCATCTAAAAAATGAATTTATCTTCTTTGGTTGAAAATTCAGTTAGAAGTTGAACAATTTTTGTTAAAACTTCATTTTTTTGTTGAACATTTATCATTTTAGTTGAAAATTCGCATTTTTTTTTTGTAGAAAATTAATCTTCTTGATTGAAAATCACCTTTTTGTTTAAAAATACATAATTTTATTTGAAAATTCATCTTTTTTGTTAGAAATGTACTTATTTTGTTGAAAATTTGTCTTTTTCGGTTGAAAATTCCCCTGTTTTCGTAGGAAATTCAACTATATGGTTGAAAGATAACTTTTTTGTCAAAAATTCATATTTAGTGGTTGAAAATTTAATTGTTTTGTCAAAAATTGGTCTTTTTGGCTTAACTCAACAATTTGGTTAAGAAATAACCCATTTTATTAAAAAAATGTCTTTTTTTAATGAATTCTACTGTTTTTTTATATTGAATTAAAATCTTTTTGGTTATTATATCAACTATTACATTTTTCGTTAAGAATTCATCTTTTTTAGTCAGCAAAATTCAACCATTTTAATATGAGACCGGGAAATGACAGTGAATTTATTTTTGGACCGTGATTTTTACAAATTAAAAAAAAAATCTGCCCAAATTTGATTTCAACCGTTATTTAAATAATTAGTTAAACTGTTATCTTTTTCAATTATGATATAATTCAGTTTAGAATACGTAATTCGCAAATCTTTCACTTTAAACATTTTTCATTTTATATTTTAATTTTTAAGCGTACATTTTAATTAAAAGAATTTAAAAATGCAGTTTTAAAGACTTCAACAATTAAAAAGTAGAAGCGTTTGGAATCGAAGATTTTGGATAATTGATTGAAATTTCATAAACTATTTTCAATTTTAAAATAACTTCAAAGTAATATATTCATAATTAAAGAATTTTATTAAATTTCAGATATTGTTTCAGTCTAAAATGTTTAATTTTTAAATCATTCAATTTGAAAATTTTTAATTCAGAAAAAGAACAATTACTTAATATTTAGAAATATCTGACTGCTCATTTAAAATCAGTAATTATAAATCAAATATTGAAAACTAAAAAGAAAAAAAAAACTAAACTTTGAACGTTAAATTTTTAATTGTCCTATTTAGAAAAACTTAATTTGTAAGTCTAATTGTTGAATTTTGATGTTTAAATAAGAATTGAACACCTATTATTCTTAAAAAAAAAATCGAGTAAGTTGAAGAAATTTTTAGAAGTTTTGAAAAAATTTGGTGCAAATAGCTCACGGCCTAATTTAAAACAAAATATAGATTTTTGCAGATTTCGAACAAAAAATTTAGAAGCTTTTTAAGAATTGTGAAAGATTTTTTTTGTGGATTCTAAGAGCCCAAAAAAACCCGAAATTCTGGTGGAATTGAATTTGTATTATTTTGTGTTTTTAGGAAGTGGAGGTACTAGCTTAATGTAAGCTAGCACCTCCACAAGAATATTGATTTTTTTGAAAAAATAAAGGAGTCCAAAAAAAGCCCTAAAAAGCCCAAAATTCTGAGCTATGAAAAATTCGAAAATTCGATTGTGGAGGTGCTAGCTTAATGGACCTGGGATGGGCGATTTTCGAGAGAAAAAAAAACAGAATCGATTCTCAAAAATCACTTATCCTAAGTTTCCCCTTTTTAAAATTCTTCTTCTTCTCCTATTCTCTCAAAACTTCCTCTTTTTCCCCTTTTCTGTTTAAATATTTTACTACTAAATTATTAAAACTATAACAACCATTGTTGGTTTTACCGCTACACAATTAATCTATTCAAAATTAGAGTATGATACCTTGTGTAGTGAAAATTTCATTTTTTGTTCATCTTACAGAATTAATTATTAATGTTATTAATAATAATTAAAATAATATACTGTGAATCTCTATGATATTGAAAGACCTAAGTAAATTATTTATAAACAGGCCGTAACAACGGGTACCAAAATTTCGGAATAGAGGGACAAATATATGGTGATAAATAAAGCCTTATAAGTAAATAAAGTACAAAATAAAATAAAACAATATTGTAACACAAATATAAAGATATAAGGGAAAGAAATTTTCAATATAAAATATAATTATAGTTATTTTAAAAAGAAATATTAGAAGGTGAACATTTATTTATTGAAATAGACAAAGTTAAATAATTAAAAATTGATTATTCCAAGTTTATGAATTGTGTTGAGCAGTCTCAAATTTTATTTCTATATCTTACGAATAAGAAATTCACAAATGTTTATTTGACGAATTTCAAACTAAAATATTTAGGATTTGAATAAACCTTTACATTAATGCTGTTATTTTTAAAAATAGAAAATATTCTTGATTATGAGAACAATTTTAAACGTACAGATTGTTTATTAGCCAAATTTTATTTTTGTCGGACTTTTTTATATCGCTGTGAATGGATTTCCAACTATCTAATTATCAGGGTGGCCACTCAACCAGGAGAACCGGGAAAAAGCCAGGAGAAGCTTGCACTGGGAGAAAACCGAGAGAAAGCCGGGAGAAAAATATTAAACCGGGACATTTTCCGTATTTCATAATTCGCGCGTTTTGTAAGTTTTGGGTAAAAATGTTACTTATCAATAATGTATTTATCGTCTTTAAAATTTCTATAATTTTAATTTAAAATTATGGTTTTGAATGCGCAATTAGAAGATAGCCGAGGTAAGTGAGAGAGTTCACTTTAAGTTGAATCTTCCACCTTAAATGAAGGGTGTGAGGGTGGAAACAGAAATCCCCCGTCCCTAGATAGTAGTTCAGAGTTCTTTTAGGATTCAGAACTATTTTTTGTCCTTGACGGTCGTGGTACACATCCCCTTCTTCCCATCACTCAAATCATAAAATTGAGGTTTAATTTGGGCCCTCCACTACCTCTGTCAAGACTTTATAATATTGACTTCGACAAGTACGCCCTGTAGTTGCCAAGGGTGACCCTCGATCATTGACTATGGACAGAGGCTTTAACGGAACGTACTGTTGGGTCTCAGCTTCCTACCCTCTATCTCACGTCACAACTGCCTCATTAACATTTGATCCTTTTCCAAGGATACAGGTGATTCCCTGTTACAGGTAAAATATATAACTGGAATTATATATAATACCTAGGTAATATCACTATTTCTTTAAATAGTTTCAAGTTTTCAATAAATAATGTAATTAGTCAACAATATTACTGAAGCAAATAGGTGCCACAAGTGATGAATTCTAGTTTAAATTGTATATATCTTCAATGTTTTTTTATACGAAATATTTATTTACCGTTTGCTCTTGACTAGGATTCATTTTGCACGTATAGTCACTTTTTTCAATCTTAATCTGCCACTTTGCACCAGCCATATTAGGCCTATTATATAGAATTTGGAAACCTGGACCTAAGAGTCGTAATCAGCAACCTCAAAAAACCAAAATGCAGATTTTGAAGTCAATCCTTTTTTACAATTTCAGTGCTGTGTTGGATGCTTAGTTTTGAATATTGAAAATTAAACCTCAGTTTCGAAATAGGTGACCTCAACAATCCATAAATACTCATTATTAATTCAATGACTTATAGAGTTGTCAAAATTAAATTTTTCTAAAATAATTCTACATTTTACCAATTTATTTATTTATAAAGTTTACTATATATTAATAGAGACCATGAAAATCATTCATTCATATTAACTATTATGTCCTATAAAGGGTAATTGAATTGATAAATATTTTTTAGGGTGACCATAAAAAAACACTTTTAGATTTCTTAGGTTCAAAAGGTAGTCAAAAGTCGTTTATGGGATTGTAAAAGGCAAATTTGAAACAAAAAATTTTTTTACGATATTCAGTGGTATCACATTGCATTTGAATTTTTTATTTACAAAAACTCACAATTTCGGTATGTGAAGAGCAGTTTGTGAAAGTTCGAGCACAGCTCTATTCTTCTATAACAGGATAGGATCACTCTTATTGTAAATTTAGCCCGACACGCTGACTGAACTCAAAGTATTGGAAATATATTACTGTTTGAGAATAATCAGTAATTGACTGACAATATCTGAATAACAAGAATCTATCGGACGTGCGTTATCTTCCACGTATGAACAACTTGATTCCTCATAACCTCATTATTAGCACAAATATTCAAAAGAGAGATGAGATTAATAACTAGTTTTTAACATTTAATAACATATTTCTTAGGCTCCGTTGGCATATCACAAATTCACTTTCAATATTTTAAAATGCCCTGAAATTTGTGATGTATCATGAAATTCGTTGAAATTGATCAAAATCCTTTGAAATCTTTGAAATTCCGTCCTATTTTAAAATCCTATATGAACGATGCGAAATCATCTGAAATTATATTATAACATACAGTCGTAGTTAAAAACATTTCTATTTTGGAATCGTTGCAATTTCAGCATATCTCTAGTTCGCATATTTCTAGTTCGGTTAAAGATAAAATTTTTTAATAACTAATAACACAGGTCTGCCAAAAATGGATTGCGATTGTTGTTGGCCAAATAAGGGTCATTTCCGATGTAATTTTCTGCGTAGAATATGAATCCAAGGTTAGAATTTTCCCAGCACGTTAGGATTTTGAGATATCCTATCTCCAATTTAAGAAAAGCTTTTAAAAGTTTGAGAGTTGTACTTTTAGATGTCATGACCCGATTTTAGAAATAATATTTTTTTGCGAAGTAAAATAAGCAATCTATTTTTTGCAGATCTGTGTAATTATTGTATGTTTCGAATTTTTTTATTAAAGATTATCATATCTCTTATCGAATATACCATCAATAACGCAACTGAAACTGATACTAATATTCATGGCGTTAAGGACTGTGATAGAATGATTTAACAATTTTATTAACAAACAAATACTTTCTCGCATAATATCCCCACACACAAAATGCCTCAGTATCAAATTAAGCTATAAGAAAGCATCAATTTGTTGCACAATAAGTAGTATTAATTTGTTTTGTAATTGAGTTCTCAACTATTTGCATCATTCTGATAACCTGAGCTTTTGCGTGAATGATTTACAAAATTTCGAGTGAGGATTCAGATTTTTCGTGAAGCGCTATTCACAATAATTGCTTTGCTTCTTCCAGACAATCTTTGGTTGAGGCAATGGAGTCTTATTCTTAGAATGATTTATGAAACATAAATATTTCTATCTCAAAAGGACAAGTTTAGCGGCTCGAAAATATGAGATAACGATAAAGATACCGCGAATGTTCTCTGATGGAACACAAGAATATTCATCGGATACAGTGTTGACCGAATTCTTTATTAACGCATTAATCAGCTCTTGCCCTAAATGGATTAAAATCAATCGAGAATTCCCTCGAATTCAAAAAGAATATCAATTTCAAATTCAAATCACTATAAATTGATTAGAAGAATATTCAAACATTGTTATAAAATTGAGTGAAAACCATTAAATTAATCTCTGAAACCTGTCAAAAAGTCCTAAAAATGCCATGATTTTTAGGAGAGAAAAAAAAGCTTCGAAACGTCCTTCTAGTCATTTGAAATCAATCGAGAATTCCCTTGAATTCAAAGAGAATAACAATTTCAAATTGATACCACTATAAATTGAATGGAAAAATATTCGAAGCATTATTATACAATTCTTTAATAACCATTAAATTAATCTCTGGAACCTGTCAGACAGTCTTAAAAAATGCCATGATTTTTATAAAGGAAAAAGAGCTCTGAAACTTCCTTCAAAACATTGAAATGAATCGAGAATTCCCTCGGATTCAAAAAGAATAACAATTTCAAATTCTAATCACTATGAATTGATTAGAAAAATATTTGAACATTATAATGAAATTCAGTGAAAACCATCAAATTAATAGCTGGAACCTGTCAAAATATCCTAAAAACGCCATGATTTTTATGAGAGGAAAAAAAAGCTTCGAAACTACCTTCTAACCATTTAAAATCAATCGAGAATTCAAAGAGAATGACAATTTAAAATTGAGATAACTATAAATTGATTGGAAAAATATGCGAAGCAGTATTATAAAATTCAGTAATATCCATTAAATTAATCTCTGGTATCTGTCAAAAAGTTCTAAAAATGCCATGACTTTTATAAATGAAAAAGAGCTCTGAAACTTCCTTCAAAACATTGAAATCAATCGAGAATTAACTCTAATTCAAAAAGAATATCAATTTCAAATTCAAATCACTGTAAATTAATTGGAAATATATTCGAACATCATTACAAAATTCAGTAATAACCATTAAACTAATCTGTGGAACTGGTCAAAAAGTCCTAAAAAAGCCATGATTTTTATGAGAGGAAAAAAAAGCTTCGAAACTTCCTTCTAACCAGTCATAAACAATCGAGAATTCATTTAAATTCAAAGAGAATAACAATTTCAAATTGAAACCACTATAAATTGATTGGAAAAATATTCGAAACATTATTATAAAATTCAGTAATATCCATTAAATTAATCTCTGGTATCTGTCAAAAAGTACTAAAAATGCCATGATTTTGATAAATGAAAAAGAGCTCTGAAACTTCCTTCGAAACATTGAAATCAATCGAGAATTAACTCGAATTCAAAAAGAATATCAATTTCAAATTCAAATCACTATAAATTGATTAGAAAAATATTCGAACATTATTATACGAAGTGCGAGAGATAGTGGCAATAATGTGAGGCAAAAGAGAAGAGGGCTCATGGTGTCGCCCTGAAACACACCTCTTTGAAAGGTGACACTATTAGTGATTACACGATGTTTTCCAGATGAGATTGTAAATCTGGCTTTCCAAAGCGGCAATAATCTCTCTATGCACCTCACGATGTGTGGATGAACGCTAAAAGAATGCTGCGTCTTTGCAGACACATCTATCGATGAGCAGATTCTCCCGATATCTTGCTACGTCTTTCTCTAAGCCGCATTGTTCGTACATCTCTCGCCACACAGGTCCAATTGTCTGAGCAATCCTATCATTTAGGATAGCTGTGAAGATCTTACACATTGTGTTCAGACAGGTTATTGGCCTGTAATTTTTAGGGTCAGCTAAGTTGCCCGTCTTCGGCTGGAGCACTGTGCGTCCTTCAACCAACCACTCTGGAATGGGCTTTTCCGACTTTAGATATGAGGTGAAAATTCGGGCAAGATACTGGTGGGTTGAAGGAAACTTCTTCCACCAGTAGGTCTTGATAGAATCTGGTCCCTGAGCGGAATAGTTCTTCATGCCTCTTAATACGTTTTTCACCTTCTCAGTAGTGATGGGTGGGCATTCCTCCTCAAATGTTATGAGGGCACTGCACAGTTCCTTGAAGCTATTTGTATTTTTTTAGTTTTCTTTCAGTGGATGCTGGACTTCGTAGACTTCCCTCCATAATGCCTGCCTCCTCTGGTGTGGGCCTGTGGACGACAGTAACTGGAGGGTCTTGAAAGAGTCGAGATGGGTCAGACAAAAACGGATGATTTTCTCTGATCCACCTATCTCTCCGCTCTAGTTTCTCCTAGCGTTAGATAGGACTCGTCTTCTGTGAACAATGTGCTGCCTGATGTTCAGTAGCTTTGACTTGTTGAGTGTGTGATGACAGACCCGCAGTTCATGCGCGAATTGTCGAACTGTGAAAGTCCTACCAGATTTTATGTAGTCAACCACACACTGAATGCGGTAAGCGTACTGCCTTGCCCAGTCCATCTTTGTGCTGAGTTGATGCATTCGTCTTTTGGTCTTATGATGAACCGTTGGTTTTGTTTTACGTTTTGCATCTGTTGAAGCTCTCGCTGCATTATACACAGTACAATTGATGGTCCAGAGGTGACGTTCTTCGGAAAAATCTTCACGAAGCTCGTCATCCAGTTCAGCCAGATCTTTGGGCTTGAGAGAAACCTGAATGTCGCTGTTTCTCTGGGTCCTGAAGCATCGCTCTTCCTCGATTGGATGCCTGCTCGCGGTTGGTCTCAGTGTCGCCTCTCTTTCTCTGTTGCAACAATCTGGTAAAAAATTCAATTGGTTTGTGGAAAATTTATGTAATTTGTTGAGAATTTATCTTGTTGGAAAAATTAACTATCTGGTGAAAAATTCAGCTGTTTTGTTAAAAGCTCGTCTTTTTTACTTGAAAATTAATAATTTTGGACGGCCCTAATCAGTCATTGAGAGAATTTATCGCCAATTTGCAAATAAGTTGAAAAATATTTTTCAAGAAAAAGTAAAGAAATCGTGTAATCGTTCAAAAAAGTGTAAAATAATGTTAATAGTGTAGTGAGTCGAAGCCTGAACTTAAACACATATTTTTTGTTATTATAATCGTAAAGATTTAAAATTTTCCCTCAAATCTCGACGAAATGAAGTTTCTTGGTGATTAAAAATACATAATTGACCGAAAACTAGAGAGCAAACGGTGGTAAACCCTATTCGGAATATAAAATAAAAATAAATAAATAAAAAATACTTACCGCATCGTCCAAAAAATCCATATACTCTCGCTCAATAATCTTGATTCGCTGATCAGTTTCAAATTCATCCATGGTGGTCAGATTTTGCAATTTTCCTTCAAATTAAACCAATCTTCAACAAAGCACACTTCGGAAAAACGAAACACGCACTCCCGAAGTACAATCACAGGTACTAAACAAATTTGTTGTAAAATTTACAGACACTGTATATTAAGTACATCAAATATTATATATTTTATAATACTAGCCACTTTTTTAGTTAATCTGGGTCCAACTGATAGCAGTTTATTGCTTTAAATTAAACAAATACCTACTCAAGTCAGAAAGCTGGCAAACAAAAGGACGACGCAGACAGAATGGTGGCAACAAGTAAGTTTGCGCGGGAAAATACAGTACGGCTGGAAAAAAAATAGCCAATCACAAGTTAGGGTTGCCGGTGGACTCGCTTCCTGAGTGGTTAAGGACGCACTTGCGCAGACTGATGGCGCGCTTTTTCGAATAATTCAGGGATCACAGCGCAAAAGGAGTTCAAAAAAGGGGAAATAGGGTAATTTTTTTCAAGACAATGGGGGAATTTATGTCTTTCATATGAAATTTTTGTAGTTCACATATTGATTTTAATATAAAACGCTCTAAATTTCTAAGATTTCAAGTCGAAATATATTGCATTTTCAACCAAATATTTGAATTTTTGAGCAAAAGAGACGAATTTTCAACAAAGTAATTGAATTTTCAACCGGCAAATATTAATTTTTAACAAAAAGATAATTTATGACAAAATCGTCAAATTTTCAATAAAAAAGTATATTTTCAACCGAAAAAAATTAATTTTCAGTCCCAAAGAAAGAATTTTCTGATCTAGCTAGTGAACTGGACGTACCACGAAGTAAAAATAAAAATTCCTATTCTAAAATTGTGAAGAAAAGCCAATTTAAGTGGCATGTATCATCCTCAAATCAATAATGAAAATTTATATTCTAAAATTGTGAAGAAAACCAAATTAAGTAGCATGTATCATCCACAAATCAATAATAAACATTTCTATTTTCAAATTGCATGTAACAAAATTTAAGTAGCATGATTCATCATTACATCAATAATAAAAACTCCTATTTTAAAATTGCAAAGAAAAACAAATTTCAGTAGAATGTATCATTTTCAAATCAAAAATCAAATTTTCTATTCCAAAATTGTAAAGAAAAACCAATTTGAGTAACACGCATCATCCTCAATACAATAATAAAAATTTCCATTCTAAAATTGTAAAGAAAAACAAATTTATGTAGCTTGTATCATCCTCAAATCAATAATAACAATTCTCATTATAAATTTGTGAAGAAAAAAAAGTAGCATGTATCATCCTCAAATCAATAACAAAAATTCCTATTCTAAAATTGTAGAGAAAAGCAAATGTAAGTAGCATGGATCATCCTCAAATCATTAATAAAGATTCCTATTCCATAATTGTAAAGAAAAACAAATTGAAGTATTTTGTATCATCCTCAAATCAATAATAAAAATTCCTATTCTAAAATTGTGAAGCAAACCAAATATAAGTAGCTTGTATCATCCTCAAATCAATAAAAAAAATTCTCATTCTAAAATTGTGGAAAAAAAAAGTAGCATCTATCATCCTCAAATCAATAATAAAAATTCCTATTCGAAAATTGCAGGGAAAAACAAATTCAAGTAGCATGTATCATCCTCAAATCAATAATAGAAATTTCCGTTCTAAAATTGTAAACAAAAAAAAAAAGTAGCATGTATCATCCACAGATCCATAATAAAAAATCCTATTCTAAAATTGTAAAAAAAAAAACCAATTAAAGTAGAATGTATCATCCTCAAATCGATAATAAAATTTCCCATTCTAAAATTGTAAAGAAAAAAAAGTATCCTGTATCATCCCCAAATCAATAATAAAAATTGCTATTCTAAAATAGTAAAGAAAAACAAATGTCGGTATCATGCATCATCCTCAAATCAAAAATTAAAATTCCGATTCTAAAATTGTAAGAAAAAAACGAATTTCTGTAGCTTGTATCATCCCCAAATCAATGATAAAAATTCCTATTCTAAAATTGTAAAGAAAAAAAAGTAGCATGTATCATCCTCAAATCAATAATAAAAATTCCTATTCTAAAATTGTAGAGCAAAGCAAATTTGAGTAGCATGTATCAATGTAATCCGAGCTCTCCTTCTTGATGGAACGATAAATGCGACAGGATCTCTCGTATCAGGTTAGCTAAATTTAAAGACTATATGGCCTCTTCCAGTTATGAGAACTTCATTGACTTCCAAAAATATCAGAATTCAACTACCAACAAATTTAAAGTTGTTGGACGCACTAGTTTCAGATCATATTGTGAATCCCTATCTTCTAATTCTCCTATTTCTAATGTCTGGAATAAAATTATGAGGTTTCGCCACAAATTCCTGAACTTGGTTTCGCCCGCATCTAGCTCTATTAATCTAGATACTTTGGAGGATATAAATTCCTACATGGAGAGCTTTTTAGAAATTTCAAATGATCAAAGAGTTGCTTTCTGTTTTGAATAGTTTAAAACTTAAATCTTCTCCTGGCCTTGACATTGACGCCCATGTTTTTCCTGATTACTGGGCGGAGTTTTTTATCTTTCTCAATATGGATTCAGGAGGAGCCGTTCCTGTGCGGACAGTCTGGTGATCCTCTCTTCCGAATTATTCGGATAAAATTTGTTCTCAACTTAACACAAGGGTTGCATCCTCAGTCGATCGCGTGATCAATCCATCTGAGTTTATATGTAGTGGTGACACCTTCTTTGGGAAAATAAATAAGTTGCATAATATATTCTTACGTGTAATCGGTGGTTTCAGAATTTAAAGACCTATTTTTGTCATGCAAGCGGAATTACATTGAGTCTAGATTCAAACTACTATTAGATAAATTTCATAATAAAACATTCTTGTCGGCGAATCATCCACTCCATCCTATTCTCGTCAAATTTTATTTTATAACTAAACACCGTTTGACTCAATTCAACCCGTATAAGAATTTTTTTCTGTTAGAATCCTACTATAAACTTAAGGGTTGCAAAGAGAAAGTCCTAAATTCAGCTAATCCGTTAGAATACTTAATCCCTCACTCATTGCAATTTTTTCAACCAAATTGATTCAAAAACAGGTTCGGCAATACAGAACAGTAGTACTCCTGACATAATTTTCACAAATTCCATCACTTATAATTTCTCTGACTCCATCCACTTTTACACGGATCATTGAAAATTTTCAGAATCCTCAGCGGGGATTTCTAATTCACTGCCCGCAGCTAAATCTTGAAATAAAAATTTCTGAACATGCCTCTATCTACACAGCGGAAGCGCGGGGGATTAGTAAATCAATACAACACATTTTAGGCAGTAAATCCCCTATTTAGTGATTCTCTCAGATTCAAAGAGTGTGATACAAGCTTGTCAAATTCGCAACACATCTTCTTCAACGTCAAACCTCATGCATAATATTCATAAGTACATTTTAAAGAAATGAAAAAATCGAAATTTTCCATAGAAAAATCTCGGTATCTCAAAAACGGTAAAAGGGCAACACATTTTCCACGAAGATTCGTGTTCAGCTTGGAAAAATATGTAAAATGTGTGAGTTGCAACAAAATCGAAGGTGGTCGACCTTGTCTACAGTTTTACCTTCTCTACATTCCCTTAATACTCAGAATTTCTTGAATTCTTCAAATCCCGTGAATTGTCTAAATTCCGTAAATTTTCGATTTGCTTTAAATTCTTTAAATTCCCTAAATCTTCTGAAAATTCCTAAATCTTGAAAATTTATTTGTATTGATATTATTACTATACCATTGAATCAGTTCGTTTTGAGGTAAGCGTAATTCATTCGGTTCTCTTGTCGGTATACTGTCGGTGGTCATGGAGTTCACGGGAAGTGTCCGAGGCAGTATAAGGGGTGGGGAATATAGTTTTGAGATCATTCTAAAATTCCCGTTCTGCTAATTTAAATAACACGTCCTTCCCTCAACCCAGCATGGTATTGAAGTCGTCTGGAAACGTTCAGACATGATATATTTATGTATTTTGATGTGATGAATACAAATCTGACATCGATTTATTGTAAAAATACCACTTTGTCTGTTGAGTAGCAAGAAAGTTACCTAATTCCGCTCGGGTCAAATATAAATTGAAATACTGTTGTATACGTCTGTCTTGATTGAGTAAAATGTCAGATTATAGATTCTGAATTTTTTTCACTGTGACCGAACACACTAATAATAATGATCAAACCGATACCCCTTTTCAGCATCTAGTGATTTCGAAAAGGCACCCTTGCAACTGGTCACAGAAATAATATTGAATTAACTTCTACCCCTTTTCCACATCTGAATGGGACGGGATAGTGCCCATTTGACTAGTCCCAGAAAAAAATTATGTTCAAGACCCTATACCTTTTAGCAACTCTTGTGGGTGGAAGGAACTTCTGTAATTTACCACGAAAAGAATGTTGGGCAAACACCTGCTCCTATGATTAGTCACATGAATAATATCAGTTTTACCCCTAACACTTTCCAGTGTTTTTCACTCTCGGATTTCAACTAGCAAGATGGCTTATATTGAGAATCAAACAGTAGCATGAAACTCATAGGCGGAAAATTAATTTCTAAATATTTTTCTGAAAGTATATTCAACCGGGACCGACAATTTTTTAACCAATGCCGGCTTTGTATACGCAGCCAATCCAGAAACATCGGAAAGTGAGTTTTTTCCAAGTGTTTGACATGGAAAAGTCCAAGTTGCAATTTCTATTTTCGGATCTAGAACCTGATTAAATAATAGTTTCATGCTTTTTAAGTTGTAAACAGTTTAATTAATTAGTGGGCGATTAATTTTGTTAAAAACTTCAAATGGAATAAAAATTGAATTTAAATTGTTATTCAATTAAGTAACATAAATTGATTAATCACTTGAAGGTATGTAATTGAATATGGGCTATTATTTTAAAAATAAAAGCTTATTTTTTTTCTTCAAAATACCTCAATTGCAATTATATAATATTTTTTAAATACTTGTGACGTTGTGAAGTGACTCTGTCTGAATTCACTTTTCAAAAGGACATGTACATATATTTTAATTTTTTATAGAATTAGTATTGAAGATCATTCAAAGATTAAATGTATAGAAATGCAATTTCTAACAAAAAAATATATAATGTAAAAATTATTTGAATGTTTAATGAAAATAACTGTAAAATTCTTTTTATGTTATGAACTGATTAATTAACTATCAACTGATTTTATTGAAACTGACATTTTCTAAAATTAGTTTAGATGTTTATTAATAAATCAAACATTCAGAAATAAAAGTTCTAATTTAAAAAAACATATGAAGTAAAAATTATTTGAATGTTTTAATGAAAGTTATAGTTTAATGCCTCTGATTTTGTGAAGTGATTAATTAATTATCAGCTGCATAATTTTTTTAACAATAATAAATAACATGAAGATTGAATTTGAATTTTGGTAAATGGATAATTTATTTTAAGGTTATGTAATTGATAAATAAACGTTTATTTTTCGGCCTGCTGTCCCTCAAAAATAATACTAAAACTTCAAAAAATGGTTTTGATGTTGTGAAATGAGTCTTTGTATTAAATTTTGAAAATTATATGTACATACGTTTTATTTATTTTTTTATTAGTTTAAGAGGTAATTAATCATTCAAATTTTCAGAAAAATATAACGTAAATATGTTAAATTTCTTTCATACTAATTAATCACATAAAGATTGAATTTTAATTTGTTCAAATTAAGTACATGAATTGATTATTTACTTCAAGGTTATTTAATTGCATATTGGCTATAATTTGTATAATAAAAGTTTATTTGCATATAAAGTACCTCTATTCCAATTACTTAATTTCTTTCAATGTTTGTGATGTTGTGAAATGATTATTCGAATTCGAATTTTCAGAAATGCAATTTTAAATTTCAAAAAATATATAAATTGAAAATTATTTGAATATTTCAAAAAAAATAATATTACACATTATTTTATTATTAATTTTTTCAATTATCATTATATATTATTATTATTATTATTATTATTATTATTATTATTATTATTATCAATTGATCCTATTAAAACTTAAATTTGAGAATATAAGGTCAACCACCTTTTATACATGGACGACCTTAAACACTTTGCTTCCTCGAAAGAGGATCTTAACATCCTTTTGGAGTCGGTGAATAGGTACTCTGAAGCGATTGGCATGAGCTTCGAACTAGACAATTGTGCCTGCGTCCACCTACACCAAGGACGACTAGAAACTATACCATCGCGTGACGATCAGGATGTTCAGCTCATATGCGCAAATAGCATTTAACATCTTGCTAATGGAGAAACATATACCTATCTTGGAATACCGAAGGCATAAACCCAAAATATGCGGGTGTTAAAAACGGCTCTTTAAAAAAGGTATCGCCAAATTTCCCGATAAATGCGGGCTTTCTAATTATCTGGAAAGAATAAGATGCAGGTGACCAGTATGCTGGCCGTTCCTATACTGCTGTACACGTTTGGTGCAGTAAAATGGAACTTCGATGAGTTAAAGCAACTTGCATAAAGCACATGCAAGATGATGACAATCCATCGAAGTTATCATCCTAGATCTTCCGTACCTCGAATATACCTACCTCGATATAAAGGGGGTAGATGCTTGCTAAGCTTGGAGTGTCATTATCGAAGAACGCTTCTGGCTACAGCCTGCTCTGTTCTAAATATTGCAGATTGTCCTGTACGACTAGTACATCAACATGAAGTCGTCAATGTTGCGGCGTTTGAATACCATGCCGCAGATAGGGCCGCAGAGGAGCTTGGCCTCCCATTCAATTCCAGCGACACTACACATGGCGTAGCATCACTAACATCTTCGGTGCTAGAAAGTCGTGTACAGAAAGCAGAATATACGCTTCGAGTAAGAGAACATGCTGATAAGCCCCTTTATGGTGAATTCGAAGGCATCATACGTAGAGAAGAGCTCTCGATAGGTCTGTCCAACACGTTTCTCAAGTCTGCTGGATTGATATCGGAGACTAAGGGATTTCTTCTTGCCTGTCAAGATGGCGTTGAGATACCTTACTTTACCACGAGCGCATAATAAACATACCTGTAGGTGATACTAACTACCGAGCGTGCAAGCAAGAGCCAGAAACACTTGGACATGTTCTCAGCGGATGCTCAAAGTATGCACGTTACGGGTACATAGAGAGACACAATGCTGCTCTAAAAGTGTTATATTACCATCTTAGGCACTTCTATGGTGTTGATCTATTACCTATCATGCCATACGCCCAGGGGGAACTCAAGTTTGTTGTGGAGAATGATCAGTGTAAGATCTACGGGAATTTCTCATTCTCCACCACTCAACGTATCAGTGCTACGAAGCCTGATATTGTCCTCCAGGATCTGAAAACCAAGTTTATATATTATTTTATATTTTTTAAGTTATAAAACCGCCGAATATAATAACATGCAATAAATAAATAAATTAATACGGAGGATGGCCTTAAATTTTGTCGAAAATATTATTAAAAAATAGTGACGAATATTCAACATTATTTGGAATCAATGTTGATAAATCGATTTTGAACTGTACAAAAGTCTTTGTGAGTATAAAATGAATACTGTAGTGCATTTTTTGAATATTTGTTGGATAGACTTTGAAGTGATTTTTGAAATCCCTAATTCCAAAATAATAAACACTCTTCTTGAATATTACCTTTTTCAACTCAATATAAGTTACATTATATGTAATTGAATTTGTAGTTTAGGACAAGACATTGTGGGTACTTTTTCGTTTATGATTGCTAAACGAAGTCTCATAATATTTTTAATAGTTAACTGAAATTGTTCTTATTTTCTTTAAAGGAGCCCGGAAGTCCAAAATGCCAATTTTTATTATGTTCGAAGAATTGTTTTTTTTTGTTTTTTATTTTGCGAGATCGTTGCTTCACTCTCTTCTAACGTTTTTTGTCTTTAACACTTTTCAATGTTGGCCTATCACTACATCATCTATTCCTTTACATTAGAAACAGGGCAGGATCATAAATTCTGAGTAGGGAGAGATTCTAAAGGAAAAGGGAAGGAAACATTAGTACATACCAGTTACTCGTAGTTCACCCTTTTCTGCCGTCACCGCCCGTACGTTAGAACGTTTCACTCTCCGCACCTTCGTCCGTTTGCCCTTCTGTCAACCGTTTTCGTCTACTGTTTTTGATCAAGCGCCACTTAAAAATCAATTTTACTCCTTAACCGTTTCCGTGTCTCGAACTTTTCTTTGAAATGGCAACTTGATCCTAAATACTCCCGATACCGTTTCCGTCTACTGTCTTTGATCAGGCGCCACTTAAAATTCAATTCTACTCCCTAACCGTTTCCGTGTCTCAAAAATTTTCTTTGAAATGGCAACTTCATATTTAATACTCCCGATACCGTTTACGTATACTGGATTTTAGTTTTATTATAGAAATAAATTCTCTGTTACTTGTCGGCAAAGAATCACTTTTAATGTCTACGTCCGTATCGTATTTAGTTGTGTTCTGTCATCGTTACGATAAAATAAAACCGTCGGAAGCGAAGAGGAAAAACGCTTGAAACACGAGGCCGAACCACGGACGGGCAAGGGAAAAGCTACGAAGTGCTTTTCCTTTCAAACTTCTTATCAGGGCAAGGAAGAATGAAGGACTGCGATTAATTGGTGGCACTCATCGTGGCTCGTCAGTACGTATTGCACATAAAAGTGTAGTTAAACATATGTAAGAGCCTAATTGAAACTTTATAAACTTCAACGTAATTTAAATTCTATTATTAAAGTATTGTCAAACATTTGAATTTTTAAAGGAAATTGTTGAAATTTTGGG
Organism: Andricus grossulariae; assembly: GCA_011634705.1. NCBI lineage: Eukaryota > Metazoa > Arthropoda > Insecta > Hymenoptera > Cynipidae > Andricus > Andricus grossulariae. The sequence continues at coordinate 189,603,627 of JAABKJ010075445.1, read as the reverse complement.
TATAATTAACAATTTGTTACTTAATAATTCAAGAAATTCGACTAATTTGAAAAGATATTTTGAAAAGGTTCAAATTAATTTGAAAACTTGAAATGATATCAAATAATTTAACAGAAATGTAGTTTTTTTGCAGATTTCGAACAATAAATCCAGAAGGTTTTATGAATTGGGATAGGTTTCAATAGAATAAGGATGTTTCCCAAAAAAGATTTTCAGGAGCTTGAAAATGAAGTTTATTTTTTGGAAATTAATTTTAAGAAATATTTCAAGTGATTGTCAAATTGCAGAGGTTGCGTTCAACAATATGTGCACTAGCTAGTCTTCTGGAATTTTAATTTTCGATGAATTGTTTTCTACAAAAGTAGCCAGATTGCGTTATTTTTATGGAACTGTTGAAATTCATAGTAGTTAAACATATGTAAGAGCTTAACTGAAACTTTACAAACTTCAATGCAATTTAAATCCTATTATTAATATTGTTAGAAATTTGAATTTGTAAAGAAAATTGTTGAATTTTATGTATAATTAACAATTTTTACTTAATAATTCAAGAAAAATCGACTCATTTGAAAACATATTTTGAAAAGGTTCCAAATTAATTTAAAACTTGGAATGATCTCAAATAATTTAACAGAAATTTATTTTTTTTTGCAGATTTCGAACAATAAACTCAGAAGGTTTTTGAATTGGGATAGGATTCAATGGAATAAGGAAAGTTCAGAAAAATATTCTCAGGAGCTTGAAAATGAAGATTATTTTCTGGAAATCAATTTTAAGAAATATTTCAAGTGATTGTCAAATTGCAGAAATAGGAATCAGGAAGATTTCAACGCAAATTTTATTTTTGTAGGACCTTAAATATATTAAATATGTAGTAAAAAATTAATATGTAGTAAAACAATATGTAGACTTTTGAAGTATTTGAAATAAAATTTTGATTGAATCTGAATCTTTAAATTGTACAATTTATCAAAGTTAAAACTTCAAAATAATATTAAGTATGTAAAGTTTCCAAAGATTAAAGCAAAAAGTAGTTTTTTGAAGACTTTGAAACAAAATTTGGAAGTTTTGAAGGGATGGAAGACTGGCTTTGGGACAATGAAGGAATCTTTAAACTTGCAGAGAGGAAGTTATTTTATTCCGAACAAATAATTTTTAGAGAATATATTGAAATACTTTAAGAGGAAATTCTGATGTAAATTTACAGATCGATTCATGCAAAAGATCGAAGACAAAGAATCGATTCAAAAGATCGATTAATTGGACCCTTTGGATCGATCTTGACAGAATCGAATCGAGATCGAACATCCCTACTACAAAGTAGGACGTGATTTAATGTGCGACAAGTATGCCTGGCACCTGAGAGGTCTAACTTCAGAACGTTGGTAAGAACGAAACCCACCGAGATCCAAAAACAGTCGGTGAAGATGGCCGGATTCTGAGTACTGCCTTGAGAATAAACACGGGTGTGGCACTATAGGCTTCATAGCTTGAGCGCCAGGGTGGCACCTGACGACCCCCCCCCCCCCACATTATAACTAACTAACTATGGTTTCATTTCATAGGTACTCCTCTTCAATCCTTAAAAAAGTTGGCACGTTTCGATCAAACCCTGAAGTTTGAGTTTGTTGAAAGCCAAGGGAGGTGGGGAGGGGCAGTCCAATGAAAACACCAGTGGACATTGAAACAAAAGGAATGTCTATATTTTCTTAGCGATTAACAATGACAAGAACACAGCATGACCGTCGGAATAATAATTGCACTAGTTTTAGAAATCAGGTGATGATGAAACAGGGCATCCCTTCATCGGTCCGTGAGATTAAGACGCTGGATGTGACTCGCTCCATCCATTTTCCGAAGAAGCAAACATTTCAAGATTCCATAGAAAGGAGGCAACCTCAGCCCTCACCAGAAACAGGTCACGCCAGCCGACAGTTGAGGATCTTTCAGCACCTGTAAAAACAGAGAAAAAACGGGCTAGATAGGCCCCCACGTTCGAATTAGGTTAGAGCCTTTGCGGGTGAACCAGAACAATCATGAGTCTAGGGCCTTTGCGGGTGAACCAGAATAGTCATGAGGCTAGGGCCTTCGCGGGTGAACCAGAACAGTCATGAGGCTAGGGCCTTTGCGGGTGAACGATAATGACTAGGCAAGACGCTTCCAAAAACAACTTACCAGTAAAGCAATCGCACAGCATGGGACCAGAGCCTTTGCGGGTGATCGAGAACAGTCATGAGGCTAGGGCCAACACAGCAGACACACACCTCCAAATCCAAAACGAGAGTGAGCAATCCGCCTCCAAAGTCAATAGCACACTTAATAGTCCAAGAGCTGGTGACGTTTTTTGTGAAGTGAGAGTATAAGTCCTATTTTGGTTGCGAATATATCTGGGAAATGACCATTCTTTCGAAAGCCATAAACGCCAGACGCCCTGTCTGGGGCGTTTGGGCACATGAGCCAGGTGAAAAATTGGAAATTTGCAGTGACAGTATAAGAGCCAATTTTCTTCTAGGATCGATTATTGATGCCCTTGTCGTATGAAGATGGTTACAATACTTCCCGAGTATGCAGTATGGCTCTAGTGTGGCACGCGTATTAAAATGGCAGCCGCTTATGTTGACACCTTACATTATTTACCACTGTGATATGAATGTGATTTACATAGGTAGATAAGTTGTTATTTACATAAAAGCATATTTATATTATTATAATAATTTAATTTTTCGCGAAATATCTGTGATTGAAATGTATATCATTGAAGTGATCCTGCAATGGACGAGGTAGGTACTTTAGAATTTAATTGCACGAATGAATAACTTACCAGTTTTAAATCTTGTACAATCACACATCACAGAACTGATATCAAATTTTTACTCGAATATAACAGTTTTTATATTGCTCAAAAAAATGTTTAAACGATTTAGGAATTTTGTATTTTTGTTTGAGTCTTGAGGTTATATTTATACGGACCATGACGGCGGCCATCGATGCGACAGAAAAATGCTCGGTTTTGGTGAAGTCAATGTACAGGACTTTGGTTTTCTTATGTCTATTCTCCATGTTCCGTATTTTTACATTTATAAAAATTTTGTTTCTATAAATTGAGAAACAATTGGTGTCAAACTTCAGAAAATCGCGATAAATAAATATTCAAAGCTATTTTACAAGGGGAGACCAACAATTGTCAATTTTAGTTTCGGTTTACAATTGTTATAATGAAAGCTCTTTAACTGAGTATTAATATGCCAAAGCGGTAATATGGAATTTTTCACCGTTTTCGAGAAAATTGACTTTGAAATATCCGCCACAGGGCATATAGAGTTTTGCGAAACATACTTTAAATCGGCCGACAGCTCGTTTTGACTTCAAAGTCAAAATGTTGCGTGTTCGATTCTCGCTGCCTATACTCCTTTTATTTTATTTTGTATCAATTACAATTAAAATGTTATGGATTGCTTTCTTAATATTTAAAAAATATATTTAAAATTAGAAGTATGAACGAGGGTTTTTACACTTCATATTTGATCGGAATAACGATAGGTATTGAAAAATTTTTAATACCAATGATAAAATCCGGAAATTATATTTACAATCATTTTAATAAATAAAAAATAAAATAAAAGTGTATTCAACAAGAAAATTAATACTCAGGTCAAGGAGATTTTTTGGTTCCATGATGCCTTCACATAGAAACGGTTTTCATAATTTAAAAAAAAATTCTGTAAGACAGTCAAATTTTTTCCGTATATATATAAATATATATATATATATATGACCTATATATGGCCTATGACAAAGCCACCGAACGCGTCCTCGGGTTGCGGATAGAGGGTCCCTGTACCAAGGGTTTCTGCCTCCCATCCTTACGTACCCAGCTCCCCGCACGGTTAAACAGCTCCGTAGATTCATGGGGTTAGCATCGTGGTACAGGCGGTTCATCCCCGAGTTCGCTAAAGTGGCAGAACCCTTGACCAAACTATTCAGGCTGGATGTCAGATGGCATTGGGCCAATGAACAGCAGGAGGCCTTCGATTGGTTGAAGGAGGCATTAACCTCTGCACCCATCTTGGCTTATCCTTCATTCGGAGACGTAGAAAAGAATCCCTTCCACCTTCAGACGGACGCTAGCGCCACTGGTCTGGGCATGGTGTTGACTCAGGGCCAGAACGGCCAGGAGAAAGTGATCGCATTCGCGATTCGCACCTTGTCCGCTGCCGAGCGCAATTATACGGTTACCGAGCGGGAGTGCCTCGCAGTCGTTTCAGGGATAACGAAGTTCCGAGAATACCTGGAGGGTTTTCATTTTGAAGTGATCATGGACCACAGTAGCTTGAAATGGTTACGTGATTTGAGAAACCCTACCGGTAGACTTGCAAGATGGTCGCTCGAGCTTCTCGAGTACGACTTCGAGATAATTCACCGCAAGGGGACCTTACATCGCGTACCGGACGCCTTGTCCAGGATGTCCGAGGAAGACGAGTCACCGATTTCGTCAGCCACGGAGCAGGTCGACATCCGGTTTGAGGAATCATCTGATTCCTGGTACAATAAGCGACTACAGCTAGTAGTGGAGCGACCTAGGCTGTTTTCGGATTGGAAGGTCGAACACGATAAGTTATACCGTCATAGGCCGAACGAAATTCCCGACCAGTTGATTCCGGACCTTGAAGCATGGAAGTTGGTCGTCCCAGAAGAATTTAGGGCTGATGTATTGAAGGAGGCACATTTGGAGCCTCAATCCGGACATCTGGGGCGGGAGAAGACTTATGCGCGAGTGGCCCTTAGATATTTTTGGCCTGGGCTATACTCAGATGTCGCACAGTTCGTCCGGAAATGTGGCCCTTGCCAGAGGTGTAAGGTGGAACAGGCTTGCCCGGCCGGCATGATGGGGCAACGCGTCGTCGAGCAGCCCTGGGCAGTAGTAGCCGCCGATGTCATGGGCCCCTTTCCCCGAAGTGTTTCCGGTTATAAGTAAATCCTAGTTTTTCAGGACCTCTTCACCAAATGGGTACAGGTACTTCCAATAAGAACGGCTAACGGTCCTACCATTAAAAAGGCCTACGAAGATTTCATCGTATCGCGTTGGGGAACTTCTGAGGCGATACACACGGACAATGGTACCGAGTTCGCCAATAGGCTCATGGAACAGATGTGTAAGACCATTGGAATCATCCACTCGAACCATCTTAACTGATTTCTTTCCCATATATCAACTAGTGTCTCCCCTGCACCACATTCTTTGAGGATTATCTCGTAATATCTTAAAAACGAATCCGTTGTCCAAATTTTTCCCATCTGTCAATATCTCGAGGTATTCTAACCTAGAAGTGAAATAATAACAATTTTTGCTTGTTCAGAATATTTGAGATATTTTATGTGAATTATCATTTACGAACATTTTTATGAATGACCGAACACGAGTGATGCGCTTAAACTATATTTTATTCGTTAGGTCATTCCATTTTATTTCGTCTATGCCGATTTCGGGATATTTTTTTAATGTCGATACCTAACTATAATAATTAGACAGGTTTTTAGGATTTGTATTCTACATAAGTATAAAAGCAACTTTATTGCCACGATAATAGACGGAATTTGTATTGGAAAAACAACTAAAGAGTGAACATTTTTTAAAAGTTTCGTAACGTTCTTGAAATCAAAGTATTTAGTTTATTTAATTAAACTTACATCAGAAGATTTAATCTTCATCGACATTTTTGACAAGGTTTTTCTAATCTTAGGGAGAAAAACAAACAAATCTTTTTTTTACTGTATATTTAAGTCATTCTCTAAACTAAGCAACTCGCTAAACATCCTCTAAATTTTTCCATTATACCAATTTTTTTTCTCACATTAAAAATATTGTTTAAAATTTTCAAATTTCTCTATTTAAATAGAGAAATAGAAATAGAGGTTTGGTTGCACGATATTATAAATAAGTAAAAGTTTCCTTTCGCGACTTGACAGCCATAAATTTAAATTTTGAAATGTTTTGTTACTTATAGTTGTGGCATACGTTTTACTGTAATCGTACAAAATCTGGCTCCAAAAGTATCTATATGTCATTATTTTTTGGTTTTCATTAAAAAATCTATATCAATTTAAGAATAAAATCTTCTTTTACGCCAACTTCAACTTAGTCGTAATTTCGTGCAAAGAAACAACAAAATTATATTTTGAACTATTTTCAAAATTGTTATTGGGAAAGAAAAAAGCTCGGGACAAAGAGAAAAATGTATAGAGTGATTAGTTCAAGAACTAATTGAAAACCCCTGTACAATCAAGCCTTTTTCGTATTTCTCCCTAAGACGGCTAGCCTCGACTCAGCTCAACACAAAGGTATTGGCAATCCTGATTTGTATGTATTTCTGGTATGCCTTATCCCTAGTAAAAATGACAGTTAGGAATAAATAGAAGCCGTTTAAAAAACGTATAGGATGCAGATGGCATCTTACATGGTCCTAACTGGTTTCTAATAGGATTCTTATTTTAAATTGGTTTCATACAAATTTTCAACAAAATAGTTAAACTTTCAAGCAAATAGTTGAATTTTCAATCAAAAAGTTGATTTTTAAACCAAGAAGATTAATTTTCAACCAAAAAGGTGATTTTTAAACTAAGAAGATTAATTTTCTACCAAAAGAGATGAATTTTCAACAAAACCGTTTCAATTTTTAAACCAAAAAAATTAATTTTTCACAAATTTTCAATTGCTTTAAATCCAAAAACAAAATTGTTAAACTAAAATTACATTAAAAAATATTTTTGCATACCTTTTGTAGTAGCGCAAGGTCTCGGATCGTCTTGAAAATATTTTCCGATAAAGAGAAAAAAAATCTTTACCCTGATCATTTTTGAAAGAAACGATTTTTAATTTTTTTTTAATTTAATTTTTTTTCAAGTTGATTAGAGTAGATAAATTTTCATTCAAGCCACCCTAAGATAGTTTTTCATTATTAAAAAATCCTATTGTTCATATATTTTTTATGATTAAAAAAAGTTTTTCAGCGAAATATACAAAAATTTCTGATTTAACAAAATATCTAATGATACAATTAATTGATAACTGATAAAATAATAATTGTATGATTTCAGATTTTTTTAATCATAAATAAAATTTTACAATTCGCTAAAAAAACTTTTTTTAATTATAGACAGAAATAAACAATAAGATGTTTCAATTGGAGAAGACTATTCTCAGATTATTTAAATCAAACTTTATTTGTTCATTTTTTTTCATCGTACAAAATTCTGAAAATCCCACTTTTACCTCTTAAAATCGAAAAATCAAGTATAAGAGAAAAACGAAGTGAGAATAAAATTTAGTGAGGGGGTATTTTATGACAATTTTTCCAATTGATTTATATCAATTCATTTCACATTTAAGCGAAAAAAAAAAAACAAGAAAAAGGGTAAATTTCTTGAAAACAGATGAAAAAGTGAAATTCTTTTTAAAAAAGGGGGGAAAGTGGGGAATAGGGAAAAGAGTGTGAAGTCTCTAAAAATACTATTAGCAATCGCTTTAAATCCCAAAACAAAATTGTCAAACTAAAATTACATTAAAAATATTTTTCCAGGCCTTCTGTAGTAGCGCAAGGTCTCGGATCGTCTTGAAAATATTTTGCGATGAAGAAAAAGACATCTTTGCCCTGATCATTTTTGAAAGAAGCCATTTTTATATTTTTAAAAATCGAATTTTTTTCAAGTTGATTAGAGTAGATAAATTTTGAATCAAGCAACCCTAAGATAGTTTTTTATTATTAAAAAATCCTATTGTTCATATCTTTTTTATAATTAAAAAGAGTATGAAGTCTCTAAAATACTATGGTTCCGTACATAAAAGGTGGGTATTTCTTGTTATGGCCATGACCTCCCTTTCTGTAGATTACTATTTTTGTTTTTTCTATGTTGACTTCGAGCTCATTTATCCTACAGTAGTCCAATAATCTTTCAAGAATATTACGCATTCCAACCAGGGAGTCCGCAAAGAAAGCCAAATCGTCAGCGTAAGCTAAGAGCAATATTTCCAACAAATGGTTTATTGATACACCTCTGATACCGCTGGCACACATGAACTCTTGTAAATCAGCAATTGAAAATTTAAACATTGTTGTACTTAGAACCTCTCCCTGCATAACTCCTTTCGTTATATCTACCGATCCGGAGACGCCCTTATTTCCCTTGATCGCAATATTAGCTTTAGAGTAAGAATCCATCACCAATCTAATAAATTTTGACCCGCAACCTTTCGAGATTAATTTCTTCCATAAGATATTATGACTAACTGCAGGAAAGTATGATTTGAAATCCACATAGAGTACAAAAAGTTTGCCTCCATTCAGTCTCAGACAATTTTGAAGCATTGCGTTAAGAGTAAAGATCTGATCCATGCACCCCCTGCTCCTCCTGAAACCTGCCTGCCACTCTGGAAGGAGTTACATGTCTTCAGCCCAAGCTGTCAGGCTTTTGGAGAAAATCTGCGTAAATATCTTTGTAATACAGTTAACTAAGGCAATAGGGCGGTAGTTAGTAGGATCAGTGACATCCCCTTTCTTGTGTATCATTCTAAGAAATGTTTGAGACCACTATATTGGGACCTTTTCTTCATCAATTATTTGATTAAATAATGAGTTTAAGTAAAGGATCAGATTGACGGACAAATTTTTTAAAAAGTCATAGCTAATACCATCCAAACAAGGGGCCTTACCATTTTTTTACTGTTTCAAGCTTGAAATAGTTTCATCGCGAGTTATATGTGAGTCAAGATAAGGATTTCGAAAATCATTATTCGGTATTAAGTAAGAATTTTGATCCCGGACAGGGTAGAGAGATTTCAAGTACTGTTCCAATATGTTTATGTCTATATCATGTTTATACGAAGGTTTGAAATTATAGCTATTTACTATTTTCCCGAATTGTTTAGAGTCGATTGCATTTGCGAGAGAATCTAATAAGGAATTTTTATAATCTTCCTTCTTGGAATCTAATAATTTGGTATGTACTTTTTTACAGTTCGTATAAATGGACACAATAACAGGAATGAATTTTTGTTCCTCGCATTTCTTAAGTACTTGTTTCAGCTCTCTTTTACTTTTTCTGCATTGTGTATCAAACCACGGCTTCGAACGACTCAGTTTTTTAGACGGTTTTTATATATATATATATATATAATAAATCAAATGTTTAAAACGGTAAAGCAAAGAACTCGGTGAATTTCTATGAGACACTTTTAATCACTCACAAGAATATTTTATAAAAAATATATAAATTTAGATTCAAACTTTTATCATTCATCCGCATGTTTTACTAAACCAGAAAATTGCACGTGACGTTTCAATTTTGTATATCATTTGAAACTCATGAAGTCACATAACTAATACAAAGATATGGAAATCCATGAATCATGGATACATAGTTGACTGTTTCAAAAACAAAAATTACGCTTTTCAAATATATTTTAGTTTTGTTGACTTAATTTTTCAGTATTTTTCTGTTGGAACTACAATTTTTTTTCGTGTAGATAATAATTGTTATTTTTTATGGGATTGAAACTTTCACTAAATTGTTATTATTTCAGTTCCATTCTTTCATTAGATCTGCTTTTCTTGATGCTTGGTCATATTGGGGGCGACACGATTCTCATGAACCATAAACTCAATTTAATTTTACGTCCTTCACAAACATCACCCTCTTCGAGTAAGGCTTCTATAGAACGATTAAGACATGTGTCCATTCTCACTAGACGGAAGCTGCATGTCAGATACATTATTATTCAATACTCATCACTTTGGGTAATTTCAAATTTACGTCCCAGTTAATCGAGATTTTATGTTGTTATTTTCAGTATAAATTAATCTCACAAAAACACTTCCTGTATAGAAAATCCATCAAGTGAGTAATTCATGCAAATATTAAAACTTCATTTTGTGTAAAGGACACATGCAAAAAATTTTTGATGAAAAGAATTAGGTCAACGATGAATAATTTATAACAGCCAATTTTATAAAACACAAGGATGAATTTTTTCAGTAGAATGAAAGTTGTGGAATTTTTCCTTAAAATTGTCTTATGATAATTATTGAAATGCTTTATAGAATGAAGAATATTTCCTTACATACTAAATATTTTAAGATATTTTTAGGCTTACTTCAAAACTATATAAAAAATTATAATTTTAAATAAATACAGAGGAAATATTCTGCCCCAAAAATGAACTTTTTATCTCAGTAAGCACAACATTTTTTCTGCTATTCTATAAAAATTTTGCAAAAGTTATTTCACATTACTAGTTTTGGAAGAAAAAAATTGCAACTCGGGAAAGTTCCATTTTGTCATTAAATAATATTTTATATGTATATTCAGTCAATTGGAGTATTTCCTCACTGTAAATTTTCTTCGACCGTTTTTTTTAAATAACGTAGTTATTCTTCGTGAATAAAATTAATTTGGTCATACGGTCATATAAAAGGCAATGGCTGACAAGCCCCTTCATGGTAAATTCTACGGCATCATACGTAGAGAAGAGCTCTCGATAGGTTTGTCCAACATGTTCCTCAAGTCTGCTGGACACATTCTCGTCGCGCGGTTCGCGCTCGGCATTAGTTCACAGTGTAATGCATGCACAGAGGCTAAAAAATTACAAATATTACAAAACTGTCGAAATCTCTGCTTTTAAAGAGATTGTTAAACTTGTTTTTACTTTAGAGTAAGAAGAAAATTAATTTACTTAAGGCTCTGTAGGCATTAAGGAACACATTCTCAATACAATACTCCCGTTCGATTATTTATATGTATTTATACAATTTTATAATAAATTACACTATCGTAAAAATTGAAATTTTCAGTTTGTCAATAGCATTTTCAACGTTTAAAGTTACACGTATGATGAATAGTTTGGGTGCAAAATAAATTTTTTTATTTTCTAAAAATATCTATAACAATTAAAAAAAACTATGCATCTTATCAAAAATTGATCTCCAAAAAAGTACTCAATCCAGAGTGGCCGTTTTAATCGAGGAAAAATATTCCCGGTCGTTTCTAGGTTTTTTCCAGGTTCACAAAAATTGTTCACGATCATTGAAATTTAAATTCAAACTCTTGAAGCTAACAATTTTTTCATTTGAATTTACAAAAACTGAACTTAAAATTAAAAACATTTGAAGTGGAACTCTATTGAATTCCAAACTTTTCAAATTAAAGCTTTAAAAGTTGTTAATTGAAACGCTCAATGATAATTTTTTTTCAATTTTATAAATTGCACAATTCAGATATTAAGAAAAACATAAATCCAGGCTATCATTTTCAATTGTATAAATTGAAGAATATATCAACAAATTGGTCAATTTTTAAAATTATATCACGTTAAGCAATGTTGTGCTAAAAACATTAGAAATTGAAATATGCAATTTTTTTAATTGAACCATTTTTAAATTAAATGTTAAATTATTCTAATTTGAAGTCGTTACAAATTAACAATTGTTTAATTTGTTATTTATATACAAAAATTTGTTTTGGAACATTTTCAATAATTTAAAAAGCTTCAAAATTTTATTTAAAAATACTAAAAAATCTACTTTTATATTTCGAAACGAGAAAAAAAATTTTCAATTCTTTACGACTCTTCCAGACTTTATTAATACGGTTAGTATTCCCTAGTAAAAATGCCTATTAGAAACCAAATAGAAACCTAATAGGATGTGGCTTCTGTCAGGTCCTATTATTCCCGAAGATGTGAATCTCTGGAATCTGAACTGTGTAGTTCACAAGAAGGCGGTGTCCCTGCTTAGCGACAATAGAAGAAGAAGAATTTAAAACTTTGAAAGATTTCACAAAATGTAGATTTTTAAAGATTTCAAACAGAAGGTTTGGAATCTTTTAAAGATTTCTGAAATGTTTCAAGAGAATGAAGAAATTTTATTAAAATGTCAGTTAAAAATATGTTAAGGAATTTAAGAGGTTTTGAATTCAATTAGTTTAAAAATGATTTCGGATTAGTGAAATATTTTAATTGAATCAGTGAAACCGTAAAACCACTAGTTGAAATACTGAATTTCACTATTTCATAGTGACCTCCTTTTTTTAAATTGAAATAGTGAAAATTCACTATGAAATAGTGAAACTCACTATTTCAGATTTAGAGAGTACACGCGCATGTGGCGCGCGATTGAAGAGCTAGTTTATAAAAATGATAACTTTAAAGGTGATTTATGGTAACTTACCATAAATTTCCCAAAATTGAATTTGAAAATGTCTATAAATTTTTGCTCGATTATGGTAATTTCACAGGTCAATATGGTAACTTACAATAAATTACCCAATATTCATTTTCAAAAATTTCCATGAATTTCCGTAAATTTATGAAAACTTTTGGTCATCTATGTTATGGTAATTTCACCGGTAAATATGGTAACTTACCATGAATGACCCCGAATTCATTTTTTTAAATTTTCATAAATTTCCAGTTATATATGGTAACTTTCCACAAATAACCGCGAAATTCTCTCACTTGCAACCAAAATTTCCTCACAGTGTTTACGGTGAGTGGGCTGATGATAGTAAAATTCGAGCTCATAGACGTATAATTTTCATTATTCACCTCTGAGGTCACATTTTAGTCCTTAGGGAGTTAAAGGTAGAGCTTTAGCCCTGCTTCATAGGCGTCGTCAAGGGCTGAAAGCATGCATATGCCATAAAAATATTATTTTGAACGTGATTAAAGTAAGCTTGAATAGATGAAAGTAGCAAATAATTCTTGTTTCTCCACTTAGAAGCAGTATCTTGTAAATACGTCATGTACTCAAAGTGAAACTTCAAAATTGAATTTAATACTTTTAAATTCAAAGCTTCAACAAATTTTGGCTCGGAAATTTTTCATTTTTTGATGTGAAATGGAAGCTTTTAACACTTTTCTATTCAAGCATTAAAATCGGATGCTGTTCAAGTGTGACATTTTAAGCTTTAAACTATTATAAATTGAACAGTTCAAAGATTTCGGATTAAAAGTATGAATCCACGGTCTGAAATCAGATTCATGGCTTAAGGCAAATTTCTTTAAGGCCATGTGACGAGTGGGTCACGTGACCGGCTTCCTACCTTACCGACACTTTTTTTATTTGTAAACTTTGATTTAATAAAAGGATATTTGAACTTACCTAAAATCACATTTTTTATCACACGCGGCAAGAACGAGTCTTGTTAAAGAAAAAATATTGGGTTGTCTGACGATAACTAATGCAGTGACGATTACCAGTGCATTTACCTTATTCACATAAAAAAAAAGTGATGAACCGTTTTAGAATTTTCACATCGAGTTCGTGAATTCTTTTTCAAAGTTCGCAATTTACGAAAGTACATCAATATCCGATAAATTTGTCTCATATCTGAGAACTAGCTACTAGTTCGTGACTTTTTATGGGTACATTTTTTCCGTGGACGGCAGAGTTACCCAAAATGTAAAATTTTTCTCATAGAAATTTCGGAATTTTTAGATGCAAGTGTCAGAATACTTAGTAACATTTTAACTGAAATTTTGAAATTGTAACAGAGTTTTTCGATATATTTCCTAAATTTACGAAAACCAAATTGAATTTTTCTAAATTTCTCCTAATTTAACATAAAAATGTAACTGCATGTTACATTTCGTTGGTTTCGATTATATGATAGATGCATTTATTTATATTTTGTCGAATTAAATTTGATAAAAGTTAAATTTTGAGAGTTCTTTGCACAATTAAATAGGAATTATTTTCCGTTAATTCTGAAAAAGATATTCGATCAGCGTTGATGTTGTGGAATGTTGATGGACTGCGTAGAGCGTTGAACTAGGAAATCAGTTCCCTTAACCAATTCAATTTACTACCCCACCCTGGAGTCGCCTCTTGATTAAATGTGTCGATTTAGCCAAATGTAGCGGCTATTCTATAGAGAATTTAACCTGTTGTATAAACGTGTATCTAAATTCGTTTTACACAGTATGCCTATAGTTTTCCTTTATTTTAGGACGTTCTAAATCTTTATTGCAAGTACAATGTTTGTTGCACCAACTACTTTCCCTCGGTTTCTCATTTAATAGCAAAGAGTTTTCAATTGAAAAACACTTGATTTGATTCCTTGAGTACTTCGACTTGATTCGAGTGCAATCTTCTGAATAAAGAAATTTCCTTACTCGAAAAATATAAGATCCTTATAATAAATTTCAAAATATATTTTAAAAAATATATTCAAAATTATTACATACCTTAAACAAGATACATTTTAAAAAGTTCACAGTAATACAAGAATCTGAAATTTAATAATAACTGAATTTCATTTTTAACCTAAATTAAGTAAATCAATTAATTTCAACTATAAATTAGTATTAAATAACGTGCCTCTGTCTGAAATATGAAGTAATACAATAAACAACTGGTAGGTATATTAACTTTCGAATGATTTTCAGTCGTGCGATCATCACACACTCAACAAGTCAAAGCTACTGACCATCAGGCAGCATATTGTTGACAGAATACGAGTACTATCTAACGCAAGGAGATGTTTAGAGCGGAGAGAGAGATGGGTCAGAGAAAATCAACAGTTTTGTTCGGACCCATCTCAACTCTTCCAAGACCCTCCAGTTAATGTCGTCCAATGGCCCACACCAGAGGAGGTTGAGGCATTTTTGAGAGAGGTCTGCAAAATCCAGCACCCACTGAAAGAACACTCAAAGAATATAAATAGCTTCAAGCAGCTGTGCAGTGCCCTCTACTCTACTCTACTACCGAAGAGGTGAAAAACGTATTGAAAGGCATGAAAAACTATCAAGCTCCGGGACCAAATGGTATCAAGACCTTCTGGTGGAAGAAGTTTCCTCTAACTCACTATGATCTGGCCCGCATTTTCGCCTCATATCTAAAGTCGAAACAGCCTATTCCGGAGTGGTTGGTGGAAGGGCGCACAGTCTGAACATACTGTGTAAGATCTTCACAGCTATCCTAAATGAATAGGATTGTTCGGACAATTGGACCTGTGTGGCGAGAGATGTAGGAACAACGCGGCTCAAAGAAAGACGTAGCAGGATGTCGGGAGAACCTGCTCATCGATATATGTGTCTGTAAAGACGCAGCATTCTATCAGAGTTACCTATGGTTGGTCTGGATTGATTACCGGAAAGCTTTTGATTCAACCTCCCATAGTCTGTCGGAAAACTTAAAGGTTCATCTACACATCGTCATGTGCATAAAAAGATTACTGCCGCTTTGGAAAACCAGATTTACTATCTCATCTGGAAAACAGCTTGTGATGACTAACAGTATCACCTTTCAGAGAGGTGTGTTTCAGGCCGACACCATGAGCCCTCTCCTCGAGAGCGCTAGACAAATGCGCTAAGATTTATTGGCAGAAACGAAATCTTAATGGCATTCCGGAAGACCCTAAGCTCGTCGACAGAAGCACTATACGACACTTTGGCACATGGCAAATCTATATATACTTGGGCATGTCACAGGGCCTCATTCAGGACGTGACATCTGTAAAGGATACCATGGACGAAGGAGCAGCTCAGATCCCTCGATATCAGGTCCCTCGATATCAGGTCCCGAAAGGTTATGCACATGAATAAAAGCATGCACCTTAAATCTTCTTTTCTGCGACTTTACATCTCACACCATCAAAGTACTCTCTCACGAAGGCCCGGATTAAGAGAGCACAGGAGAAAAGCTTCCGCGAACAGCTCCTCGAGAAGAAGATGCACGGCATCTTCCACAGAAATGTGGAGGATCTGTCGATGTCGTATGCGCAACGTTCTCAACATAAGAGAGTAGACGTCTTGAACACAGGGCGCACTGGCGCTCGTGTGTTTAGCTCAGAAGTGGTACTTATAAGTATTGCAGTCGCCCTAAATTTCTTTCCGTGTAGCTAGGGCTGCTCCCGTTGGAGCTACGTTTGCGCTACCTGCGTGGAGACACTTCCCTCTCTTTCTACCTCATAGTGTGTCCGTCGTCCTGGTAAGCGAGCGAACTTCTATTTTGAATGGCCATTCAATTCTTTGACATTTGTATGCGTAAATTTCACACTGTATAGTTTTAACTTTATTATCGATCATCTCATTAGTGATTACATTCTTTTATTCATTTTATATAATTAATCATTGTCAATCGATTTTCGTTCATTTAGTTTACTTAAATTTTCCTATTTTATTACTATAATCATATTGTAATTTGCTGCATTCAAATGCCTTTTCCCCCACTTATGACTGGGGTTTTTTATGCCGGCTGAATGCAATTCCACTCATTTATTCTGATTAAAATTTGAATTAGTTTAACTAAAATCTTGCTTTTTTTGTATAAAACGCACAATTCCCTAATATTCTCAGTATTAATAACTACAATAATTATCATTATTTAATAATGAACAAAATCAGCGTGAGACTTATTTTCCAATTATCTATGCTCTTATATATATTGTCTCCTTGTAGCTTTCAGCTTACCTCTCTACGGAGTACAATATATATAGACTATTTCTCTAAACTAAACAACTCCCTTGAGGATCTCTAGGTAAACCCATATGATTTATACAAATAATTTGCTGAAATCCTTAGAAATTATTCAAGAAATGCCAAAAAGTTTTATAGACAATTGAACCGCTGGCGATCAAAAGGGGATACGCCCGAAACGCCGTCGTTTTAGTTGTCCCCTAGGTCATATTTTTTTTCAAGTCAAATTTTAATTTTTCAATAACACCTTCCAATAGGAAATTTTATTGCGCATATTTTTAGTACTATAAATAAATGTGATAACTTTATTAGTTTTCAAAATAATCAAGAAAATTTTGATGTTTTCTGTAATCGCAAAATAAGAATTTTTTGTGTTCAACTCGCCACAAGTTCTACAATAATTGGAATTTTGTGATCAAAATTTCAGGAAATATGCATCATCATATAACGGAACTAACGTTATTAATAGAATTTCAATCAATTGCCACTAAAAATTTATAACGATTTTTATTCTTCTCATTGCGTGCATTAGATATTGAAAGTTTCAAGCGCTTCGGGAGTCGAACGAATTTTCAGAAAATTAAAATTAACGGTCACCTAAACTTTTGTTAGGATTCAAGGAAGTTTCTCTGAAAGGTGACACTATTAGTGATCACACGATGTTTTCCAGATGAGATTGTAAATCTGATTTTCCAAAGCGGCATTAATCTCTCTATGCACCTCACGATGTGTAGATGAACCTTTAAGCTTTCCAATAGACGGTAAATAAATCTATGAGCGGTTGAATCAAAAAATTTGCGGTGATCAATCCAGGCCATTGACAGGACAGTCTTTACAGACTCACCTGCCAATTAGGAGCTTCTCTCGATAGCCTGCTACGCCTTTCTTTGAACCGCGTTTTTCTCACATCTCTCGCCACACAGGTCTAATTGTCCGAACAATCCTATCATTCAGGATAGCTGTAAACATCTTACGCAGTGTGTTCAGACAAGTTATTGGCCTGTAATTTTCAGAATCAGCCAAGTTGCTCGTCTTCGGCAAGAGCTCTGTGCGCCCTTCAACCAACTACTCCGGAATGGGCTCTTCCGACTTCAGATATGAGGTAGAAATTCGGGCCAGATGCTGCTGAGTTGAAGGAAACTCATTCCACCAGTAGGTCTCGATGGCATCTGGTCCCTAAGCAGAATATTTCTTCATGCCTGATATAGATTCTTCACCCCCTCGGTAGTGATAGGTGGGCATTCTTCCTCATGTGTTATGAGAGGACTGCACAGCTCCTTGAGTGTCCTTTGACTCTACTGCCACTCTTTTTATAAATTATTTGTCGCCATATTTTTCTCTACTGGCATACTTCTCTAGCTGCTTTCACATCTATGAATTTTTTCATGCAAGCTCTGGTGTTTTTGTAGCTTCTTATGTCTCTGCGAATTAGGGTTCCATTCACATATTCTAACCATTCTTTTCGCGGTCTGCCTCTGGTCACACTGCCATTTAATTTAGCTTTATACGCTTGTATCGTTGGTCGTTCATATTTCATTCTTTTTAACAGGTCCGAACCATCTTCGCTGACTTCTTTCCCATGTGTCAACCATTGTCTCTTTTGCAGTACATTCTTTCAGGATTATTTTGTTTCTCACTTTGTTCATCAGTGTTTTCCCGAATATCATTCGCGATGATTTTACTCTAATTCTTTTCTTGACAGGTCCGTGTCGCGCTACCGTATAGCACAGGTGGTACTAATATAGAATTATATATTCCATTTTAGCTTCTTTTGATACATTTTTACTATTGCTAATGGACCATGTTCTACCGATTAACTTCTCACCTTCGTTTATGCGCCTATCTAACTCCCCATCTATCTTTCCATCACTACTGAATAGGCTACCCAGGTATACGTACTTATCAACTTGTTCTATTCTCTCATCATTTAGGACAATGTTGCACGTAGTTAAGCACATGAATTTTCCAGCAAAATACCAAATATTGAATGTCATATCTTTAATATTTCGTAAAATGTTGCTACGAAATGTGTGCTCTTCGAAAAAATTTATAAAATTTTCTTCAAAGGTAAATCCCACATTAGAACAGAAGCAACTATAACTTAGGAAGCTTTCACATGTAGTTCCGAATAAGTAAAAAGACAGATTTACCTTTTAACCAAATTTAATTAATTTTGATCAAAGAGCACGCTTTTCGTAGCAACATTTTAGGAAATATTAAAGATAGGACATTCAATATTTCGTATTTGTCTGAAAAATGTATGTGCATTTAGTCATATAGGCATATTTTTACGTAACATTAAACAGACCTACGTTATTTCGAAAAACTTAATGTATCATAAAACTGAATAAAAAACTGTGACTTTCAGGACTGACTTGATACCTACCAGAGCTAGAGCGTTTTTTTTTTTTTTTCATCTCCGGCAAATGTAGTCTGCTGTACCTGATATAATTGCAACTTTTATCTCAAATTTACGCTCTTGGAAGTCATACTTCCCAAACTATTCTATACAAAACATTTAAAAAAATGTAATGTTATAGGGAATTTTGTGCATTTAAATTATTGTTCAGACTATTTACGTGTGCAACGCAGTGAAAAGGATACATTATAAAAAACCTGACTTTCACCTATTTTACAAGATTTTAAAGCTTTCAGAATGTTACTTAATTTTTAAGTATTAGAGGCTTATTTTGGATGCCAATCTAAATGGTTTGTATCAATTAACATTCAATTTGCAGTGATTCTAAGAAAAATATACTTAATAACCCCACAAAAAAAGTACAAATTATGGTTTCTTAAAATGGGCCCAACCACTTTTTCCATTAATAGGCCTTAAAATACTCGGGATGCATCCCCAAAACATATTTAGAAAGAAACTGGGATAGGCGAGCACTTTTCAGTCAGATATGATTCAAGCTAGTCGTGTGCGGCTTCTTCAAAAATTTTAAGCTTCTTGTAACTTTTTATTCAAAGCGAGGTAATCATTTATTGGATATTTACCAAAAACATTTTTGAAATAAAATAAAACCCAATTCTTCACTTATCGGCTTTTTTCGAGACTGTATAAAATCGACCTATGAATGTGAAATTCCAAAAGTAATTTCTGATTCGGATTTCATGACTAATTGTGAAGAGAAATTTTGAGGCCCGAGTCAAAGTTTTAAATAACGTTTTAATTTCCTTATACTCTACATTAGTAGTATTCGATAGCGTAGAGAAATTGAGGCGAGAGTTTAACTCCGAAGTCAAAGTTAAAAGTTTCGTTTCAATTTCCGATATATCTGAAGCGTCCTCATTTAGCTGATAAGTATCTCCATACACTTTCTCCCAGAAGACTTGAATCTCTTCTCGACTAGGCGGATTTTTAACGGCACATGTCGTTTCATTGAACAGGCAGAAAGGATGAGTTGAAAAGGCGGAATTTTCCTGAATCCATTTTACTCGTCGTTCAAGGCGCTGTTTCGCTGTTGGAAGAGATCTTATTTTTTGCGTCCAGTGCTGCTCGATGGTCAACAGTTTACACTTGTTCAGTGTGTGATTTGCTTTCCTTAAGTTACTAAGGCGTACTGAAGTATCGTTACTTCTATTGTCGCTAAGCAGGGACACCGCCTTCTTGTAATCTACACAGTTCAGATTCCAGAGATTCACATCTTCGGGGAGCAAATCGGGGAGAGCATTATTAGCTTCCGATATAATTTGTCCCTCCTGAGAAAGACTTTTTGGTGGATAAATCTCCTACTTCTCATGTTGGCATTATCAGCTATCTGTGAAGGTGGTCTTGCTGGAACGGGTGGTATGTTCGCTGGAGGGTGATGCTCTTCTTCTTGACGATAAAGAGCTTCATATCCGTTTTTGCGCAAAAAGGATACCTGATTTCTTAGGTACTGAGGCGTTTTATGAGAATATCTCGGGTGCATATTGACCCAACGCTCATGTAACCTCTGCATGAATCCCCTACGCGCCGCTGAACTTCTTTGCCAACAGGTAAAGATGTCCCTCCGGAGTTGGTCCGACTACTTAAATCTATGTTCTCGCGTTTGGCCGGGGCCATTGCCTGGTCGTCACCTTGGTTCGGTCCTATTGCCACTTCCAACTGAACCATGGCCTCCATCCGAGAGAGGCCTATTGTGGGTGACACTGCGTGATACAGATGACGTAACCACATTATTATTATGATCATTATTATTATTATTAAACATGGCTCGGTTATCTAAGGCCCATAGCGCGAAGGTTATCTAATGTAACCTATTGTAATTGGCCCTCAAATCTAATCTTCTCTGATGAGGCCGGTTTCCGCCATATAGGCATTTATTGTCGTATAGGGGAAGTCTACAAAGTTATTTGGTTGTTATTTGTGCTGTCTCCTTACGAAAGTCGCACTTTGTCATCGAGGATCGTTGTTGATCCTCATGATAGTCAGGTGCTTCTTTAAGCGGCAGTCGCCCGTAAGCATGTCATCCACGATTTTTACCTGTTTCCTTTCCATGTTTAGAAGTTTTTCAGACTGTCCTAAACATGGTTCTTTAAAAACTTCTTAGAGTGTATCATACCTTTATATATATATATATATATATATATATATATGTATGTATATATCTCCTCTTAATACGTTTTTCACCTCCTCGGTAGTGATAGGTGGGCATTCCTCCTCAGGTGTTATGAGGGCACTGCACAGTTCCCTGAAGCTATTTATATTCTTTGAATTTTCTTTCAGTGGATGCGGGACTTCGTAGATTTCTCGCCAAAATGCCTCGACCTCCTCTGGTGTGGGCGGGTGGACGACAGTAACTGGAGGGTCATGGAAGAGTCGAAATGGGTCAGACAAAAACTGTTGATTTTCTCTGAACCACCTCTCTTTCCGCTCTAGACTTTTCCTAGCGTTAGATAGTGCTCGTATTCTGTTAAAAATATGCTGCCTGACGGTCAGTAGCTTTGACTTGTTGAGTGTGTGATGACGTATCTGCAGTTTGCGCGCGAACAGTCGATCTTTGGCAGTGAAAGTCCTGCCAGATGTTATGTAGTCAATCACACACTGAATGTGGGACGCGTACTGCCTTGTCCAGCCTATCTTTGTGCTGAGTTGATGCATTCGTCTTTTAGTTTTATGGTCATCCGTTGGTTTTGTTTTACGGTTTGCATCTGCCAAAGCCCTCGCTGCATTATACACACTGCAATTGATAGTCCAGAGGTCGGATTCTTCGTGAAAATCTCCACGAAGCTCGTCATCCAGTTCAGCCAGATCTTTGGGCTTAAGAGGGAGTCAATTGTCCAAACGCAGAAGCATCAAATTTTCTGAAATAAGGATTTTCAGACATCAGTCTCGGTTGCACACTGAATGCCTGGCATTGTTCTCTAAGTCTTTGAGAAACGAACCATATTCGTGATCGAATTCTCGGATCCGGCCGACTACATCGTCACTGTCAAGTCGAAGGAAAAGGAGAAGAGGTATGAAGACCTTAAAAGGGAACTGCAACGACTGTACCCAAAACATTCCGTTAAAGTTATTGTCCTTGTGATCGATGCTTTCGGAGGTGCAAAACTATGTCATTGGTTCTTGAAGCTATACTCGCGTGCCAAAAATATACCAAGGTACTTGCGAGGTTGGCCTGTTGTTGTGATTTCATCGTGCCCTGTGGCCATCCATCTCACGGTCGTGAGACGTGGCCATAGGTGTGGTTTACCGCGATATTACTGGGAGCCGGTGTCATTTTTGTAGGTGGCAGTGTCTCTCAGTGGGACCCTTTGATGAGTTTTTAACCCTTCATATATATATATATATATATAGGTTTCGGTTTCTATAACTTTCGAATAGAACTAAAGGGCCTATGACAAAGCCACCGAACATGTCCTCGGGTTGCGGATAGAGGGTCCCTGTACCAAGAGTTTCTGCTGAATATGGTTACAATAATTAATAAGCAGTCGAAAACAATTCGGTTATGAAGACACTGGAGATTCAGAAGTCCGCGTCCGCCTTGACGGCGTGAAATGTATAATCGCGCTTTTCATTTTGTTGTACAATCAACACATCGTACTTATCTACGAGCCAGTATTCCTGCGCTCTCTTTTTTCCTGAGGATTTGACACTATTCACTTCCTTCACTCACTCTTTGTACCGTTCGTCTGCCAAAACTTGACTGATTATGAACATTGGTCAAGAGTTTCTGCAGAGAATTGTGTACCTTTAATTTGCGTAAGAGGAGTTAGGGGTTGTTGAGTCTTAAAACAGAACGTGCACATCTCTTCAAAGTGGACGGAGGACGGCTGGAGAAGTTCTAATGGCCGTCGGCTAATTTTTATGACAGCTTCGAGCTTAATTAAATACACTCAGAAAACGATTTGGTTGAATCAACTAAATTTTGGTTGTTTTAACCATAGAATATGGTTATTACATGAACAACAAAATATTTGGTTGACGCAACTAAATAATTTGGTTGTTTTAACATGATCTTTTGGTAGACGGAGTATTTGGTTATTTAACCAAAAAATGTGTTTGGGTCAATCAAACATTTTGTTGAATCAATACAAATTTGTTTTATTCTACCAAATTGTCATCTATATTCAAGAAAACAGCTTTTTTTCTTTTAACCCCAAATTTTCTGAGTGCATCAATTTGAAACTAATATAGATTAAATTGGAAATTTGAATTCAACTAGATTGTCACTTGAATAGTATATATTCATCGCCTGAGATAGGTCTGGCATTACTTACAATGCTTGGACTATTTGTAAAATGGAGAATATTTATTACACACAACAATGCTCACAGACGTCGGACATTGTCGACAATGGCCATGGATCTCGAGCAATGAATTAGAATTAATATATAAGTAGACATTGGCCGGGCGTTCTCAATAATGCCCGAGCGGACGTGGTCTTTTACCTACACTCTGAAGAGCTTGGAATTCTCTTGAAAAATTAGCTGTTTACATGTATTATTTAAATTCACGAATTTATATTTATTTTGATTTATTATTAGACAACCAATAAAGCATTTTTGATTCAAAGACATAAAATGCGGTTACGGTATGCTAAGATGGAAATGGCTCTTTCCTGGCATGTGAAAATAAAACCCTCTGCACCTGAATTAAGCCCTGATGATTTGAGAAAAGCAAAAGTTTGCTCCTTCGACAAGGACTGTTCTCCTACATTCCTGTGAAAATTTCCGTGCACTTTCTTGTCGAATAGCTCTTGATGGAATTTTTCAAATTCTGCTTTCTTTACTTCGGCTTTCAGAAGTGAAGCATCTAAAATTTTTTATTGTTTCTTTTCCTAATTGGAAAATGTAATAATCTAAATAGATTGGTTCATAATCAACTATAAAGAAAATGTGATGTCCTATATATTTAACACTCCCCACTCTGAAACCCCGTGCCGCATCTAGGCTTATAATATCTTTGACTTAACCTCAACCTGGCATGAGTGCGCAAGCGCATACGTGTTTGTGAAACTTTGAAACTTTTCAGAAACTTTGGTCCCATGAAACTTTTCATTGTTTCATGAAACTTTCAATGTTTCAATGAAACGTTTCATGGACTTACAACCCTAGGCCTGACTGCGGTAATACCTGACATGACTGGTAATGTCCGGTTATGCTCAAAGTAATGAAAATTCCAACAAGCTGAACATAGCAGACGACACTTTCGACAGTTTCGCGCGAGTTTCGAGGAGAATTTGAAAGTGGCCCTTTTAGATTGACAAATTACATTGAAAACCTGTTGCATTTATTAGGCAATATTTTTAAAATAATATTTAGTAGTGTGCTATGTTATATTAAATAAAATTTCAATGAATATGACACTTGAACATTAAGTTAAGTACTGTGTATCGTATAGGTTAAATTCCCCAAATGAAAATACTGTTTTTTTGTCTTTAAATAAAATAAAATTAATATCTAATTATTATGAATTCAGATTTATGAGTAATTTGTGTAAATGATTTATTATTTCTTATTATTTATATGTGCAGGAATTCAGTGAGGCAAATATTATAATTAAAAATAAGAACAATGAAAGTGAAATAAAATTGTATTATTTGAATGGGTTTTGAAGAAAAAGAATTGTTTCAAACATTTTTTAATATTATTTTTCTCGGGAATTACGAAAATTTTTGTGACAACTCTGACATTTACACGATTTTTTCTAGAACTATTTTTTCTTCTACATATAAAGAGAAATAAAGAAAGCTAGCATGTTATTAAGAAATTTGATTTTGCACAAACAATTTCAAAAGAATATTATTGAGACGGTTCTAACCATCACCGTGCCGGCCAAAATAAGAACACACTTATAGAGAGCAAATATAAGTCAGCTGGTAAGCTGTAAATCGATACATTCGCGTCATCAGCTGTGCACAAGGAGAAGAAACGTGACAGCGATAAGAAAAATAGAGATAAGAACACGAAATTTAAGTTCAGAGATATAGGTCAGTAGGTCAAGCGGAAAATCGATGAACGCGCGCGCAACCAGACCCCAAGAGTAGGGAGATCAGCGAGACCGACGATACATGGTACCACTCGATCGAAACCGCGCGATCGAGACTTCACTTGCGATCCAACCCACCGGGAGAACGGAGTACTATCCAACCGAGCAATTCACGCCTACCCCGAAAGGGAAACGGCTTAATGATATAATAATAATAATAATAACATGCGCCGAGGGGTTACCTGGAGGTATGAACGTGGAGGGGGTAAAAACAATGTTTAAAATAACTTTTTTTCATTATTGAAATTTTTTTTCCCAATTTTCATACCTTAGTGTACATTATGTTTTAGTAAGTAAGTTCAAATCATTTTAAATTATTGTTAAATAGATTCCTGAAAATTATAAACAATATCATTGTTGAAAAAATGACTTTTTTTAAAAAATGAAAAAAACACCTCGAGATATTGCCGAGATGAATACAGGGGTATCTTCAGTTTTTCGATGGGACTAACGGTTTTATTGATAATAATCGCTCAATATTCAAATCTCTATGCGCCATGGGGTTACGTGAAGGTATGAACGTGGAGGGGTAAAAACAATGTTTAAAATAACTTTTTTTCATTATTGAAATTTTTTCCCAATTATGATACCCTACTGTATATTATGTTTTAGTAAGTAACTTAAAATTATTTTACATTATTGATAAATAAATTCCTGAAAATTATAAACAATATCATTGTTTAAAAAATTACTTTTTAAAAAAATGAAAAAAATACCTGGAGATATTGCCGAGATGAATATATGGGTATCATCAGTTTTTCGATGGGACTTATGGTTTTATTTACAATAATATCTTAATATTCGAATCTATATGCGCCATGGGGTTACGTGAAGGTATGAAGGTGGAGGGGGTAAAAACAATGTTTAAAATAACTTTTTTTCATCATTGAAATTCTTTTCCGAATTATGATACCTTGGTGTACATTATGTTTTAGTAAGTAAATTAAAATTAGCTTGCATTGTTGATAAAGAAATTCCTGAAAATTATAAACAATATAGTTGTTGGAAAAATGACTTTCTTTAAAAAATGAAAATAATACTTGGAGATATTTCCGAGATGAATATAGGCGTATCTTCAGTTTTTCGATGGAACTTATGATTTCATTTATAATAATAGCTCAATATACAAATGTATATGGGCCATGGGGTTACGTGAAGGTATGAACGTGGAGAGGGTAAAAACAATGTTTATAATAACTTTTTTTCATTATTGAAATTTTTTCCCAATTATGATACCTTAGTGTACATTATGTTTTAGTAAGTAACTTTAAATTATTTTACATTATTGTTAAATGAATTCCTGAAAATTATAAACAATATAATTGTTTAAAAAATGAATTTTTTCAAAAAATGAAAAAAACACCTGGAGATATTGCCGAGATGAATATAGGGGTATCTTCAGTTTTTCGATGGGAGGTCAACAAGTCCTTGCTTTTTCCCTTTGGTATATTTTTCTCTGCACTTCAACCACCTTATTTTCAAATGGCAAATACTGTTTTCGTCCACATTTTATGCTGTAATTCAGCACGTGAGTCATCTTTTTCATTCAATTTTACACTAAAATTTGGTATCACAGCGTACATTTTAACGAACATATATCCGAAACCTTCAAATGCCCGCTCAGTATCATGGCGGCACTTAAGCTTCCGGTATTAAATGAACAGGTCTATTATAAAGGTAAGTATAGCATTGATGATAATACAGGCAGTGATTATATTATAATTTGGTAAGAGGTTTATATTGATCTGGAAAATTATTATGCTCGAATCTAATATTTACGTTACTATACATTTTTTTAATGAACACATTTTCAACTATTTTTCCGTGGGCTTTGTTAGGTTCAACTGAAAGAATTTTATAATGTTCAAAATCAAATTTGTGCCCAAGCTCTGAAGTAATGTTCCGAAAGTGCAGTACGATTATAAGTGCCAGGGTTTCTGATAGAATTTATGTGTTCATGTGTACGGGTTTCGATTGATTTGCCAGTTTCACCAACGTATGTGGAATTGCAGTCTTTACATGCAAATTCACTCTGCCCGCCCGGTACGTGACGAATACAATAGGACCATCATATGACCTTCGCATCACTCTCAGTGCCGTTTAGGTGCCGAAATTAGCCAAAACAGGCACTTAAGCGGCACTGGTTGCTCAGCGCCATTTCAGTGCCGTTTCATCGGCAGGGTATATTCTGTTTTTGAGATAGCAACTGTAACATTGTCTTCGTCAGCATTAACAAACATGATTTCATGGTTCTCCATTTTAAAGGTTCTAATAGAATTTGTGTTAATTATATTATCAAACTTTTGTTTATTTTTTAATCTAATCTGAGAAACAAAATCTAGAATTGACTGAGTACATCGGTTGCGAATAACATTCTTATAATCTCGATCTAATTTGTGTATACCAGTTTCAATCGAAGAAATGAAATGTTGAACTTTTAAATCATTTATGTAATACTTATTGGATGAAAATTTTGGACTCAAGGAAATCAAATTTATAACCTCCTCAGGGATATCAATGTCAGTAAGATTTTTAAACCAGTTATTACTGTAAACAATTCTGCTGTGATGAATTTATTTCCTTTGTAATTATTCCGCTCGTTAAAACATAAATTTAAACGTTTAACCTTATGAATGATGTGTAGCGGAATCAAACCAGAACATCTGCAGCGGAGTAGAAAGATCCTTTGGTTGATAAAGTTGGCCCTCTTATAGTTCAAATTAGACCATTCTCTTAATAAAGTCCGCGTCCGCCTTGACGGCGTGAAATGTATAATCGCGGAACTGACGAATTGATATGCAAGCTTTTATGCTTTTTATTCAAGATGAGAAATTATTTTTTGTATTTTACTCACATGTTAAATTATAATTTTATTCATCCTTATATAGAGCATTCTATTTACTACCATTTAACGCCATAGTCACTTGCTGTAAAAAATCTTTGCCATATACATTTTTAAATGTATTTTGAAATGACATCATGCTGATCCTAGAAACAAAAGGGGCCAAACCTAATAGTAATAGATCTTCTGATTTTCTAACTACGTGTAAACCCAAATTTGTTTACTATCTGCTCTGAGCAAATGCTACTCCGCTAACTGTAATAAGTAGCTCTAACTAGGTACTCCGTTAGCTTTAACCAGTCTCTCTAGCTAGTTACTCCGTTAACTTTTATGGTGACATAAATTCTGTCTCACGTTCTTTCATACTATAGTTTTATAACTTAAGGTTGCGTCTGGAGTAAATACGATTCTATGATTTGACACCCGCTTGTGAAAGAACCTCGATAAGAATGCAGCTGTATCTCTCCCTATGAAAATTTCGAGTCATTATATGTTAATATATATAAACTTAATTTCAATTAAAAGTTACACTATATAAAAATCTACTGAATGATTACAAATATTTTAAGTTTTAAGCTAAAACAAATGCATCCTATGATCCTTACCTTTAGGAGAAATGCGTTTAAGATAACAATCTCTAATTTTAAAATCGAGCAAGTATAAAAACCCAAGAACCATAAGGACAACGTGGGACAACGATGGATACCTATGGACATATAAATATGGACTACTTTCTTTGTGGAAAAATCGGATTTTTGCCTTAATATGAGTATGTTCTATATATATGTAAATGGAAATACCGGCTAAAAAGTAAGTTTCAGAGTCAAAAGCCGGCAACGCGGGACAACACGGGACAACAGGGGATATCCATCGATATATAATATGGACTGCTCTCTTTGTGGAAAATGGGATTCTTACCTCAATATGAGTATGTTCTATATATATATGTAAATGGAAATACCAGCCACAGAGTAAGTTTTAGAGTCAAAGGCCGGCAACGGGGGACAACGTGGGATATCGATGGACATATAAATATGGACTGCTTTGTTAGTGGAAAAATAGCATTTTTACCTTAATATGAGTATGTTCTATGTATATATATATATTTTGGTTCGGTTTTGATTCCTTAGGAATCGAACCGCAGGGCCTATGACAAAGCCACCGAACGCGTCCTCGGGTTGCGGATAAAGGGTCCCTGTACCAAGGGTTTCTGCTCAATATAAGAGCGTGCGATCCTAGAGATAAGGTATGGAAGGATGTTAGTTTTAAGGCTTAGTTTAAGGAAAATTGTGTAAAAACGGAAAGTGTAAGCAAGTCAATTTTTTAAGGCCAACAGGCTGAAGAATAAACGTTCATACTACTATAATTTATTATAAATAAATTATATATAAATACATATTTTCAGAGAGAGGAAATTTCTAGACGAATTAATAAAAAAGTATATTATAAGGCTAATTATTAAGGTTTAAATATTAGTTTTACTATAAATAATTAAATAATATCAATCAATGTTTAAAATTTGTAACAATTACAATTCTTTATAAAATGAAATAATTACATCAGCAAAATAAACAATAGAAAAATATTAGTACAATTCAAACTGTTTTCAAAATACTCATCTTTATATACAATTTTCCTAATATTAAATTACATGTCTTCATGAATTTTTTTTATAACTGATTACAGCTGCTCTTATTGTTACTGAAAACTATATTCTTATTTTTTATTCATAAAAAGTATCAAGTTTAATGAATTTTAGTATTTTTGCTATACATAACAATGCAAAAACAGGATTACCTGATCGAAGCGCCATCTATTGGATTTATTTGAACTATGATACCCCTCCGGATGCTAAGAGAACAACTACCAAATACACTTACACGGGCGATGCATAGGGCTGAATAAAATACACGCCATGAGCAATCTCCCACCTCATCTCTGGTATAAGTTCCGCATTCGCCTAAAATTTCTTTCCGTGTAGTGATGGGAAATATCAGTAAAAAAACGTATCGATATATATCGATATTTCGGAAACAAATATCGATAATACCGATATTCATCGACAACTTCCCTCTACCTTCGCCATCCTAACCTGACCTTATTTCAAAGTTTCGCAAATTAAAATAAATTAAAAGTAATGACAAACTTAAACACACTCACATAATCATAACCGAATTAAATGTTAAATTAACTGCGCAATAGTTGCGCACGTCGCATGTACTGCCAGGTCCCGCAGCCTGTGGCCTTTTCAGTCTGTCCTTATAACTTGTTTGTGTTGCAACTTGCCAGAAAGAGACACAACGGTGTCAAAGGGGCAAATCGAAGATATTGTCGATATGTATCGTTAAGTGAAAAATGTATCGATACTTTTCGATACGATGGCTTATCGATATGTATCGATACTTATCGTAATTTTTCCCATCACCAAAGATATTTTACCTAGATGCGGCAAGGGTCTAGTTGCGCCGCATGCCACAAGGGCGGCGCTACCTTCACTTTTGTGGCTTCGGCTTTATTCGGTACTTTTCGGCTAAATTCGGCATTGGTTTTCTAATTCATTATGTTCTATGTCGCAGTTCTCTTGCCCTATACCTTCACCTCTTAATAATTCTTTAAAAGAGTGTTTTAAAGCGTCTACTATACCGTCTGTATCATATAGCATTTCACCTTTGTTGTTTCTCATGCTATAGTTTATAGAAATCGAGGATGATTCATTGCTTTTTAGCTAACTAATTTAATTCAGCGGTCAAATATTTTTTCTATAATGTTGAATCTTCTAGAACTCTGAAAGTAGATATATTACTATCAGATACTATAAAAACCTACCTTACCGATATTCTACAGCTGTAGTGCTTGGTTTCTAGAATATTCCTAATGACGTAATCAAATACTACTGCGCAATTTTTTTGGTAAACAAGTTCAAGGTCATTTTTCATGACGCATTACATTTCGCGATGCAAAAAATTATATCCTAAACGTGTCGATTATCATGTAGAATCTTCCAGAACTTTGTCGCATCATATGATGCAATATCTGACAATATTGCGTAAAAGTCTCCCAAAAATTTGGTAGAGGGCTATGTATGATATCCTTTTTTGTCTATATAAAAATTTGATTTATTGATTCCTTATAGATAAGTCTTCAACTAAAATCCCAGTGTTTATTTATTTAATACGCATTAACTCGCGAAAAACATTCTGCTGTCTAGAAACGTCTGGAAGTTTAGGACGAAGTGGCAGATATATTATTATAGAACGTTCTATAGTTAAAATGGTTCGTATCCGTGCTAAGTTTTTGAAATATTTTGATTACGTCATCCTGAATTCCCACCTTATCAACATTGATACGAGCGGGGTACTGGACCAGGGGGAATGAACCACTTTTACAAGAGGGCTACTAAGCCAAATCTATGTATTTAGATGTGGGATACTGGACCACTAATACAAGAGGGCTACTGAATCACTTTTACAAGATGAAGATGAATCTCTACTTCGCCGACATCAAAACCATTCCACAGCTATCACAAAAATAATATGGCGCAATTTGTAAGAGCCAAATTTGTCTAAGCAACTTTTCTACACGTTTCTAGAAATAGTTTCAAAAACATTCTACGTGTAGTTTGATAATAATAATAATCTGAGGATATATAATAATGCATAATTATTTAACATGTGTTCGCTTTATTGGAAGAGCTTGCTCAATTGACCCTTCTGAAAGACAGTTGAATTAAAGTATGTATTGAAAGAACAGTGGTTTGTTCGATAACGGCTTTGAGTGAAAATGGTACCTATTATCAATGAAAAAACATTCATATTTGAAAATTTTGAGGATATGAAAGGAAGATTAATAGCAGAGATGGTAATACGTATAGGGATTTTAGGCTTTGGCCGCCGCGGGCGCTGCCTGTCATATCCGGTAAATATCAAGGTCATGGCCGTACTCAATTATATATATCTGAAATATTTTTTTATATTTTACAATATGTTACGTAATATATGCACGAAACTTCAAAATAGCATATATCACTCTAATTCGAGGATTTATTGTTCCGTGTTCACCTAGGCATAATATGAACCAATTCATAATCTATAGCTTCTAAATTAAGCAGGGACACGAACCGTCAAAAGTTCTCTATGTGGGTAAGTGTCGGCCACAGGAATCTATATTTATAACACAACCAGACCCTCCAATTGCATTCTTACTATATTGAAACTGTGTAATTTATCACATTGATTTTTAATTGTTTCAATTTGAATAGCTCAAATGTAAAAATAGTCACTTTTAACGGCTTCAAATTAGAAGTGATATATGAACATTTTTTTATTTCGAATTCTGAATACTTCAAATCTCTAAATCTTATTATATTTTATATTCGACTAACAATTAGTTAAAACTATAACTAAATGAATCAGTGACTGATTTTTGCTGATGAATTAGTGATTTTGAACTAATTCAGATTTAGAGATAACTATTTTTAGAGACTTCAAAATTTAAATTCTTTAATTGAAGACGGGAATGCGAAACTTTGCTAAGGGGTCGTCCATAAACTACGTTACTAATTTTAGATTTTAACACCCCCCCCCCCCAACCTCGAAAAGTAACGTAGTCCAAATTCTATCAAAACACATAGGAAAGAGGGTGATTTTTCACGACAATACGGTACTAATGGAGGAGTACATTTTTTGAAATAAAATTAATGTAAATACCATATTGAACTCAATATCAAACACTTTAAATTCTTGACATTTCAAGTCGAGATATATAAATATATAGAATTTTCAACAAATGATTAATTTTGTAACCAAAAAGAATTATTTTCAACAAAATACATAAATTTGCAACGTATGAATCATAAATTTCTATCAAAAAATGGAATAATGAAATTTTCAGATAAAAAATTATTTTTTATAAAAAGAAAAACGAATTTTCAAAAAAAAAAGTTAAAATTTAAACCAAAGAGGTGAATCTTGAAAAAATATGAATGTTTAATAGATTAATGCAACTTTCAACCACCTAGTTCAATTTTGAACTACAAAAGATTAATTCTGAACCAAAAAACACGCATTTTTAACAAAATTGTTGAACTTCAAAGCCAAAAGGACGAATTATCTACAAAGTTTAAATTTAAAGCTTTTTCGGGTTTCAATCGTGTGCAAAACTACGAAAATTGCCGACGTTTCGTGAACATTGCAGAACGTCAGAAGTGAGGAAAGTGCATTACTCCATCTAGATGCTTCACTTCTGAAAGCCGAAGTAAAGAAAGCAGAATTCGAAAAATTCCATCAAGAGCTATTCGACAAGAAAATGCACGGAAATTTTTACAGGAATGTAGAGAAACAATCCTTGTCCAAGGAGCAAAGTTTTGCTTTTCTCAAATGATCAGGGCTTAATTCAGGTACATAGGGTTTTATTTTCGCATGCCAGGACAGTGTCATTTCCACCTTAACATACCGTAACCGCATTTTATGTCAGGAAGTTTCAAGCAATAGGTACAGAGCGTGTCATACACACGCTGAGTACCTAGACCACATACTATCGGGGTGTCCCACCCACGCAGGAACGACCTATATCTACAGACGTAATGCTGCCCTAAGAGTGCTTGATTACCATCTTTGTCGCTCTTACGGTGTTGGCCGCGACCCTGCCCGGCAGAACGCTCCAAGGGAGATATAGTCAATTGTCCAAAACGAGAAGTGCCAAATTTTCTGCAACTACGATTTTCGGACAGTAGTCTCCGTTGCACTTGCGAGATGGATGCAGAAAGCTGTCATCCGTGGGTCGCTTCGTGTCCTCAAAACACACAAGGGCTTCGCCGGCCTGTCGTTATGATTTCGTCGTGTCCTGCGACCACACATCTCACGGTTGTGAGACGTGGCCATGAGTGGGATTTACCGCGGTCCTACTGGGAGCCGGTGTCATTTTGTAGATGGCAGTTGCTCCCAGTGGGACCCTGCGATGGTTGTTAACCTTATTTTTTAATTATATATATGTGGTTAACGATATTTATTGTGTCAGAGAAAAAATCTAGATTTAATTATAGATATCGATAGAAGACATCTTTCTGATTAATATCACAAAATATTTGACCAAACTATGTAATACACTGTGCGTGGGAGGAAAAATGGATAAAGTGATGTTTATTGGGTAGTAGATGTATAGGGCCAGTTCTAGCTCAAGATTCCTACCCTACCGACATCGAGAAGATTCTGGCTGTAGTGGTTCGTTTCCGTGCTGAATTTTTCTAGAAATGTGGTTCATGTCCGTGCTAAGCTTCCTGGACATTCTGGAGGGTCCTGATGACGTCATCATGCATTCCTTCCTTACCGGCATTCTTGATGATGTCATCATGCATGTAACAACAGGTTCAAGGTTATTTCATATCTCAAGCATTTTTCCCGTAAATACTTTCAAGGTTATACTTTGCTTTGTCCAGCAATTTTTACTGCGTCATATAGTTATTTCAAGGATGATTTATTGCTTCCTGACAGATAAAATATTTATTTAATGCGCAAAAAGGAAGAGGCGTAGATTACATTAGATTTGATTAGATTATGTAGGGACTGATTCGTATTAATATACAAAAATACCAAAAAAAGCATGCTTTCTTTCATAGATTTTAATTACGTAAAACCAAAGAATGCATGATTAAATTGACAAATGGACTCTATGCATATATTGTAGATTACCACGCTAATTAACTTGGTTTTTGGGAAATTTTTATAAACTACTTGAATTAAAAAAAAACGCATGCTTCATTGACAAGTGGACTAGGCCTCCTGGGGATCGCCACGAAAAAAAAAAATCGCCTTCAACTCGACCTCCAGGGTGGTGCGGAACAGAGTTGATTATGGATTTAACATAAATGTGCAACACAATCAACGTCGCAACGTAATCAACATTGCAACGTATTCGGCGAGAAATGAGTAGGCTATGCTCACAAAATAATATCCTTACTGATTTTGTGTTGATCCTTGAGTTCTCAATTTTTCCACAGAACGGTATGACCCAAGTTTATTCAGAAACAAATGTTGCATTCAGTACACATTTTTTGTAACAGTATTGAATGAACTTAAAAATAATGAAATGCTGCTTACATTATATCGAAGAAATATGCCAGCAATTGTACAAATAATGAAAATATAAAAAAGTACAAGTACCTTTCAAGCATAAAACGTGCTTTTTCTGAACTTTCAATGCAAAATTTGTAATCAGCGTAAAAAGTTACCTGAAATTTAAAAAAAACATCTCGATATGTCCATTCTTTCATGAGATTTTTCCAATTCTTACATGTGTTAATTGTTAATTGTTACATGTATCTTAAAAATTACGGCTGAAATAATTGTTATAACAAAAAAATTAACTCCCCCCCTCAATTAACGTACAGAAAATATGTTTATCTTAAAATCATGCACAAAGCGTAAGGTTCGAGTGACTGTAACCGCGATTGTTTAGGATGAAACTTACAGAAGTTATTCCATTTGTTTAAGAGACAAAAATGTACTATTCTGTTGCAGTCATTTTTAACGTACTTAATACTCGAAAATCAATTAGCTGCTAAGCGTACATGACACTATAACACTTTAGGATCGAAATTTGTCCATTTTTATAGCTTTGCGACCGCCTGAAAAAAAGTTAGCCCCTCCGAAACAACAACACCTTTTTGATAAACAAATAGCTTTTCTCAGAAACTATTTATTATTTTGAGCTCAAATTTTACACATGCTTTTGGGTTAGCAAAACACACATTTTCGGGGATTTCACTAAATGTGCATACACTTTTTGCAAAAATAACTAGATTTTGCGAAACGGCCATTTTTGCCGGTTTTTATTACTTTGTGAGGTTGTATAGTATGGTGTTACAAAGCCGAAATTTTCGGAAAACGCCAAATCTGTTACAAAAGAATATATAATTTGGAAGCATATTCTTACATTTTCTAATTTCAGTCGAAAATATGAATTAAATTAAATTAGAAACTTGTTAATATGCAAAAATATTGCAAACAAATGAAGTTCATAATACATTGAAAACGTATTACAAACAAAAATGCACATTACGTGCTTGCATGCAACATTATTATTGTTACTGTAATTTATTATTATGATTTGTCATAATATAAGTTAATATGTATTCAACAACATAATTTTAGAATAAAGAAATGCGCGCATAGAAAAAGGAAGGGACATCAATCCAAAAATTCATGAAGGATCATGGTTAACTATAAGGAGGCGAAATTGAGAGGTTTTACATTTTAAGCAATCATTATATTCTTCAAAATGTTTCTTGAAGTCTTCTCTCCTAATACGACCACCTTTGTATTGTAAAAGAGGTTTCGGGAAACGTATAAAGTAGAAGAGGTTATGTCCCTTGTGTGCTTTGGTACGACAATCTTTTTAATATTAGCCGTACATACAACGCATAAACGCTCCCTTGCTACCTTTTTGATTGAAATTCATTTTTACTTCGAATTTGTTTTCAATAACTTGTCACAAATGTTTAAAAATTAAATAAAACTGTTGTCACTGTGTTCAACGAGCAAAAATGATCGCAACAACTGGGTACAACAAAAAGTACGTTGCACATTCGCAGTAAACTTTACGATGTGTAAAATCATCTATTAAAATACGCAGTACGAAGTGAACATACGAATCGAACAGAAAGAAAAGTTGCTTTAAACATTGAAGACGGAGAATGTGTAAAACGATATTTGTTAAATTTATAAAGGGAAATCGGACTTCAAGTTAAAGCACAAAAGCCCTCTAGTTTGACAGAAGCACAGAATTCGGCAATAGAAATGGACATGTGGTTACGAGAAGAGCAGCCAATTCGTCAACTAACATTTAATAAATTTATGCCCCAGCTTTTACGATCACACGTGTCAACACCTATACCTAGGCCTCAGGTGAATACAACACCATTCTCATTTAAAACACCAAACCGAAATTTACCACTAGCTGATCGATCACAAATGAAATGCCATAAATGCGGGAAAATAGGACACTTCGCGGCCCAATGTTATGTTAAACCCCAAAATTTTCAGAATACCCCAAACCTCAAACGACCACCTCAAACTCAAATCAGGACAACGAGAGAACAGGAAGTAGAGGAAAATTATTTAGAATCCCAAGTAATGACACAAGAAGAGATTCAAGAACAGATAGATTACGTATTGAAATGAAAATATTCTACGATGAAAATAATAAAAATAAGAACACGATTCATTATTCATAAAGTATTTCAAAATTTATGGCGGGCGAAATGGCACAGACACGGTACAAGGGCGTAAGTGTGAAAATGAGAATGTTACAGGAGGGACAAAAAACTGTTTAACTTTTGCCCATTTAATTGAAAAAAAAATTAAATGATAGTCTTGAAGTACTACCAGGGTACAACAAATGATAAGAAAAAAGTATAAAAAAAAGCAACCGTTTCAGAGAAAATCCTTGTAAAAATAGCGACGTTTCCCAAAAATCGCCGCGCTTGACACTGGAAAATCTGCATAACTATTGCAAATTTCAATTTTTTATTTAGACTAAAAAATCATTTTAAGCGATTGTTTTCTCCTATTGATTCGCAAAAAGATCGCTTGAAAAAAAGTAACCACCTCTGAGAAAATCCTTATCAAAGGAACGACGGGTCCCAAAAAATGCCAGAGTTGACGTATAAAAAACTGCATAACTTTTTTTTTTTAATTTAAGAGAAAACCCTTTTTAAAGGATCTAAATGCCTCCTCTACAATGTGTATAAGATATTTTAAAACCTAAATAAGTTTTGTACAGTTTATTGAAAAAGAAAAACAACAAAGTACTTTCGACTCCATTCTGAGCTGTGCTATACTATTAAAAAAACACTTAAAAAAATGAACCTCTCGTGAAATAACCCTTATGCAATTGCGGCGTGCCCCCGAAAAAGACGGACCTGTGAGACAAAATAATGTATAAGTTTCACATTTTTTATTTATAAAAAAAATTTCAAATACTTTTTTATCCCCATAAGGCTGAACTGAATTGTGCAAGCAGCAAGCTGAGAATAACAGTTAACAATGTAAACCATTATAATTTGTTTAAACAACATTTTTGCTCTCGCAAATCTTAAAACGTTGCTCTGTTTCGTCATAAATGATATATATCCATATAACATATAAACGATAATACACATTTGGCAATTATTGAAACAATATTAATTTGTTTAAACTTTTTTTTCTTCGTAAAATTGTAGAAAATTATTATTTTCTGTAATTCATCACAAAGTTAACGAATGTGAAAATTAATACATTTTTTATTGATGCATGGTAATTATTTAAACAATTTCCATTTATAAAAAGTATATAACAATTTTGTATTGATCAAAAATATAAAACAATTTTTTATATTGTATTTATAAAATAAGTGTAACAAAAATTTATTTATATAAGTCAATACTGTTAAAGTAACATGAATAACATGAATAAACAGCGACAAATTAGACTTTTCTCCACCTTCGCTGTAAAAAGAGCACCTGACCGGAAATCAGTTGATCTGGTGTTCGAATCCCAGTGGAGTGAGAGGAGAGATATCCTTTTTTTCTGAGTAAAATTTGAAGTTAATCAATTTGAATTTATATCCCCATCTAGTCTGAATGACGAAGATTATTTTTCTGTATTAGAGGATTTAACTTTGGTCGATAATGTTGATTTCTATTATTCCCGGTACGTGTGATTGGATTTCTCAACGGATCGATAATTGCAATCTCCGATGACAATACAGATTCCTATTTCAAATATTGATTGTGTAACACCTTGCTAAAATTAGCGTATATCAGAAAAACAGTATCTCTCTTTGATCTCTCTGTAGCTCAATTGCTTAGAGCACCTGAACGGAGATCAGTTGATCTGGTGTTCGAATCCCAGTGGAGTGAGAGAAGAGAGAACCTTTTTTTCTGAATCAAATTCGAATTTAATAGATTTGAATTTATTTCCCCATCCAGTCTGTACGACGAAAATTATTTTTCTGTATTAGAGGATTTAACTTTGGTCGATAATGTGGATTTCCATTATTCAAAGTATGCGTGATTGGATTTCTCAAGGGATCGACAATTACAATCCCCAATAGTAATACAGATTCCTATTCAAAATATTGATTGTGTGAGACCTTGCTAAAATTAGCGTATATCAGAAAAACAGTGTCTTCCTTTGATCTCTATGTAGCTCAACTGGTTAGAGCACCTGTCCGGAAATGAGTTGATCTGGTGTTCGAATCCCAGTGGAGTGAGAGAAGAGAGATGCCTTTTTTCTGAATAAAATTT
The DNA here is from genome assembly GCA_011634705.1 of Andricus grossulariae. Classification (NCBI taxonomy): domain Eukaryota; kingdom Metazoa; phylum Arthropoda; class Insecta; order Hymenoptera; family Cynipidae; genus Andricus; species Andricus grossulariae. Next base: position 189,564,557 of record JAABKJ010075445.1, on the reverse strand, counting down.
GAATTTATTCAATTTGTATTTATATCCCCATCTAGTCTGTATGACGAAATATATTTTTCTATGTTAGAGGATTTGACTTTGGTCGATAATGTAGATTTCCATTATTTACAGTATGTGTGTTTGAATTTCTCAAGGGATCGACAATTACAATCCCCAATAGTAATACAGATTCCTATTCAAAATATTGATTGTGTGAGACCGTGCTAAAATTAGCGTGTATCAGAAAAACAGTATCTTTCTTTTATCTCTCTGTAGCTCAATTGGTTAGAGCACCTGACCGGAGATCATTTGAACTGTTGTTCGAATCCCAGTAGAGTGGGAGGACTGAGATCCTTTTTATCTTAACAAGATTTGAATTCACTAAATTTGAATTTATATCCCCATCTAGTCTGTGTGACGAAAATTATTTTTCTATATTAGAGGATTAAACTTTGGTCGAAAATGCAGATTTCCAATATTCACAGTATGTGTGATTGGATTTCTCAACGGATCGATAATTACAATCTCTGATGATAATACAGATTCCTATTTAGAGATGCCGCTGGAGAGACTTGCCGCAGTTTTGCCATCTTTGCAACTGCTTAGAAAACTTTCTTGGGTGAGAGATGCTGCTGGAGAGACTTGCCGCAGTTTTGCCATCTTTGCCACTGGTTAGAAAAGTTTCTCAAGTGAGAGATGCCGCTGGAAAGGCTTGCCGCAGTTTTGCCATCATTGCAACAGCTTAGAAAACTTTCTTGGGTAAGAGATGCCGCTGGAGAGACTTGCCGCAGTTCTGCCATCTTTGCAACTGCTCAGAAAACTTTTTTATGTGAGAGATGCCACTGGAGATACTTGCCGCAGTTTTGCCATCTTTGCAACTGCTTAGAATATTTTCTTGGGTGAAAGATGCCGCCGGAGAGACTTGCCGCATTTATGCTATTTTCTTAACCACTTCGGAAATGTTCTTGGACAATAGATGCCGATGGAGAGACATGCCGCAGTTTTGCCATCTTTGCAACTGCTTAGAAAACTTCCTTGGGTAAGAGATGCCGCTGGAGAGACTTGCCGCAGTCTTGCCATCTTTGCAACTGCTTAGACAACTTCCTTGGGTGAGAGTGCCGCTGGAGAGACTTGCCACAGTTTCGCGAACTTTGCAACTGCTTAGAAAAATTTCTTGGCTGAGAGATGCCACTGGAGAGACTTGCCGCAGTTTTGCCATCTTTGCAACTGCTTACAAAACTTTCTTATGTGAGAGATGCCACTGAAGATACTTGCCGCAGTTTTTCCATCTTTGCAACTGCTTAGAATATTTTATTATGTGAAAGATGCCACTGGAGAGACTTGCCGCAGTTCAGCTATTTTCTTAACTACTTCGAAAATGTTCTTGGACAATAGATGCTGCTGGAGAGACTTGTTGCAGTTTTGCCATCTTTGCAACTGCTTACAAAACTTCCTTGGGTGATACATGCCGAGGGAAAGACTTGCCGCAGTTTTGCCATTTTTGCAAATGCTTAGAAAACTTTTTATGTGAGAGATGCTGCTGGAGAGACTTGCCGCAGTTTTGCCATCTATGCAACTGGTTAGAAAGCTTTCTTGAGTGAGAGATACCGCTGGAAAGATTTGCCGCAGTTTTGCCATCTTTGCAACTACTTAGAAAATGTTCTTGGGTGAGTGATGCCACTGGAGAGACTTGCTGCAGTTTTGCCATCTTTGCAACTGCTTAGAAAACTTCTTCGGGTGAGAGATGCCGATGGAGAGACTAGCCGCAGTTCTGACATTTTCTCAACAACTTAGAAAATGTTCTTGGACAATAGATGCCGCCGGAGAGACTTGCCGCAGTTTTGCCATCTTTGCAACTGCTTAGAAAACTTTCTTGGATGACACATGACATGACACATGACATGACACATGACATGACACATGACATGACACATGACATGACACATGGCATGACTCATGACATGACGCAAGACATGACACAAGACATGACACATGATATGACACATGACATGACACTTGACATGACACATGACATGACAGATAATGATACATGACATGGCACATGACATAACACATGACATGGCACATGACATGACACGTGACATGTCACAGAATATAACACATGATATGACGCATGACATAAGACATGACATGACACATGACATTACACATGACATGACACATAACATGACACATGACATGACATATGACATGATACATGACATGACACATGACATAACACATGAAATGACACATGACAAGACACATGACATCACACGTCACATGACACAGGACATGACACGAGACATGACAAATGAAATGATACATGACATGACACATGACATGACACATGACATGAAACATGACATGACACATGACATGACACATGACACGAAACATGACATGACACATGACATGACACATGACATGACACATGACATGACATGACACATGGCATGACACGTGACATGACACATGTCATGACACATGACATGACACATGACATGATACATGACATGACACATAACGAGACACATGACATGTCACAAGACATGACACATGACATGACACATGACATCACACGTGATATGACACAGGACATGACACGAGACATGGCACATGACACGACACATGACAAGACACATGGTATGACACATGACATGACAGACAAGGATACATGACATGACACATGACATGACAGACAAGGATACATGACACGACACATAACATGACACATAACACGACACATGGCATGACACATGACATGACACAGGACATGACACAAGACGTGAGACATGATATGACACATGACATGACACATGACATGACATATGACATGACAGATATTAATACATGTCATGGCACATGACATAAGACATGACATGACACATGACATTACACATGACATGACACATAACATGACACATGACATGACATATGACATGATACATGACATGACACATGACATAACACATGAAATGACACATGACAAGACACATGACATCACACGTCACATGACACAGGACATGACACGAGACATGACAAATGAAATGATACATGACATGACACATGACATGACACATGACATGAAACATGACATGACACATGACATGACACATGACACGAAACATGACATGACACATGACATGACACATGACATGACACATGACATGACACATGACATGACACATGACATGACACGAAGCTTTTTAAGAAGTTTGAAAGAAAAAGAAATTTAAAAAATCTGGAAAAATACATTTTTAAAGAAAATTTAAACAGTTTTCAAAACATTTCAAAAGATTTCTACAGTTGTCGAAAAATATCTGGAAGATTGAAGGGCAATTTTTTTTAATTTTCAAAGATTTTTCAAAGATTTTAGAAAAAATTTTAAATAATTCGAGTAAGTTTAAGACTTGAAAACATTTTTAAAAATTAGGGAATGAGGTACATTTTTAAATATTTGTAAATATAAATTTTGAAGCTTCTTAAAGGTTTTGAAAGATAAATTTAAGGAAAAAATTGATAAATATTTCGGAATTTTTTTTATTATTTCCCAAAATTTCCAAAAAGAATGTGTACAATTAGCAATATTACAAAGTTTCATAACAAATTCGATAAAGTTTAATAGATACTTACATGTTTCAAATAGATTCAAAATTAATTTGAAACTTGAATGGCTTTTTAAAAAGTTAAAAAAATGTACATTTTTAAATGTTTAAAAAGAAATTGTTGAAACATTTCAAAAGATTTCTACAAATGTCGAAAAAGATCTGGAAGATTTAAGTGCAATTTTTTGTTTGATTTTTCAAAATTTTAAGAATAATTCGAGTCAGTTTGAAACATGTTTAATTTTACAACTTTCAAAAGTCCTAAATATTTTTCAAATTGACTCGAATTTTTCCTAAAATTTTGCAAAATCCTGTAAAATAAAAAAATTATACTTTTTCGACATTACCGAAATCTTCAAAAATCTTTTTGAATCTTTCAAGAATCTTACGAAAATCATATTTCTATAACCTTAAAAACAAATGAACAAATAAATCTAAAAAGAAATATTTATTCAAATTTCTTATTTTGTATTACTTTTTATTTTGAAAAATTAATTTTCAAAGAAAATTTGAAAAAGTTTCAAAAGGTTTCAAAATATTTAAAAATATTTTTATACTTTCAAAATTATTACTACAAATTTCTAAAATATCTGCAAAATTTAAGAGCAATTTTTGTAATTTTTAAAGATTTTTCAAAATTGCAGGAATCAGGTTCAATATCCAAAATATAATGTGTACATTTTTGAAGATTTCTAAAAAAAAACCTTTTTGTGAGCATTTTAAAATGTTTCAGGAGAATAAAGAAAATTTCTTATAATTTCTGGGAAAATTTTAACCGATTTTTTATTTTGAAAAATAAATCTTAAGATCAAAATTAATTAAAAATTTAAAAACATTTTTAAAAAGTTAGAAAAATCGTAAATTTTTGAATATTTGGAAATAAAAGCTTCGAAGCTGCGTAAAGCTTTTTTGGGAGGTACTACAAACAGTCGAATTTTTACAAAAAAAAAAAAAAAAATTCTACCAAAAAAGATAAATTTACAAATAAAATTTTTTAAAACAAATTGTTGAATTTTCGACCAAGAAATTTAAATATTAAACCAATACATTTTTTACTGAAAAAAAATCATTTTTCTATCCAATGAGATAAATTATTAACAAATCAGTTAAATTTTGAAAAAGATGAATTTAAAACAAAATCTATAAATTTTGGACATAGAAAAATGAATTTCCAACTAAATAGTTAAATTTTCAACAACAAAAAAAAGTATATTTTATTCTAAAATTTTAATTTGTAACGAAATATTAAAAATCTCAAGCAAAGGGACTTGCAACCAACAATAATCAAATTTTCAACCAAACAGATGTATTTAAAACAAAAAAGATTTTTTATTAAAGAAAGAAAAAAATGTCAAAAAAACGATTTTTTTACATAAAAGTTGAATTTACAACAAAAAAGTTAATGTGCAACCTAATGGTTTAATTCTCAACTGAAATGATGAATCCAAAATATTTTCATTTAAAATAAAACACAGTCGAATTAAACCAAAAATATACATTTTCAACAAAAAATGTTATAGTTGATATTTCAATAAAAAATGATTGTATTTTTTAATTAAAAACAGTTGAATTCAATTAAAGAAGACGAAAAAAAAATTGAATAAAAAAAACAGAATAAATTTTAACTAAACAGTTTCTAACCAATTAATTACATTTAAAAATAGATAAATAATTTAATAAAAAATAGATAAAATTTCAACCTACAAAGATGAATTTTCAACCAAATCATCTAATCTTTATACAAAAAAAAAAATTAAACTTTAACCAGAAATAATTGGATTTTCAAGCAAATAGTTGAACTTTCAAGCCGAAGAGATGAATTAAATAACTGGAATTTTGTTTGAAAAATTTATTTTCAACCAAAAAAAAAAAAAAAAAATTTGCAACAAAGTAGTTGAATTTATTTCTGAAATAGATGGATCTTCAAAATTAATCAATAATTGAAATAGAGAAATTTATTAAAGTTGATTTCGAGTTAAAAAATTGAATTATGAGCAAATGAAAAAATGAATTTTCAACAAAATAATTAAATTTCCGACCAAAGAGATGGAGCTTTAACTGAAAAAATTATAGTTAAAAAAAAAATGAATGAAGGTAAAAATTAATCAAATTTCCAAGCAGGAGGTAGATTTTTTATTCATAAAATTTGTAACTTTAAGTCAATAAAATAATATAATAATTAAATTAAATAATTTCAATTTTAATTAAAATTTAAATAATTTCAATTTTTTAAATAAAAAAATGCCCAAAAAGACGAGCTTTCTACAAAACAGATTTCCAAAGAATAAAAAAAAAATTCTTAAAAGTCCTGGGAAAATTTCAAATGATTTTGTTTTCAAAAAATTAGTTTTAAGAGAAAAGTAAAAAAGATTTCAAAACATTTCAAATGATTTCTTAAATTTTTGAAAGAGAATGTAGAAGATTTCAATGCCAAAGTAAAACTTTTTTTAACTTTTTAAAAATAATTATAAACTTGAAAAGATTTTCAACCATTTTTAACAAAATGTAGATTATTCAAAAATTTTCTAACAAATTTAGAAGCTTTTTAAGAATTTTGAAAGCTTTAAAAAAAAATGTTCTTAAGATTCGTCAGAAGATTTCAAATGATTTTTTCTTCTTAAAAATTAATTCTAAGAGAAAATTGAAAATGATTTTAAAACATTTTAAAATATTTCTTGAAATTTTTAAAAAGAATTTAGAAGATTTTAAAATAAACTGTTGCAATTTTGCAATATTACACACATTTAAAAAATCAAGTAAGTTTAATAGATATGTAGAAGTTTTGATATGATTAAAAAAAATTAAAGCTTTTTAAGATTTCGAAAAATGAAAACAATCTATATTTCGAAAAATTCTACCAGAAAGGAAGGAGTTTCAAGAAATTACATGAATTTTCAACCGAAAAGTAGAATTTTCAACTCAAAAAGATTAATTGTCAACAAAACATATGAATTTCCAACTTAAATGATCAATCATTGACCAAAATAATGAATTTTTATTAAAGAAATTCAACTTTCAACGGAAAAATGAATTTTTCCTAAAAAAAAATAATTAGCTATCAAAAAATTGAATTTTCAACATAAAAAAATGATAAATGTTAAATCACATAGTTGAATTTACAGCTAAAACGATTAATTTTCCACCAAAGAAGGAATAGTTAAATTTTAAATTACCAAAATTAAATTTGAAGAAAAAAAAATTAATATTCAACAAAATAGGTAAAATTTCAACAAAATAAACCTTTAACTCAAATGATATGAATCTTTAACAAACAAACAAATGAGTTTAATTTGGAAAAAATGGATTTTCTGTCTAGAAGTTTAATTTTTTACCCGAAAAGATAAGGTTTCAAGAAATTATGTTAATTTTAACCCAATAAAAATGCATTTTCGACTGAAAAAGATTAATTATCAACAAAACATATGAATTGCCAACTCAAATAATGAATCATTAACCAAAATAATGAATTTTTATGAAAGAAATTCAACTCTAAACGGAAAAATGAATTTTCCACAAAACAAAAAATTTCCTACCAAAAAAATGAATTTTCAACGTAAAAAAATGATAATGGCCACGAGAATTTCTTTTCGAAAAATTGAATTTTCACATAATTCTCACAATCGACAGATTCGAAAAAATGCTACGAAAAGCGTTGCTTATATTTTAACTACTTACAAACAATACCTTTTACTCTTATATCATATTTTTGTATCGTTCGCGAGAAAAATTAAAAAATTCAATTTATCGAAAAAAAATTTTCGTACTGTGAGGAATTTTACTGATGTTTAAAAAGAAAGGAAAACATCGAATTGCCTAAAAAATTGAAAATTCTGAAAATTATTAAAAATGTTTACAATTTGTACTCAAATATTCAAATAAAAATATTGACTTCGAAAAAACTATTTGTACAATTTCTAAATTTAGGGAATGAATATACAATTTTATGATTCTGTTTAAAATTGAACAATTTTGTTAAGAACAAAAAGTCAATATTTTTGGATGAAAAATAACATTCTTTTCTATTTAACTTTTTTAACTGTTCTGTAGAAAATTGGTCTTTTTGAGATAAAAAATCCACATTTTTATGAATTTTTTTTCTTTAATTACTCATAAATCTTTCTTAGTTGAAAACTTGTCTTTTTGGTTTAGAAATTCATCTGTTCTCGTAGAAATTTCAGCGTTTTGTATAAAAATGCAACTGCTTGGTGAAAAACTAATCTTTTTTATTAAGGATTTTCAACAATTTTGTTGAAAATTTGTCTTCTTTGGTTGAATTCATCATTTTAATCAGAATGAATCATTTCAATTTATAACCCTTTCGTTTTTAATAAAAACTTGACCATTTTATTAAAAATTGATTTTTGATTGTTTTAAAATTATGTTTTTAGCTAAAAATTTACCTATTCTATTTTTGGTTAAAAATGTAACTTTTTTGCATTGAAAATTGATGCATTTTGTTGAAAATTAATTTCTTTGGTTAAAAATTTAACTATTTTGTTGAAAATTCGTTTTTTCTTTGGTTAAGAATTAGTTTTTTCAGCTAAAAATATAACTATTCCATTTTCAGTTAAAATTTTCTCTTTTTCAGTAGAAAATTAATGTATTTTGTTAAAACTTCATCTTTTGATAGAAAATAATCTTTTTTACGGATAAAAATCATCTGTTGATTCGAAAATTCAACTATTTGGTTCAAAATACATTTTTTTTATTGAAGATTCCTCATAGTAGTCGAGAATTCATTTATTTGGTCAACAATTTAACTATTTTGTTCAATTTTTTTTTCATTTGAAAATTAGTTTCCGTAACTAAAAATTGAACTATTCAGTGTTTTCTTGAAGATTCTTTTATTTTTGTTAAAAATTAATTTTATTATCTGAAAATACAACTATCACTGTTCTAAATGCAACTGTTTGGTTGAAAATAATTTTTTTTTTTCGTTGCAAATTCAGCTATTTGGTTGGTAATTCATCTTTCTCAGTTCAAAATTAATTTTTTTGTTGAAAATTGATTTTTTTCGGGATTAAAAATCAAATTTTCGTAAAGAATTCCACTTTTTAACTTGAAAACTCAACTTTTTTCCTAAAGATTCATCTCTTTTGATAGAAAATTCATCTTTCTTGGTTTATGAACTTTTTGTTGACAATTCAATGTAACTATTTGATTGAAAATTAAAGTTTTTTGTTAAAAATTCGTCTCTCTTGCTCGAAAGTGCAACTATTTGCTTCTAAATGCAACTGTTTTATTAAAAATTAATTTTCTTTTGTCATTGAAAATTCAGATATTTGGTTAATAATTCATCTTTCTTGATTCAAAATTGATTTTTTGTTGTTGAAAATTGATCTTTTCGGTATTAAAATTCAAGTTTTTTTTCAAATCATTCGAATTTTTAACTTGAAAACTCACTGCTTTGTTAAAAATTCACTCAGAGGAATTTCCTCTTGTGACAAAATGATGTCTCTCGACCAACTTCACCTAATCTTGCAGCCAAATATGTCTGTTTATGTAAAAAATATATTCATGCCGGTCATAAAAAAACAGACAAGAGGACGATGCTTTTGTTACAAGACAACTTTTTCTCTGAATGTTCATCTCTGTTGTTAGAAAATTAATCATCTTTGGTTGAAGATGCAACTATCTGGTTGAAATTTTAGTTTTCATGGGTGAAAATTAATTTTTTTGATGAAAATCCGTCTTTTCGGGATTAAAATTCAAAAGCTTTCAAAAACATTCGACTTTTTAACTTGAAAACTCAACTCTTTAGATGAAAATTTATCTCTGTTGGTAGAAACTTAATCTTCTTTGGTTGAAAATTCAACTCTAGTTAAAAATTAGTTTTTTTTTTTGAAAACCATTACTTTTAACTGTAAATTTAAATGTTCCATTTTCTATTGAAAGTTTGTCATTTTTTAGTAGAAACTTTAACTACTATTTGGTTGTAAATTCATGTATTTAGTTGAAAATTCCTCTTTTTCGGTAGAAAATTTATCTTCTTGGTTGAAAATTCATTTTTTGTTGTGGAAAATTCAACTATTTGCTTCGAATTTATTTATTTAGTTGAAAATTGGTCTTTTTCGTAGAAAACTTATGTTCTTGGTTGAAAATGAATGTTTTTGGTTAAAAATGTATTTATTTTATTGAAAATTTATCTCTTGGTAGAAATTTCACTTTTTTGTTTTGTTAAAAATGCAACTGTTTGGTTGAAAATAAATAATCTTTTTATATATTTTTTTGAAATAAAACAGATATTTAAAATATTCTTCAAATTATCTATACGGATCATATTATAGATGTAAATTTTCCTTCAAGTAATTATTGAGTGTCTTTTTGTCCAAATAATTATTAATATTTTATAATTTTTTCAATATAAAAATGTAAAGGAAAGCTACAAATTTTGGAGAAAGCCGCAACTTTGTAGCATTACTCTAAGTGAAAATAGTTATAATCCATAATGTATTGTTTAAAATATTATGTTTATCTACTTGGATTAATCATTATCTCACTAGTTAAGAAATGGACAAAAACTTTTAAGTTTTAGAAAAAACAGCAACTATCTAGCATTAAAATAGGAGAAGATAGTTATTTTGTATCAAAAAATAAAAACAACTAATTTTTTAAGATTCATTTTTCCAAATAGTATTTTCAATTTTCAATCAAAATCTCCTGGAGGAGAGGTCGATTACGAAAGAAAAAAATGTTGTTTTAGAAAAAAATTATCCTGACCAGAATAATACTTGAGCTTGCATTGAACTTACATTATTTCTTCCTCAAATGAATAACAATTTTGCAAAAAAATTTAGCAAAAAAAAAAGTGGGGCTTTCGAGAAAACCTAAGTATCTCAATTAGATCAAAAGTTATAGGGATTTGAAAGAATGTTTTTTTTTTTCGAAAAACAACCTTTAAATTTCAAATTGTTATAACTTTGCACAAATATATTTCTTCTAAATGGGGAAACTAATGTCATTCATTTTCTTTGAAAAATAAAATTTTATCGGCGACCAATTCTGTGATTTGAAGTTGCACTACCTGTCTAATTTGAAATGGATTCGGGCACTAGTAGTTAGTAAAATTTGACCCATTTAGATTAGGACAGTAAATTAGGCAAGAATTTTATTTTTAAAAATAAATTAAATTTTTACTGTTTATAAATGTACTTTCGTTTTGAACTTTTTGAATTGAACCTTATTAAATTTTGTAGAGGTCTCTTGAGGTCGATTTTTAAAAAGAAAAATTTGTTGATTGTTTAGTTGAGTCAAAAACTACCGAAAACCCCGAAATGTTTATATTCGTGCTACCTACTTTGCTCTGTTTATTGAAATTTTTTCAAAAACGCACACAAGCATATTAATGGATGATACCGGTAGTTTTGTTTATTTTAATAATAATATTACCACACCTTAGATTCCCATTCAAAAACATATAGTGATAGTTATTAATCTTCTTATGAATTGTAAAAAAAATTTCGATTTCGTTACTTAATTGCTATTTTGAAGAAAGACTTTTACATGATTTATTTTGTCAGAAAATACTTTTGATCAATGAAGTGAAGACTTCGAAAAAAGGAGCTTTTTAAGAGTTTTGAAAGCTTTCAAGACAATAAAAAAGTTTTCTTTTAAAGATTCATGGAAAAACTATATGACTTTTTTATTTAAAAATATTAATTTAAAGGTAAAATTGAAAAAGAGTTTTAAAAATTTCAAAAGATTTCCGACATTCCCGAAAAAATATCTGAAAGATATTAAAGCAATCTTTTGCTAGATTTGAAAAATATAATTATTTTTGAAAAGATTTAAAAAATAATTTCAAACTTGAAACAATTTCAAGAAAATGAAGAAAAAAGGATGAATTTTAAAGATTTCAAAAAAAGGTTTTTTAAACTTTTGAAGATTTCCAAGAGAATAAAAAAATCTTCTTAAAATTCCTGGGAAGATTTAAATCATGTTTTATTTGGTAAATTAATTTTAAGAGAACATTTAAAAATATTTCAATGCTTTCGCAAGATTTCGAAAACTGACGAACAATAATCTGGATGATTTTTTGGTAAAATTTTTTTATTTTGCAGGATATAAAATGATTTTTTTAAATTTCCAAAAATAATGTAGAAAATTTTAAAGCAACAATTTTTCAATTTTGCAAGATTACAAAATTTTAGAAAAAATTCGTGTTAGTTATAAGAATTTTAAGAAGTTTTGCAAAGATTTCATAAAATTTTAAATGAAATCGATTTTGAAAGATTTCGAAGAAAAAATTGTCTAAAGATGCATAGGAAGTTTAATATGTTTTTTTTTTTATTTTCAAAAATTATTTCAATAGAATGTTCCAAAAGATATCCAAAATTATTTTCAAGAATATGAAAGATTTTTGGAAAATTGTTTTTATTTTACAGGCATTTAAATGATTTCCTAAAATTTCGAAAAGGTTAAAAAATAATGAAGGAAAAATTTCAAAGAATTTAAAACGATTTCAAAAAATTTTAAACGAAATCTAGATTATGAAAATTTCGAAAAAAAGTAGGGTTCTAAGAATTTTGAAATGTTTCAAAAGAAGAACCAAGTTATTTTAAGATTCCTGGTAGAATTTAAAGATTTTTTTATTCTGATAAATTATTTTAAGATAAAATTGCACATCATTTCAAAAGATTTCAAAAGATTTCCATAATTGCCAAAAAAGAATCTGGAAGGTCTTGAAGCAACTTTTTTAATTTAATGAAAAATTCGAAACTAGAAACGATTTCAAGAAATTCAAAACGAAATGTAGATTTTCGAAGATTTTGAAAAAAGAAGGTTCTTAAGAATTTTTTAAGATTTCAAGAGAATAAGAAAAATTTTCTTTAAAGATTCCTGAGAAAATTGAAATGATTTTTTATTTTGTTCATAAGGACAGTTAAATTTTCATAAAGACAGTTGAATTTTTAAAATAGTTGAATTTGCAAAAAAGTGGAATTTTCAACAAAATAGTGGAATTTTTCCAACAAAAGTATCAATTTTTAACAAAATTGTTAAATTTTCAACCAGTTGCACTTTTGTCCAAGAAATATGCACTTTACACTAAAAAAGATGAATTTTTTGATTAAACAGATAAGTTTTCCAAAAAATAGTTGAACTTTCAACAAAATGATAGCATTTTTCAAACAAAAGTATTAAGTTTTAACAAAATTGGAAAATTTTTAACCAGTTGCACTTTTATCAAAGAAAGATGCATATTCGACTAAAATCCACAAATTTTCAACAAAACAGTTGAAATTTCAACAAACAGTTGAATTTTCAAAAAATAGTTGAATTTTCAACAAAACAGTTAAATTTACAATAAAATCAGAATTTACAACAAAACAGTTAAATTTTCAACAATATAGTGGAATTTAAAAAAAAAACTATCAATTTTTAATAAAATTGTTAAATTTGCAACCAGTTGCACTTTTATCCAATAAAGATACAATTTCAACTAAAATAGATGCATTTTTTAATTGAAAAAAAGATAAGTTTTCCAAAAAATAGTTCAATTTTCAACAGAAAAGTTGAATTTTTAACAAAATAATAGAATTTTTCAAACAAAAGTATTAATTTTTAACAAAATTGTTAAATTTTTAAACAGTTGCACTTTTATCTAAAAAAGATACAATTTCAACTAAAATAGACGAATTTTCAACCAAACATTTGAAATTTCAACAAGACGGTTTAATTTAAAAAAAATAGTTGAATTTTCAACAAGACAGTTGAATTTTCAATAAAAATAGAGTTTACAACAAAACAGTTAAATTTTCAATAAAAATAGAATTTACAACAAAACAGTTAAATTTTCAATAAAAATAGAATTTACCACAAAACAGTTAAATTTTCAACAAAATAGTGGAATTTTTCAAACTAAACTATCAATTTTTAATAAAATTGTTAAATTTTCAACCAGTTGCACTTTTATCTAGAAAAGATACAATTTCAACTAAAATAGACGAATTTTCAACCAAACATTTGAAATTTCAACGAACAGTTTAATTTTCAAAAAATAGTTGAATTTTTGAAAAAACAGTTGAATTTTCAATAAAAATAGAAATTACAACAAAACAGTTAAATTTTCAATAAAAATAGGATTTACAGCAAAACAGTTAAATTTTAAACAAACAGTTGAATTTTCAAAAAATAGTTGAATTTTCAACAAAACAGTTGAATTTTCAATAAAAATAGAATTTACAACAAAACAGGTAAAAAATTCGTATTTTCGGCTGGAAAATTAAACAATTTGGTAGAAAACTTAACTATTTGGTTCAAAATTGAGGTATTTTGTTAAAAATTCGTCTTTTTTGGACGAAAATAAATTTTTTGGTTAAAAATAAAATTGCTTAGTTGAAAATAATCTGTTTTAAGATGACGATTCAAGTATTTTTTTTAATTTGTCTTTGTTGGTTGAATCCAACTATTTTTTAATTGAAATCTTTTTCGTTGAAATATCAACTGTTACACTACTTTCTTAAAAATTCTTTTTTTTTTTTTTTTTGAAGATTTATAATTTTATTTATAAAATTGTGTGTTGTTGTTAAAAATGATTTTTTGAACAGAAAATTTAACTATTTTGTTGAAAATTCAACCGATTGGTTGTAAAATAACTTTTTTGTTGAAAATTCATATTTTCGGGTTAAGAGTTCAACTGTTTTTATAGAAAAAGCGTCCTTTTGACTTGACAATTTCACAATTTGGTATACAATTAAAGTTTTGTAGAAAAATCGTTATGTATTGAAAATTAATTCTCCTCAATAAAAATTTGCACTACATAATGTTTAGTTAATTTTTTTTTAGCTTAAAAATTCAACTATTTAGTTCAAAATTTTTAGAATCGAAAAAAATACAGACTAAAAATTAATCAAATAAAATTTGGACATGGACATCCATTGTTGAAAATATGTAGTTAAAAAATGTATCTAATTTGTTGAAAATTTGTACTTTTTGGTTGAAAATTGAACTGATTAAAAATTTGTGTATTTTGTTGAAAATTGGTCTTTTTTATTATATTCAATTTTCTTATTTAACATTAAAACCTGTTGTGGTTAAATATCAAGTATTACATTTTTTGTTGAGAATTTGTCTCTTTGGCTTGAAAATTCAACTACTTGGTTGTAATTTGAACAATTTTGTTAAAAACTAATGATTTTGGTTTAAGATCCATCACTTTAGTTCAAAATTCTTCTCTTTGTTTGAAAAATTTACTAT
>JAABKJ010075445.1:189344841-189549764 GCA_011634705.1 Andricus grossulariae | reverse complement strand
TCGAAAATTCGTGTTTTTAGTAGACAATTAATGCTCTTGATTGAAAATTTAACTATAAGTATTTTGTTAAAAATTAGTCTTTTTTGGTAGAAAATTAATTTTTTTGTTTGAAAATGTAACCGTACGGTTAAAAATTAATCTGTTTTAGTTAATGATTCAAATATTTTTTGGAAAATTCGTCTTTTTTGGTTGCATTCAACTGTTTTTAATTTTAAATTTAAATCTTTTTTGGTTTAAACATCAACTATTACATTTCTTCGTGAAAATTAAACTATTTTGAAGAGAATTTAACTCTTTTGTAGAGAATTCGTCGAAAATCAATTTTGTTTGTTGAAAATTTAACTATTTGATAGAAAATTAATATATTTTGTTTAAAAGTCTCTTTTTTGGTTATAAAATTATTCTTGTTTGTTGAAAATTCAACTTTTTGGTTGAAAATTAAACTTGTTTGTTTGAAAAATAGTATTTTTGATTTGAAAATTCAACTTTTTTGTAGATAATTCGTCTTTTTGGCTTGAAAATTAAATAATTTTGTTCAAAATTAATTTTTTTTTGTTTAAAAATTAATTTCTTTTTGTTAAAACATTAATCTGCTTGGTCGAAAATTCGTCTTTTTGGTTGAAATTTTATTTTGTATATTGTATAAGTTAAAAATTAAACAATTTGTATGAAAATTCATGTGTTTTGTTGAAAAGACGTCTTTTTGGACAGAAAATCAATTTTTGTTGTTGAAAATTTAACTATTTGATAGAAAATTAATATATTTTGTTATAAAATTATTCTTGTTTGTTGAAAATTCAACTTTTTGGTTGAAAATTAAACTTTTTTTGTAGATAATTCGTCTTTTTGGCTTTAAAATTAAATAATTTTGTTAAAAATTAATGTTTTTGGTTCAAAATTCATTTCTTTTTGTTAGAAAAATTAATCTTCCTGGTCGAAAATTCGTCTTTTTGGTTGAAAATTAAACTTTTTTTTGTAGATAATTCGTCTTTTTTGCTTTAAAATTAAATAATTTTGTTAAAAATTAATGTTTTTTGTTCAAAATTCATTTCTTTTTGTTAGAGAAATTAATCTTCCTTGTCGAAAATTCGTCTTTTTGGTTGAAAATTTAACTGTTTGGTACAAAATTGATGTTTTTATTTAAAAAGTCGCTTTTTGGGTATAAAATTGATTTTTTTGGTTGAAAATTTAACTATTGATAGAAAATTAATATATTTTGTTAAAAAGTCTCTTTTTTGGTTATAAAATAATTCTTTTTTGTTGAAATGTCAACTTTTTGGTTGAAAATTAAACTTGTTTGTTTGAAAAATCATATTTTTTGGGATGAAATTTCAACTTTTTTGTAGATAATTCGTCTTTTTGGCTTGAAAATTTTATAATTTTGTTAAAAATTTATGTATTTTGTTAAAAATTAATTTCTTTTCGTTAAAACATTAATCTTCTTGGTCGAAAATTCGTCTTTTTGGTTGAAATTTTTTATTATGAATATTGTACAAGTTAAAAATTAAACAATTTGTATGAAAATTCATGCGTTTTTTTGAAAAGACGTCTTTTTGGACAGAAAATCAATTTTGTTTGTTGAAAATTTAACTATTTGATAGAAAATTAATATATTTTGTTTAAAAGTCTCTTTTTTGGCTTCTTCTTTTAGCGAAAAATTCGTCCTCTTGTATTGAAAACTCAATTATTTCAGTAGAAAACTTCACTATCTGGCTCAAAATGAACTTCTTTGTTGAGAAGCTATATTTTCTGGGCGAAAATTGGACTGGTTGGTTGAAAAGTTACATTTTTTTAAGAATTCATATTTTCTGTTGTTGAAAACGCAACTGTTTCATGAATTTCTTCCGTTGTTAAACATTCAACCATTTTATAAAAATTCTTTTACATGGGTTGAAAATTCAACTATTTCTTTGAAAATTAACTTTTTCGTTAAAAATTCATATTTTTGGGTGAAAAATGCAAGTGGTTTCCGAAAATTCTTTTTAATTTGGGTTGAAAATTAAACAATTTTGTATCGAATTCATGTATTCTTTCGAAATTCGTCTGTTTTATTGAATTTTCAGTATTCACGATTTTAACTTACCTATCACTTTCACTGGTCTGAAACTCTAAGTTTACCAATAATGCTTTACGAAGTTTAAAATTATCAAAAGATGATGAACTTGACTAAAAAATAGTTTGAAAACAAATGACAAGAGCTCCAAATCCATAAACATAGGAAACTTCAGGTTTATAAAAATTAACGTGACATTTCAAAGGAGTTTAATTAGCGTTGAATTTGAAAAAAAATTATCTCAGTTTCTCAAGGTAAAATAAAAATAAACGTGCGAGGAATTAGCCACCACTTGATTGAATAAATCAATTAATGCTGAGAGTTAAGACCTTTATGATCTATGTTCGAGAAGATGAAATATATAAGTATCTCAGAATAGTATATATACATAAAACATCGTAATAAAAATTAGTTGCGCTGTTCTCCACAATCTGCGTTATTCTTTTTTCCTGTATTCTGAAAAAATGAGGAACGTTTATACTCTGATCTCCACCATGGTTGTTATTCTGAATTATATTGGTGAGTAGAATTACTTAATATAATTCTTTTGATACTTAACAGTCATTACAGAGTGTCACCTATGTCTATTTTTCTGAGACCGACAGAAATCCGAAAAATGACAGTGAATTTATATACGGGTGGGGAATTTTAAAAACTCTCACAGTTTTATTAGAAGAACTCAAATAATAAGGACTCCAAGTAGAAAGTATTAGATCTTTAGAAGCTTCCCTTAATGTTTCTAAAGTCTTCCCTCGTAATTTTTCCACAACGAGTTTATAATATACAAACGTAGGTGAATATAAATTTATTCCTTTTTTTTTTGCGGATTTAAGTTCACAGTTCGACTGCTTACCTAATGGCGACCCTATTCCATCTGTTCCTCGTCGTGAACCTTCTGACTCTCCTGGCCGCGTTTTCTTTATTTTTTTTTCTTAAATTTATAGAGCAAAAAAATGTTTGTTTAAATCTCGACGGAAGTCATCATCATTCACGCGTTTTCTTTTTTTTTTCCTTAAAAATTAAAGAGCATAAAAATGATGTTTAAATCGCGACGTAAGTCATCATCATTCACGCGTTTTCTTTATTTTTTTTTCTTAAATTTAAAGAGCAAAAAAATGTTTGTTTAAATCTCGACGGAAGTCATCATCATTCACGCGTTTTCTTTTTTTTTCCTTAAAAATTAAAGAGCATAAAAATGATGTTTAAATCGCGACGGAAGTCATCATCCTTCACGCGTTTTCTTTATTTTTCCCCCCTTAAATTTAGAGAGCAAACAAAATTTTGTTTAAATCTCAACGGAAGTTTTCTTTATTTATTTTTTTCTTAAATATCAAGAGCCAAAAAATGTTTGTTTGAATCTCGACGGAAGTCATCATCAGTCACGCGTTTTCTTTATTTCTTTTCCTTACAATTTAAGAGCAAAAAAGTGGTGTTTAAATCGCGACGGAAGCCATCATCCTTCACGCGTTTTCTTTATTTTTTCCCCCTTAAATTTAAAGAGCAAAACAAAATTGAGCGAATCCGCCTTAATCGTCCGGCGAATTAAATTTTTTTTAAATTTATCAGAGAAAGCGAATAAAACCAAACGATCTAAGGGATAATGCTAATTGAAAACAAAAAATATAATCGCGATGGAAGTCATCATACTTCACGCGTTTTCTTTTTTTCTTTTTTTTTTGTTTTGTTTAAAGGAACGAGAAACAAAAATATTGAGTGAATCTGCCATAATCGTCTGGCGTATTAACATTTTTTTAATTAATTAGAGAAAGTGAATACAACCAATTGATCTGAGGGATAATGCTAGTTGCAAAAAAAATGTAATCGCGATGGAAGTCATTATCCTTCACGCGTTTTCTTTATTATTTTCGTTAAAAATTAAAGAGCAAAAAAATGGATCATCCATCCTATTAACATTTTTTTTTTTAATTTTTTAGAGAAAGCAAATAAAACCAATCGATCTAAGGGATAATGCTAGTTGCAAAAAAAAATTTAATCGCGAGGGAAGTCATCATCCTTCACGTGTTTTTTAATAAAGAAAACGCGTGAAGGATGATGACTTCCACCACTATTAGCAATTTTTTTTTCGCAAGTAGCATTATCCCATAGATAAATTAATTTTTGTTAAAATTTAACGAGCAAAAAAATTGACCGAGTCCACCTTAATCGTCCGGCTTATTAACATTTTTTTAAATTTATTATGGAAAGCGTGCATTGTGGACAAAACCAATCGATCTAATTTACAAACTTTCTTTCAGAACTTCAAAATCTCAAAATTAAACAATTTGAGCAACTTTTTGATTTAGAAAATATTATAGACAAATTCTCTATGTTAAAAAAAATATTATTCAAAACTTTACCATTTATAAGTGAATCAATACGTAAGTTTACAAATTGACTGACAAAACTCCAAAAACCTGTTAATCAAAAAATGGAGCAATTTTTTAATTTTTAGAATATTATAGAACAAAATTCTTTGCGTTTGTTTTAAATAATATTAAAATTACGAGAGGTTTTTATTCTGATAATCTGAAAGTTCAATTATTAGAAATAAATCAATACTTAAGTTATCAAATTTTCTTTCAGAACTTGAAATCAAAAAATCAAACAATTTGAGCAATTTTTGGATTTAGAGAATATTATAGACAAATTCTCTGCGTTAAAAAAAACAAACTATATTTTAAATTACAAAAAGTTTTTATTCTGATAATCTGAAAATAATTATAGATTAATAAAGTTTTTAATTAAAAAATTTACAATTTATAAATTAATCAATACGAAAGTTTACAAATTGACTTGCAGAACTCCAAAAACCTGACAATCAAAGAATTGAGCAATTTTTTATCTTTAGAATATTGTAGAATAAAATTCTTTGCGCTTTTCAAATAATATTAAAATTACGAGAGATTTTTATTCTGATAAACTGAAGATTAAATTAAATTTCGGATTAAAGTTTTTAATTCAAAATTAAATAATTTAGAAATAAATCAATTCTAAAATTTACAAATTTTCTTTCAGAACTTGAAATCTCAAAATCAAACAATTTGAGTTTTTTTTATTTAGATAATATTGTAGAAAAATTCTCTGCGTCAAAAAAAAACTAAAATATTTTAAATTACGAAAGATTTTTCTTTTGATAAACTGAAGTTAATTTCATAATTGTAAAGTTTTTAATTCAAATTTTTACAATTTAAAAAAAAATTAATACGTAAGTCTAAAAATTTTCTTTCAGATCTTAAAATCTCAAAATCAAACAAGTTGAGCAATTTTTTGATTTAGAGAATATTGTAGACAAATTCTCTGCGTTAAAGAAAAAACTAAAATACTGTAAGTTACAAAGGGTTTTTATTTTGATAAACTGAAAATAATTTCAGATTAATAAAGTTTTCAATTCAAAATTAGATAATTTAGAAATAAATCAATACTTAAATTTACAAATTTTCTTTCAGAACTTGAAATCTCAAAAACAAACATTTGCGCAATTTTTTGATTTAGAGAATATTGCAGAGAAAAATTCTTTGCGTTTTTCAAATAATATTAAATTTACGAGAGGTTTTTATTCCGCAAAGATTTCCAAAGATATAAGAAAGATTTCACAATGTTTTCAGTGCATTCCTAAAGATTTCACAATGGTTTCAATGAATTCCTAAATATTTAAAAGATTTCACAAGGATTCCAAATATTTTGCAAAGATTTCGGATATATTTAAAAGATTTCACAGACTTCAATGATTTCAATAATTTCACAAATAATACAAAATATTTCAAAAATACTTCAAATATTTCGCAATGCTTTTCAAATATTTCACAAAGATTTTAATGATTTTCTAAGGATTTCATAAAGATTTCAATGAATTCCTAAATATGTATTTAAAAGATTTCACAAAGATTCCAAATATTTTGCAAAGATTTCGGATAGATTAAAAAGATGTCACAAATACTTCAATAATTTTCCAAAGATTTCTCAAATATTACAAAATATTTCAAAAATATATTGAATAATTCACAAAGATTTAAATGATTTTTCCAAATATTTCACAAATTTCTCAAATATTACCAAATATCTCAAAAATATTTTAAATATTTCATAATGATTTTATATATTTCACCAGATTTCCGGAAATTTCAAAAAGATTTGAATGATTTCCCAAAGATTTAAAAAATGTCACAAATATTTCGGACGGATTTAAAACATTTCACAAATACTTCAATTATTTCTCAAAAATATCCGATAGATTCCAAAGAGTGCACGAAGATTTCAATGATTTTCCAAAGATTTTAAATATTCAGCAAAGATTTCGGATAGATAAAAAAGATTTCAATAAGTTTACAAATATCAAATATTTTTTAAATATTTTAAATATTTCGAAAAGATTTCCAAGGATTTCCTCAAGATTTCAAATATTTCGCAAAGATTTCAGATAGATTTCCAAAAGTGCACAAAAATTTCAATGATTTACCAAAGATTTCAATAATTTCACAAATATTATAAGATATTTCCAAAATATTTCAAATATTTCTGCGAAGATGTCGGATTGATTTAAAAGATTTCATAAAAATTTCAGACAGATTTCAAACAGTGTACAAAGATTTCAATGATTTCACAAATATTACAAAATATTTCAAAAATACTTCAAATATTTGGCAATGATTTTCAAAAATTTCACGAAGATTTTGAAGATTTTCTAAGGATTTCACAAAGATTTTGATGATTTCCCAAGGATTTCACAAAGATTTCAATAATTTCATAAATATTATCAAATATTTCAGATATTTCTCAAAGATTTCCAAAGATATAAGAAAGATTTCAGAATGATTTCAATGAATTCCTAAATATTTAAAAGATTTCACAAGGATTCCAAATATTTTGCAAAGATTTCGGATAGATATTTTCAACAGTAACTTTCACACGAGTATACAATAATATTTTATTATCAGTTTATCTTATCGTGAATTATGAAATGAAATAAGAAGTTCTCCTGAAAAAATAAAAATACCGTCTAATATATGTATGTAATTATTAAAATCCGTGTTTTTTATTTTTGGGTGAGGAAATGTTACCTTATTGATAGTTCTATTGTAGAATCTAGGTACAGGTATCTGAGTTATACAAAAAGATAAGTTACTCTTAGATCTGGCAGTAACTTAGTTAGTAAAAAAAATATGTCCACTGAGTGGGCACATCCTCATTGCACGTTACGCACTCGGTCTTTGTATTTTCCACACATTTGTCGACAGACCATTTAAAATTAAAGATCAAGGTGTTAACAACTGTAATTTGATGATTGTGAATTCTCTTTTTTTGAAGCTCCTTCGGCTTCAACGAACACATTCTTATCACATATCTCGTGCTTCGCACTCGATTTTGTCCAATATGTGAACTTTTCTACATTATGTTCAACATTATTATATCTAATGTGTATTATATTTATTTCTCTACCTCGATCTGGTACTGCTTATTCAGATATTTCAAAATAATTTACAGTTTTTATTTTTCATGATGACTTCAATAATTTGTCCTTACCTTGCACTAATTTTTATTCTCCGCTGCTCTGAAAATGCGCCCAGTTTGAGCGTGTAAATCAAAAACTGTGATTCAAACCCCTCATAAATTAAAGTCAAAAAGTGAAATTAAACATGTTTTTTTTTTGCAATTTGACTTCGAAGAGGGTTCTCAAAGCACCTACGGCTTTGACGATCAGATTCACATTGCGATACTCGCTCTTCGCGCTCAACAGCTAGGTTATATAGACGATCGCTTTTGAAAAATAAAACCATGGCAAGAAAATGTGATATTCATACCTAGTAAAAATTTTGATTGAAATCTTTTAATCCATCAGAAAAAAAATTTTTTTTTCTATTTTTTGGAAATTTTCAAAATGTTCAAAAGTATATAACTCTTTGAGTTTTTATCGAAATGAAAACAAATCAGGATACTTTTCAAGATTCTCTAACCTTCATTTCAGGACCCTTAAAAATTTTATAAAAGGCTAACTCGATTCGACAAATCCGTCAAAAGTTAGTGTGGCTACCAAATTCAGGTAACCATACTAAAATACAGACATACATACAGACACACAGGCATACAGACAGATATACACTGACAAAATGTTATGATTTTCGGACTCTGTGAGTGCCGAAACGTGAAGATCCGTTAAAAACCAGAGATCGAAAATTTGGACGATTACATTACACTCTCATGAATGAGAATGTGAGAATGAATGTTTAATTAAAAAAAAAAAAAAAAATTTTCTACAAAACAGTTTAATTTTGTACCAAATAGTTTAATTTTATACCAAATTGTGAAATTTACAAGTTAAAAAGACGATTTTTTTATTAAATAGTTGAACCTGTAATACGAAGATAAAAAATAATAAAAAATTTTCAACAAAAAGAAGTGAACCCTTGAGAAAGTAGTTCAACTTTCAACTAAGGATTTGAATTTTCGAAAAAAAATGTATTAGTTGATATTTCAACAAAAAAGATTTTAATTTAAAATAAAAAACAGTTGGATTTAACAGAAACCAGGACAGATTTACAACAAAATATTTGAATCCTTATCTAAGAGAGATTGATTTTTAACTGAATAATTGCATTTTCAACCAAAAAATTGATTTTCTTCAAAAAGAGACGAATTTTCAACAAAATACATCAATTTTCGATCAAATAGTTACAATTTCTACCAAATTATTTACTTTTTCGGTCCGAAAATACGAATTTTTTTACAAAACAGTATAATTTTCAACCCGAAAATGTGAATTTTCAACAACAAAATTAATTTTTAACCAAAACACATCAATTTTTAACCAGACAGTTGCATTTGTAACCAAAAAAGATTAAATTTCTACATAAAGAGATTCATTATCAAACCGAAAAGATTATCAACAAAATAGTTGACTTTTCAACGACAAAAAATTTTTTTACTCAAGAAAGAGCAACATTTTAGTCAAACTGTTGAGTTATCAACCCAAAAAGACGACTTTTGAACAAAACAGTTGAATTTTCAACCAAGAAGTATAATCTTTTAAGAAAATTGTTGAATTTTCAACCAAATAATTCAATTTTGAACCAGATAATAAAATTTTTAAACAAAAAGATGAATTCTTAACTTTTTGTTGTTGTAAATGAATATTTTCGAGATAAAAATGCAACCATTTGGTTGAAAATTTATGTGTTTTGTTAAAAATTCAACTATTTAGGTAAGAAGTGAAAATTTGATTTTTTTATTAAGTTCTATTACTTCAGTTCGCATTTAAATTGACAAATGATAAAAAAAGGAAAGACTGTGAAGCCTGCGATAAATAAATAGAAATTTTTATAATTTATAGACTAAAGAAAAACATTTTAAATAATACTAGATAAAGTAACTTCAAGTTACCTTGAAAGTTACTTTTTTCACTTTCTTAATTTTATAGTTTAAAAATTAAAATAATGAAGATGATAATTCATAAAAACTTAATTAAAAAGAAATAGGCATTAGTTAAAGTAAGATTTTTCAGTCACATTTTTTAACCAAACATTTGTATTTTTACCCAAAAGTTTGTTTGTTTCAAAAATTAATTTCTTCTCAACTGAAAATTTAACTATTTTGAGTTGAAAATTCATGTATTTTGTTGAACATTAACTTTTTTAACTGAGAATTTAAATATTAAATTTTTGTTTCAAAAATGTATCCTTTTTCGTTGAAAATTAATCTCTTTGTTTAAACAAAATCCCTGAATTTTCCTGATTTAAAAACTTTTAATTAAAAAGGTAGAAGCTGTCTTATATAAAATAAGAGATTTTATATCATGTTTATGATAAAAAAAAATAAAAAATAAATGTAAAAAAATGTATGGCAGTCAAGTTAATGTTAATTGCAGTCTATAAGGCTATGAGATTCAATTCATCTTTCTTTCGCTTTACGTCACAAGTCCCAGTTGTAATCGTCCTTGTCAATTTGGCCTTTCTGTGCTATATACCCATTTCAATGATTATATATATATATTTTTTTTTTCAATAAAAAAAAATATATATAAAAAGTTAACCAAATAGTTAACGAATTTTCAACAAAATAGTTCATTTTTTAACCAGAGATGAATTTTCAACTGAAATGATTAATTTCTAATCAAATAAACATTTTTTTTTAAATGTAGTTCAACTTTCAAAACTGATGAATTTTCAACTAGTATGATGAATTTTTAACAAGAATATTTAAATTTTAAACAAAAAACATGAATTTTCAATTAGAACAGATAAATTTTCAACCAAAAATTGAATATTTAAATTCTCAGTTTAAAAAGTTAATGTTCAACAAAATACATGAATTTTTAACTAAATAAGATAAATTTTCAAACAAAAATTGAATATTTAAATTCTCAGTGAAAAAAGTTAATGTTCAACGAAATACATGAATTTTCAACTATAATAGTTAAATTTTCAGTTAAGAAGAAATTAATTTTTAAAAGAAACCAAAAAAACGAATTTCTCACAAAATAGTTAATTTTTCAACCAGAGAGACTTCAATTAAAAGAAATAACTTTTAATAAAGTAGTTCTACTTTTAAACAAGTATAGTTGAATTTTCAACAAAGAAGATTAAGTTTCGACTAAAAAAAAAAATTTCAACACAACACATGAATTTTCATCTAAAAAGCATTAATTTTCAACCAAACAGTCAAATTTTCAACTGAAAAATATAAATTTTCAACTAAATAGTTGAATTCATTCATAAATAGTTCATTTTTCAACCAAAGAGATAAATTTTGAATTAAAATTAGTAATCTTGAACCAAGAAAATAAATTTTTAACAAAGTGGTTCACCTTTAACCAAGAAATTAATTTTCTACTGAAAAAGACGAATTTTAAACTAAAAAAGATGAATTCAGGCGAAATCCATCCTGGGTTATACCTATAGGATGGACAGAGCCAGGGAAATCTTGGGTTTACCCAAGAAAGATATAAGGACAGTGGTATGGATCCTAACTGAGCACAGCAACTTGAACTATCATATGCCCAAAATGGGGTATAACCCCATGACAGAGTGCAGGAAATGCAGCAGGGATGACGAAACATCCATGCATTTATTATGGCAGTGCCCGGTATTAGCTAGACTCAGGCAACAAAGCCTCGGGGCCCATTTTATGGGACCAGAGGAATTACAGCGCGATCAGTAGTCGACATACTAGACTTCATCAACAGGTCTGGGGTCGACTGCTGAGAGCGAATAGGTAAGGGTGTGTCATAATAGGCTTTATAGCTAAAAAATTTATAAATTGTTTAAAAAATGTATGCAAACATCCAATTATCAGTATAAAGTAGTATTTCATATCTAAGAAACTATTTGCATTTAAAAAAACTGCAAAAAATCATAATTAGCGCCAAAAACTCTAAAGACACATTTTTTCACTTATGGGGTTTTCTGGGCCCTATAAAACAGTTCATTTACAAAAACGTCTTTTTTTCTCACATGTTTCTTCCTGGGGCTTGACGTTTTTTTTAACGAAAAAAAAAAAAAAATCTTTTTTTGTGATTTCGAACAAATTTCCGGGCGATGTGCACGAAAATTAAAAAAAAATTCCAATGCATTTTTGGACCACCCTAGTGAGCACGCATTTTGAGTTAATCAAACCCCCTCACCGCGAAAACTGTGATACCGAAAATTTCTACAAAATTTGAAAATTTTGGAATTAGCCAAATTTCCGTATATTTTGAAAATTTTCAAAATTTCTAAGATGTTCAAAATTTCTAAAATGTTCAAAATGATCAAAATTTTTCAATGTTATGAAATGTTCAAATTTTCTAAAATTTCTAAAAAAAATTTAACTTATCAAAATTTCTAATGTTTTTGAATTTTAGCAAATTTTCAAAATTTCTAAAATTATCATAGTTTCTAAACTGTTCACACATTTTTAAATTATCAAAATTTCTAAAATGTTCCAAATTTCTACAATGTTCCAAATTTCTAAAATTGTCAAAATTTCGGAAATTAAAAAAACGTCTGAAATTTTTACAATTTATAAAACTACCAACACCTCTGAAATTTCTAAAATTTCAAGATGTCTAAAATGTTCTAAAATTCTCAAAATTTCTAAATTTTTAAAAGTTTTTGTTTTCAATATTTTTAAAATTTTCCAAGTTTCTAAATTTTTAAGAATTCTAAAATTGTCAGAACTTCTCAAATTTCTTTAAAAATCTCAAATTCTGAAAAAGGGATTTCAGGGAATTTAAGGAATTCAGAGAATTCCACAGATTTTGGGAAATTCAAGGCACTTAGAGAATTCAGAAAATTTAAGGAATTCAGGGTATCAGATAATTCAAGGAATTTCATGAATTCTCATTATTTGAGGAATGCAGGGAATTCAGGGAATTTAAGAAAATTCAAATATCCAAGGATTTCAGGGAATTTAAGGAATTAAGAGAATTTCACAGATTCGAGGAATTGAGTGAATTCAGAATATTTAGGAAATTCAGCGAATTCAGAGATTTCAGAACATTCAGGGAATTCAGGGTATTCAGAGAATTCAAGAAATTTCATAAATTCGCAATATTTAAGGAATGCAGGGAATTCGGATACTTCAAGCAATTTTGAATATCCAAGGATTTCAAGGAATTTAAGGAATTCAGAGAATTTCACAGAATTAGGAAATTCAAGGAATTTAGCGAATTCAGATTATTTAGGGAATTCAGGGTATCAGATAATTCAAGGAATTTCATGAATTTGCATTATTTGAGGAATGCAGGGAATTCAGAGAATTTAAGAAAATTCAAATATCCAAGGATTTCAGGGAATTTAAGGAATTGAGAGAATTTCACAGATTCGAGGAATTGAGTGAATTCAGAATATTTAGGAAATTCAGGGAATTCAGGGAATTCAGAATATTCAGGGAATTCAGGAGATTCAGAGGATTCAAGAAATTTCATGAATTCGCAATATTTAAGAAATGGAGGGAATTCGGAGACTTCGAGCAATTTTGAATATCCAAGGATTTCAAGGAATTTAAGGAATTCAGAGAATTTCACAGATTTAGGAAATTCAAGGCATTTAGAGAATTCAGAATATTAAGGGAATACAGGGCATCAGATAATTCGAGGAATTTCATGAATTCGCATTATTTAAGGAATGCAGGGAATTCAGAGGATTCAAGCAATTTCGAGTATCCAAGGATTTCAGGGAATTTAAGGAATTCAGAGAATTTCGCAGATTTAAGAAATTCAAGACATTTAAAGAATTCCCAATACTTAGAGAATTCAGGGGATCAGAGAATTCAAGGAATTTCATGAACTCGCATTATTTAAGGAATGCAGGGAATTTAGAGAATTTAAGCAATTTCGATTTTCCAAGGATTTCAGGGGATTTAAGGAATTCAGAGAATTTCACAGATTCGAGGAATTTAGCAAATTTAGAATATTTAGGGAATTCAGAGAATTCAGAATATTCAGGGAATTCAGGGCATTAAGAGAATTCAAGAAATTTCATGAATTCGCAATATTTAAGGAATGCAGGGAATTCGGAGACTTCAAGCAATTTTGAATCAATAGACTTTGTTCTGCCGGGTATAGAGCTCAGCGAACTGTTGAGATCCTTCCTATAAGTATCCCAGTCAGTTGCTTTGGGGTTCCCGTACTTTAAAATCTTCGTTCTACCGGTTGTCAAGGAGAAGTTTATTTCTCTATGATCTGATAGGGACGTATGCAAAGATGCATGCCATCTCTTTAAAACTTTGCTAATACTTATCGAACATAAGGTCGAATCAATTACCACGCGACATCTAGATGTCAAAAAGTTAGGTTTATTACCCCAATTTCGTGAAGTTGAATCAGTAATTAATAGTTGATTTAATAAAGACTCATCCCTGTAGTTGGTGTCCTTATTGCTAACTAATTCTCTAGAAAATAACCTTGTTAATCGAATAAATTTCATATCACCGCTGATATAAGGTACTGCCATAGATAATAGATTGACTTGGCGTAAGATGTTGTCCGTCCTACGCCGTATGTCATTTGCTTGTTCGGGCGGGGAAAAAAATTACTGATGATTTTTTTTTTCTCGGGATTTTGGAGGGAGTTACTGCAAAATCATGTCCTTAAGATAAGGCTGAAATTATTTCATTGCTGAGTGGATGGTTAGAGAGTTCTTTACTGTGTTAGATAGTGGTGTGTGCCTTACTGAAAGTAATTTGTTTAATTTTGTTTTTTGTTTTTGAGCAGAAAGATCTTTACCTCGTTTGAATTGGACAAATGAGATGCGGTCGAAGGTAGACCAAATCTCAAATATGAGAGTGCTTGATGGGAAAAGCAGGAGTTTTAATAGTTTTTTGACGGTAGTGTGCAAGACAAATTTCGTATGTTTAAGTCTTTCTTTCAAGAAGAGCAAACTTTTTTTATGCAGAATTGTTTTGGTTTTCGATGTTCCCAAATGGTTTTTCAACTGTTAGAATTTTGGGACGATGTTGTTGTCCGTACACCGTTTTAGGGAAGCTGAAGATGTTAGTGGCTTAGCTTGAAAAGATCTGAGCTTACTAAAAGTGTTAGTTTTAGTGAGAAACTCTTCCCGTAGAGCTCTTTTATAATAGATTTAATGTCTTCATAATGATTCATAATAATAAATTTAAAGGAGGTTTTTCGGGTTTCAATCGTGTGCAAAACTACAAATCATGCCGACGTTTCGTGAACATTGCAGTTCACTTCTTCAGGGCTAACCTAAAACAAAAGTCTCAAGTTATGTTGTACTTATGTATATATATATATATTTCGGTTTTGGTTTCTATTCCTTTGGAACAAAACTGAAGGGCCTATGACAAAGCCACCGAACGCGTCCTAGGGTTGCGGATAGAGGGTCCCTGTACCAAGGGTTTCTGGAGTTTGAAGAAATTTTAAACTTTAAGAAATTGAATTACTTAATTTCAATTACCATCTCAAATTTTTCCGAACCCGGAAAAAAACCAAAAAATGTCTTTGATGGATTAAAGCGGCCATCCTGCTTTTGTTAAAGCTCTATATTATATTGAACTCTATTATTTTAAATGCATGTGTTATTCATTTGTGTACCCTGGACTGGGACCGCTTATTTATATATCCCAAAATAAATTACAAATTTAATTCTTCATCATTATTTTATTTTACTTACCCTAAGAAATTTATAGAAACAATTTTTTAGATAATTATAGAATTATCCTTTTTAACTTTTTCCACATATGCGTCATACAAAACATGACATCAACGATATTTGCAGATCATGATGTGCATTTTGCATGGATCCGAACGAAGTTAAGGAGATTTTTTTTTTAATTACCAATTACTTCTAAAAATTAAAAATAATTTGACTGAATGGTAACGTCCGCTTGATTTACCGAGTTGTTAATTAGCAGGAAATGGTAGTGAGAGGGGGGGCTATAGTGAAATGCTGGTGCTAAATTCGTACTAGCAAAGTTAAATTGTTTTTCCAGTCTGTAATATATTCAAATTCAAATGCGCTCAAATGCACCAGTGTTTAAAAGATTATAATTCCCATAAAATTCAGAAAACTGCGTGAAATACAGAGAAATTCAAGTTCCCATTCGGTTGAAAACTTTCTCTAAGCTCGGGTCAAATTTTTTCTTATTAGCACTCTCGTTTTCCCTTAATAACATTTCTACTTTCGATGGAATGTTAACATTTTCTTTATGACATAATTTTACACTATTTTTTGGCTATTTTTCGCCACCGATGCCGACTTTTGGGCTCTTTTATTTTTCTTGAAAACACGAATTTTGGGCGAAGGTCCTGGCAGCCACAAACATTTGAGCAATTTAAAACATCATCCACCGCAGAATTTTGGACTTTTGTTGGGCTCTCCAAAAATTCAAAAATTAATTGCTAAGAAACTATCTCTATCACATAAAAGCTACCTTTAAAATAAATGTTGCACTCTGTATAACTATATGCATATCAGAATTTTAGGCCATTCCTGGCCAATGAGTACACGAAAACGTATATAATATGTCTGAACTATTGTTTCGAGCTCGATAATGTATTTACCTCGCGCTACGCGCTCGGTTTTTGTATTTTCCACACATTTGTGCACAAACCTTTTAAAATTAAGAGTCAAAGCGTTAACAACTGTAATCTGATGATTGTGAATTCTCTTTTTTTAAAGCTCGTTCGGCTTTAACAAACACATTCTTATCACGTACCTCGTGCTTCGCAATAATTGAATTTTCATCCAAAAAAATTTTCAGTTTGACTTTTTAACATAAAAATATGAGATTTAAATAAGAAGTATAATTTCTGCGAAGATAATAAAATTTGCAACCCAGAAAGACGAATTTTCAATAAATTTTCAACCCAAAATAATGACTTTTTAACAAAATTGTAGAATTTTCAATCAAACAGTTGCATTTTCATCCAAGAAAGATGCAATTTCTGTTAAAATAGATGAATGTTAAAATCAAAAAGACAAATTTTCAAAACAATAATTGAATTTTCATCCAAAAAAATTTTCAGTTTGACTTTTTAACATAAAAATATGAGATTTAAATAAGAAGTAAAATTTCTACGAAGATAATAAAATTTGCAACCCAGAAAGACGATTTTGCAATAAATTTTCAACCCAAAATAATGACTTT
Organism: Andricus grossulariae; assembly: GCA_011634705.1. Lineage (NCBI taxonomy): Eukaryota > Metazoa > Arthropoda > Insecta > Hymenoptera > Cynipidae > Andricus > Andricus grossulariae. The sequence continues at coordinate 189,533,131 of JAABKJ010075445.1, read as the reverse complement.
TTAACAAAATTGTAGAATTTTCAATCAAACAGTTGCATTTTCATGCAAGAAAGATGCAATTTCTGCTAAACTAAATAAATTTTTAAATTAAAAAGACAAAATATGAATTTTAAACAAAAAGTAAATTTTCTACGAAATAGTTGAATTTTCAACCCAAAGACGAATTTTCAAACAATTAATAAAATTTATAATTAAGAATATAATCTTCAGGGTAAAGCAACTACAAAAAAAGAAATATATAAATTAATACAATATAAATAAAATATAATATAAATACAAGGCAAATAAACTCTAATTTTTCCCTGAATTTTAAATTTATTCTGCTTCACAGTTATTTAAAGTTATACAAATTCCCTAACTTTTTCAAGATTTGTTTCTAAATCCCTGACTTATTTTTAAATTGTTGTTGGCTAGGTTCGTTTTTCACTCTTCAGGATTTATTGACGCGTAAAGATAAATTTATATTAAATTTCTGTCAAATTACTGGGAGTTTTTTGTTTCATTTGCGAATTCCCAAAAAGTACCCTATGAGGGAAACAAAAATTACCTTTTGGTCTTCCCCTTTTTTTCATAGTTTCCCCTTTTCCCCTATTCTCAAAAACTTCCCTTTTTCCCCTTTCCTCTTTAAATATACGATATTTGAAAATACAATCTTTGAATTACGCGGAAAATTCTCTGAAATTAGTAAGAGTATCCATTATTGAATAATAATTAAAGCAATTATAGAACTTGGATAAATTATTTATGAATTTTTCCTATCGGTTCAAAAATTATCACGAATTTGTTATATTCACAGCTTTTACTAGTGAACAATAATAAAAAATTATGAAATTTAAACATAAATTTTTTGCTCAATAACAATTTTTTGAAAATGTGCAAAAAGATGTTTTTTTTTTATTGAGTCATCTTTCTTTAGCGGTGGTCAAACAAAAACTGGAGGTGAAGGCCGGCTCGGCGCGAACACCCGAACAAAGCCGAAAACGCACGAAGCAGAACTGACGGGTCTGCATTCGTACAGAAGAAATAGTTTAAACAAAGTGCATCACCTTCCCCTTTTATTTCCCTTTTTTTACATCCAGGAATAAATCTTAAAAATACCGGCCACCTTGCAAGCTTCACGTCGACGTGAAAACCACTTGGGCTTCGCTGCTGTAATGATTATAAATAATCACAAGCGCCAAAATTGTTCTGAAATTCTTTGATAAAATTGCCAGCAAGACAAGAAATTTTCCGATACATCAAGAACCGAAACGGTAGGTACAACTTTTAAAGTGGTTTCACTTAAAAAGTAACTAGAATTGAGCACCTCGCCACTTTCCGGAACATCATTGGTAGATGCGATGCACAAGATGAATAATTCCATTACAATCCATACTGAGACCGAGAGGAGTGTCGAGAAAATAAACTAAATTCCCAATCATTTACAATTTCAGTTTTAGCCAGTAAGGTAGCGACTACGTCATGTTTTACAGAGTCGAGAGTTGGTGTATTGCGCTGATAACATACACAGTCATGCTGGGCCTTCCCAACAAAGAGGAAAAGTTAGTCAATCTTCTGCTTGTGCAAGCTCGGAGGGAAGCGTATGATCCCAATCAAGTTTTTGTAACCAAAGTTTTGAAGTAAAATTTTTGCAACGATGGTAAGTAGAGCTAGCCAATACATAGGGTGATACAACTTCGAAACTGCTGACAGTATTGAGCATTTTGTTGAAATCTCATCATGAATTTTATTAACGTGAAAATGAAATGCATCATCTGAAGGACTCCATAAGATTTCAAGTACCTTGAGCCACAAGGGATTATTTAATGGAAGTTCTATGGCTAAACCGTGATCTGATTGATCCAGCCCGGAGATCAAGTCAACAGAATTGCTAAACTACTTTCGTAAGCAGAGACCAGCAGCGGAAGTCAATTAAATGAGCTCATCTCTCAAAGGAATAGTGAAGACCTTATTCACTCCCCCAAAAAATAAATCATCTACATAAGTCTCGCTTCCAAAAACTGCAGCTGCTAATGGAACATGATCTTTTTCGTCTTCAATTAGTTGCCGATAACGCGAATTGCAAGGTATGAAGATGAGCACATCTCATATGTTACTGTGTTCAACTCAGAAGTCTGAACAGGCTCATCGGTTTTCTAACGCCAGAGAATGTATTGATATATGCGATCAGACGGATGTACTCATATCTGTCGAAACATATGAGCAATGTCGGCACACAAAACATACCGAAATTGGTACGGTAAGATCATGAAAGTTTCAACAATCGGTCGATCGATGCATCTCGAAGACGCTAGCAGATATACTACCTATAGTATTGCTGTATTTTAAAGATCGAAAAATTTGTTCTCACATAAACAAAATAAACTATTTTTTTGAAACTTCAGAAATTAATACTGTAAGATGATGAAAGTTCCAACAATCGGTCGATTGATGCATCTCGAAGACGCTAACAAATATGCTATATATAGTATTATTGTATTTTAAAGATCGAAAAATTTTTTCTCACATAAACAAAATAAACAATTTTTTTGAAACTTCAGAAATCGGTATGGTTACATCATGAAAGTTCCAACAATCGGTCGATCGATGCGTCTCGAAGACGCGAACAAATACATAAAATATGGTATTGCTGTATTTTAAATATCAAAAAAGTTTTTCTTATATAAAAAAGTAAAATTTTTCTTTGAAATCATTGAACAGAATAAAAACTACTTCAAAGTGGCTCCTCGGGTCGAATTCTATTAAAATATCTCCTAAAAGTATATTTGATCATTTAGGTCATTACATATCTCCCTGTATGAGGAAGCAAAATTAAATTTTTCTTTTAGATGATTCAAAATTTTAGTTTACAAACTTTTTATTTTGTTGAAAATTGAACTACTCAGTCAAATATTTTTTTTAGAAAATCAATTTTTTATAGTAAGAAAGTAACTATTCCATGTTTGAAGATTTATCTTCTTTAGTTATAAATTCATGTTGGATGAACATTAATTTCGTTGGTTGAAAATGTAACTATTAGGTTAAAAATTTCTTCAAGAATTTCAATATTTGGTTAGAAATGCACGTATTTTGTTTAAAAATTACACTTTTTAGTTGAAAACTGATCTTTTTGGTTAAAAATAAATTTTTCTAACATTTTTAATATTTTATTTTAGTTGGAAATTAATCTTTTTTGTTGAGCATTTATGTATTTTGTTGAAAATTTGTCCTTTTTTGGTAGAAAATTCATGTTCCGGATGGAAAATACAGCTATTAGGTTGAAAGTACATATTTTTCTTATAAAAGTAATCTCATTAGTTGAACATTCGCCTTTTGGGTTAAAAATTGTTTTTTTTTTTAAACTTTACTCTTCTTTTGGAAAACTCATATTATTTTTGTCAAAAATTTATTTTTCTAACATTCTAACTATTATTTTTCTGGTTAGAAATGAATCTTTTTTAGTTAACAGTCCATGTATTTTGTTCAAAAATTGTCTTTTTTGATAAAAAATTCATCTTTGGGTTTGAATATTCAACTAGTTTGTTGTAAAGTCTTTTTTTCGGTCCAAGATTCATAGTTAGCTGAACGTTTAACAGTTTGAAATCGATTTATAACAAGTATGTATACATTTCAGTAGGACAACGTCTTTGCATGTAATCCAGGAGATAACTTCCGTCGTATATATATAAACGTATTCACTATGAGGAAGAAGGAGAGTATTAATTAGTTTCGCTGTGAACCAAATTCTTCATTATAAGCAGTAATCAGTTGTCAATCTACTTGTGAAAAAATTAAAATTGTGTATAACCTGGTTTCCACACTGGTGGGCATCTTTAATTCTATTGGTAAATATAATTATAATATATATACACATCTTTTAGGTTAGTATTCAAGTGCACTTAGAGAAATGTCCTCTTGTGACAAAAGGATGTTTCTTGGCTGAAATGGAATTTCCTCTCAAATTTGAGATTAAAAGTCTTTCATTTGTCTCAACAGGTATCCTTTTGAAGCAAAAAATTTACTTATTCGACGGTTTTACAATCGAAGGGACAACCGCTTGCGAGGTTTTTAACTTCGTAAACCTTAAATTAAACCTTATATAGTTACAATATTACCATTATTCTCTCATATATTGAAATTCGCACACATATTCTTAAATTTAACCTCTCGGATAAAATAAGCATATAGATTTTTTAATTCATCCGCGTATAGTTACGTGAATGACAAAAATACCACCAGGAGCATAGCATTCATATGTTACAGCAATAAGCCCGTGTAGGAATAGTAACAGGGGTCCGACCGGGAGCCGGACGGATAGCCCTAGCTTAAACCGGGCGCTGGCCGCGGATACTGGCCGGGATGCGGCTGAAAAAGTCACGATAAACTGGTCGGATTCCGGCTTTCATACCAGCCGGGATCCGGTCGGGAACCCGGCCACAGACCGGTTAACAAATTTTGCTTCTGGCGAGAAATTGGTAATTTGGATTGTCTTTTAAGGCTCATCGTAAAGAATAGGGTGAAACATAAATATAAAATCAAGTTATCAAATTCTCGCGATAAAATTAGGGAAGAGTTTCAACCACTGATGCTAGAATCTCCTAGCCATTGTTTTATTTTGGAAACGACGTGGTACTTTTCTCGTAAGAAGTTTTCGTTGATTTTTCTTTCTTCACGCATATGGTAAAATTCATGCACTTCTATTTCCTCTTACAGAACTAAGTTTGCAGACTTCTACCTACGGCGATGAGTTTCTACCTCGATCTCGATAAATTTCTCCTAAGAAAAGAATTCCTCTTACTGTGGAATGGCTAGAAATAAAACAAAAGTTCCGTTTTCCTGCCAGAAAAGGACTCCTATATTATGACGACACACCTGGAAGGCCGCTCAAGTATGTCTGTATGCAATACCACCCACAATAGGCCTCTCGAATGGTGGCGATGGTGTAGTTGGGAGTGGCAATAGAACCGAATCAAGGCGGCTACCACATACGCGAAAATTGCTTTGAATTGTCGGACCAACTCAGGAGGGTCAGCTGTACCTGTAGGCAAGAAAGCTCACTGACGCGAAGAGGATACATGCTAAGATCAGGTATTCTTTTTACGCAGAAAGGGGTATGAAGCTTTCCATGAGCACGAAGAAGAGATACACCCTCCAGCGAACATCATACCTGTTCAAACAAGACCAGCTTTGCAGAAAGCCGATAATGCCAACATGAGAACTAGAAGTAAAAATATCTACTAAAGAGTCCTTTTCATGAGGAACAAATCAGCTGAAGCTACTGCCCTCTCCGATTCGCTTTCCGAGGATGTTAATCTCTGGACTCTGAACTTTGTAGTTTACGAGAGGATCATATTCCTGCTTAGCGACACTGAAATTAATGACACTTTAGTACGACTTAGTAAGACTCACGATGATATTGCATAGCTTGAGTTTAAGATTAAAACGGCAAGATGGCATGCAACAAATTTTCAGCACGTGATTACCCACATAACATCAAATATAAAATTGACTTAAAATGTTAGGTTACTTGCTCGAAACTGAAGAAAAGCAAATTATACACGGGAAATTTTAAACTATTGATCATCAAGCAGCATTGGAAGCAAAAAATAAAACCTCTTTTAACAGCCAAAACGCGTCTAGGACCGTGGGTGAAGTGGATTTAGCAAAAGTATATCTTTTCTACTCATCATTTCCATCTATTAAATAAAAAGCTTCATGTATTGTTTTAAATCTGTCTAATAGCGAAGAGATTTAAGTATTATGGGAGGAATTGTATGCAGATGCTTATCAGAAAAAGAACAAGTGGAAAAAGTTATTGCTATAACTAGGAATCTGGCCCGTACATTCACTACTTTCTTAAACGAAGATCAACCCATCCCGCAGTGGTTAGTGGAAGGACGAACAATATCGATCCCTAATACCGGAGACTTATTAACTCCGAAGACCTAAACGGCCATTTCTTGTTTGAGCCGGTATGGAGTGCAATAGTCGACTAACATGGATGCTCGAGACGGCTGGCAAGTTGCAGGGAGTACCTGTTAATAGTCGGTTGAATTATCCAGGAATCGATTTGGTGTCGATGCAATCTGTCCATGGCTTGGATTGGCCATAGTTAGGCATTTGCCGAAACGGACCATGAGCTGCTTATCAAGCTCCTTGAATGCCTGGAGGTGCATCGAAGAATAGTGAGATGCATACAAGATCTTTTGCTCTTGTGGCGGACAAATCAGTTGACCTGGTGTTCGAATCCCAGCGGAGTGAAAGGAGAAGATCTTTTTTCTGAATAAAATTTAATTAAAATTGTTTATTCTACATCTTGTCTGAAATTACGTTAACAGATTTTCTGTATGGGAGAATATAACTTTGTTTGATATTGTAGATTTCCATTTTATGTATGGATTTCTCTTCTCGATTCGTTACCTTCTCCGATGATAATGCAGATTTCTATTGAAAATTGATATTAACATCTTGTTAAATAAAGCGTATTTCAGAAAAAAGAATTCTTCTTCTGATCTCTCTGTAGCTCAGTGGTTAGAGCAACTGACCGGAAATCAGTGGACCTGGCGTTCGAATCCCAGAGGAGTAAAAGGAAAAGATCTTTTTTCTTAATAAAATTTCAATAAAAAATTGGTCCCGTGGCTTTAAAATGGGTTCCCAGTGTTTTTCTGAGGGGATTCTGATTACAAATCTAAAGTCAAAAATTCCAAATGGCAGATCCAACATGACGAACAAAAAATTTGAAAATAAGTCCCGTGGCTTCAAAATAGGTATTTTTTGTGTGTCTCTCATTACGAATCTGAAGTCCCAATTTCAAAATTGAAAATAGAGGATCCAATATGGCGGACAACCAATTAAGAAATAAGTCTCTTTGCTTCAATATAAGGTGTCGGAATTTTGTTGGATCGCTGATTATGAATCTGTATTGAAAATTCCAAAATTCAGAATAGCGGGTACAAGCATACGTCAAAAGATTGAAAACTTATTCTCGTGGCTTCGAAATAGGTGCGCATGTGTTTTTTGGGTCACTGAATACGAACAATTTTTTTATTTCTTTAAATTCAAAATGGTGAAATCAATATGGAGGACAACAAATAAAGAATAAGTTCCGTGGATTCAAAATGGATCCCCAGGGGTTTCTAGGTCGCTGATCACGGATATGATGTCAAAATTCCGAAATTCAAAATAACGGATAGAATTTTTAAAACGGTCGTTGTATCCGCCATTTTGAATTTTCGAATTTTGACCTCAGATTTGTAATCAGCGATCAGATAAACCCCTGATGAACCATTTTGAAGCTGCGGGTTCAATTTTTATGTTTTGGCGCCATATTGGATCCGCCATTTTGAACGTTGAAATTTTCAAAAATTTAACTCCAAATTCGTAATCACCGACCCCAAAAACTTCCTCCAAAGGGTTAAGTGAACAAATTAACAAAAGAGTGGTTTTATGAACGCAAAAATTTCTCTTATTAAAATTGCTATAGTTAATTTCTATTACAGCAGTGCATCATAATGACTTATAAAATAAATATATATATATATATATATATATTTAGCCTGATGAGGCCAGAAAACCAATCTGGCGAAACGTCGTAATACCATAAACTGATGTTTTGATTATTTACCCCTAATTGGCCGTTTGACTACTTACTACGATTATTAATATATGGAGGGTGATTTACCAAAATTTGAAATAATTAATTTTTTGCTATAGAATCAACTTATTAGTTGAAAATTTATCTTTAGAGTTCGAAAGTTCAACTATGTGGCTAAAAATTGTACTATTATGTTGAAAATTTAATTGTTTTGTTGAAAATTCTACTATTTTATTGAAAATTCTACGATTTCGTAAAAAAGTTATCTTTTTATTCGAAAATTCAACTTCTTTGTGAAAGAAATCATCTTGCTGGATTTATAATTCGTCGTTTTTGGCAGAAGATCTCTTGGTGGAAAATTCAACTGTCTTTTATGAAACTCGGCTCTTTGGCTTGAAGATTCACGTATAGTTGGTTGAAAATGCAACTGTTTTTGTTGAATGTTAAATCTTTTTTATTCAAAAATTCGTCTATTTTGCTTTAACTTTCAACTATTTGGTCTGAAATTAATTTGTATGCTTAAAACTCAACTATTGGGTTTAAAATTATTGTTTTGGTTTAAAAATTAATGTTTGGGTTGAAAAATCAATTATTTGGTAGAAAACCCATCTTTCTAGGTTAAAATTTCATCTGTTCGGGTTTATAAGTCAACTATTTTCTGAAACATTCTACTTTTTAGCTTGGAAACTCAACTGTTTTGTTGAAAATTGATCTCCCTTTTGGTAGAAAATTCAACTATTTTGTGAGTGTTTCATATTGAATTCAAAATAAAATTATTTTATTCAGAAGAATTTATCCACCTATTATTTCCCTATTTCTTTGTAAAGTTTCCCCTGTTTTGAGAGCATTTTGGACTGTGAGCTCAGTTAAAATAATATGTTTGTGTTTGATTTTAGGCGTTTATTGAAAAAAAAACGTTCAAAATTCTACCATTTTAATTTGTAACATTTAATCAATTTAATGGTTGCATATTTTGAAGTTGTGAACGTCGGAATCAGAATGACATGAAAGTTGATCAATAAAAAAATGAATGAATGCAAAACTTTTCAATCGTACTGTTTACAGTAGTTTACAATGAATGCCTGAATTTTCGATACATTTTTAACATAATATAATTCAAAAATCAATTATTTTAAATTAAAAGAATGTTGAAAATAGTATTTTTTATTCAAGAATAAACAATGCAAAATGAATTCCATGAAAAAAGTTACCAATTTTAGGGGGGAGGGGGTCACGCCAAAAACTACGGTCGGTAACAGTTTGAGTGGTGGTGGGTGGGGGTTCGCTTTTATGCGCGATGAAAATTTTCTGCATATCTGGAAAATTGCCCAAGATATGGAGATCATAACACTTTGCAATGTGATGACCACCAAAATAAAAAGTTTTTTATTCTCAGTGATGAAGGGCCTGTCATGTAGGGTTTCGAATGCGCTCATATGCGCCCTCTAAATTTCCTCGAAATCACGAAAATTGCTCAAGACATGGAGGTCATAAGATTTTTCAAAGTGTTGACCACGAAAATAACATTTTCGCAATCAGAAGTGATGTAGAGACTGTCGTTTGGGTTTTAAATGCGCTCATATGCGCCATGAAAATTTTCTGAAAATCTTGAAAATTGCCCAAGATATAGACGTCATAGCATTTTGCAAAGTGGTAAGATCCAAAATAAAGAGGTTTTAATCCGAAGTGATTAAGGGTCTGTCGTACGGGACTTCAAATGATCTCATCTCCGCCTCAAAAGTTTTCTGAATAACATGAAAATTGCCCAAGATGTGGAGGTCATAACATTTTGTCAAGCGACGGCCACCAAAATAAAAAGATTTCAATCCACAGTGATGAAGGGACAGTCGTATGGGGTTTCACATGCGCTTGTATGCGGGACACAAATTTTCTGCATATCTTGCAAATTGCCCAAGCTATGGAGGTCATAAACCTTCGCAAATTGATGACCACCAAAATAAAAAGTTTTTAATCCGCAGTTATGAAGGGACTGTCGTATGGGGTTTCAAAAACGCTCATATGCGTCATGAAAATTTTTTGAATGTTTTAAAAATTGCCCAAGATATGGAGATCATAACATTTTGCAAAGTGATGACTACCAAAACAAAAAGTTTTTAATCTGCATTGATGAATGGACTGTCATATAAGGTTTCGAATGCGCTCTTATGCGTTATGAAGATTTTTTGAATATCTTGAAAATTCCCCAAGATATGGAGGTCATAACATTTTTCAACGGGACGACCACCAAAATAAAAAGATTTGAATCCGCAGTGATGAAGGAACTTTCGTATGTTGTTTCAAATGTACTCATAGGTGCCATGAAAATTTTTTATATATCTTTAAAATTGACCTAGATATGGAGTTCATAAGATTTTGCAAAGAGATGACCACACAAATAAAAAGTTTTTATTCCGCAGTGATGACGGGCCTGTAGTATGGGGTTTCAAATGCGTTCATGTGCGCCCTAAAAATTTTCTGAATTACTTGCAAATTGCCCGAGATGTGGAGATCATAACTTTTGGCAAAGTGATAAACAAAAAATTATAAGGTTTTTAATCCACGGTGATAAAAGGACTGTCGTATGGAGTATCATATGCGCTCATTTGCGAATTATACAATATCTCAACTAGAAAATTCCCGCTTTTGAACAATTAAAAAAATTGTTTGTTAACAAATATTTTTTTATATAAAATAAGCAAATATTTATATTAAAGAAAAAACTTTTTTAATGTTTAAAGTTAAAAAAATTAATGTTTGAATTATGGTTATTTTTGATTCAAACAATAATTAAAAAAATTAAATATAAAAAAAATGTTCTATCATACAAATATTTGATTATTATATTTTTAATAAATAAATAGTATTTATAAACAAAAAATTTATTAATTGTTTGAATTCGGTAATTTTGTAGTTTGTATGTTTTATAATTCGACAATATTTTGTCTGGAATTTTATTATTCGGGATTTTTTAAATTCGGTAATATTGTATATAAACTGTCCAGAATGTTATTATTCAGGATTTTTTAAATTCGGAATTTTCAGATTTCGGCAATTTTATCATTTCAATTTCGGGAAGTTTACAGTGTTGAGAATTTTATTGTTCGGGATTTTTCAGTTGCCCCAAAAATATTTCAAAACATTTTAAAAGATTTATAAAGTTGTGAAAAAAATCTGGAAGATTTTGAGGCAATTTTTTTTGCCGAATTTGACAAAAATTTTACGAAAAATTGAGAATCATTTTAAAAGAGATTCAGAAGTTCTGAAAAAAGTTCAAAAATAATTTGAATAATATATATATATCATTTGTATTTTAAATTTTCTACCATATAACGTACGTAAATATTTCGAGTAAGCTATATAAATTATAATAGTAGTGAAATTCTATTCTACTAATTTTTTTTGCAAATGCGAAACCTAATCTGGCTTAGAACTGCCGTATTAACATCTAAAAACAGAAAGAATAATTTTCCTTCGTCTTGGAATTATAGTTATATTTTTATAAAAATTGTAGAATACATAATAATATAGAAATTGGAAAATACATAAGAGAACTTCATTAGAGGAATAGTCTAAGAAATCCATAGAAATTGCAGACCACAAAAATAAAAACTAATGAATATTAAAGAACCATATATAAATATTGCACTGAAAGTTTCATCAGTTGGAATAAAATTATAATATTGTAGAGTAAAAAAAATTATAACTTATAAACAAATGTAAATTATAAGAAGTAAATGTAGAATTATTAGAAATATATGAAACAGTAATATAAATTATACATGGAATAAATTTAGGTGCATGAAATTTATTTTTTTACAATTTTAATAATAAATTATCTTTGGTATTTATCAAAGTAACCATGTTTTGCAAAGCGTGGATATTTTACGTTTATTATAAATGTAAAAATGTTTTAATTGGTAATTTATTTTCAAAGTGGCCATAAAAATTCTCACCCAAGCTTCACTCAAGCTTGGCACCAAGCTTGGGAGACTTGGACACAATCTTCACGCAAGTTTCGGTGCTGTTGGGGCTACGGTCATGACGGGTTTATTTGCATTAGTTAAATTATCAGGCTGGTTTAATAAAAAAACCTCGAGAACCCAACAACCCGACTTGAGCTCACCCGGTTGACAAAGATATTTCCACACCTGTACTTTACATATGAAGTATCTGCTTCTATAGACAAGTTACCTTCAAAGTCACTTAAATCCGGTGGGTCTGGCCAGGTTTCTGGTTCAAAACTCGGCACAAAACCCAGGAAGTAGGCCAATCATTGCTTTATACTTGCAATTTTATTTCCACAGCGTGAAGTTAGCTGTAACACTGGGCGCAGTAGCGCTCGTACGTGAATTATGCTGCGTTTCGGAATCCGTTCTGCGCAGATCTTAAGTTAAGTTGATATATGCATTCAGCTTCATGGTTGAGCCTGATTGGTTACCGCTGTCGGTTTAAAGGCTAACACAACGGACTGCCTTTCTAAATGTCAAGTATCTCATCGTTTCCACCAGATGGTCAGTCAGGGGCTCTCCCTACTTTGCAGCACAGAGGTAGCACTGCGGTACACTGCCGCACTTCGCAGCCCTGTGGCCCTCCCTGCTGCATATCCTGCAGCACATGGATTGAGAACATTCACACCTTCATTTCAGCACGCACTTCGCTGCCAGGTGGCCGTAGTCTTGTCAGCGATAGCATCTCGTTGACTTCTCTTCTTCCTTGAATGCGGGAAACCTACCTCACCTTAAGGTGTCCTATACGGAGCAATCTCGCCATCAGCTTCTCGCTCAACTCTACGTAAGCCTTCAAACTGTCCCTAAAAGCTTTCTTCGTGAGGTTGACTTTGACCTCGCCTGTCGTTTCCCCGAAGTGCCCCTCTTGGTCCGTCATTATGTCCAGATACAGAACCTCGACCTCGGTACGAGGAACGAGCCCGCGCACACTCCAACCTACACCAAACTGCCTCCTTGATGACAGGGGACAAATTATACCTGCCATCAGCTACGTCTCCCACTTTAATGAGAACGTCGCCATTTTTAGTCGCCCTGACATCGGTTTTCTTACAACCGCTTTGGACCTAGCTCGCCTACTTGTCTCTTTTCTTATTTCGTTTGTATTGGATGCATGTTGCGTCTTCTTGTCCTCGCACTTCGGTGTTGATGTCATAAAAAAAAAAAAAACTGTCGTGAAATTTCAAATAAAAACTGTACTCTGTATATACTATCATTTTAAAAATGATAAATAATAATGATAGGTATTTTTGCATACTACTCTAGCTTCCTGCACGTCCATGCATTTTTTCATGCAAGCTCTCGTGTTCCTATGGCTTCTTATGTCTATATACTTTTCAAAATTCAACCAATTCCATTTTAAATGCAAAATTAAACCCTATGAAACGGAAAAATTGAGAATTTAGCGGTCAACATTAAAATTCAGAACTCTAAAATTGTAACCATTTAAAACAGAATGCCCAACTAGGAGAAATTCCTGCCGGGAACACATGTTGCGGGAATCTCTCCTCTGTGACGTTACAGAGAAGATTCTACCATCTCTACCACCACTCCCGCTCGCCAGAAGGAATGGTGGTGGACGCGGAACATGTGTTCCCGGCGGAAATTTCCCCTAGCTGGGCATGCCTGATTTAAAATTACCGAAATTATTCAATTACTGATGTATAAATTTCTAATAGTTTAATTTTTATATTTTTTTTATTTTAAACTCAACATTTAATCTTTTAATTTCAAATCATTCAATTTTTAACGCTTCCTATAGAATTATTATTCATTCTTAAAATTTTCCAATCAAATATTTTTCAATTTGAAATGATTGATTTGTTTAAATCTTCAACTAAAAATGGGACAATTTTAATATATTGCAATGAAAATTAAAAATTAAAAGAAGATTACAACACAAGACTGCTGTAATGATTCCAGTTTTTGAAATTGTACAATTTTAAGCTTCTCAATTCGAAATTGTTTTCTATTTACATCTAAAATTATTAAATTCAAAACTGACTATCAAGGATTTAATATGAAACTTTGAAATATTTAATAGCGGAATTGCCTTAACATTTTAAATATTTTAATTTGAAACTACAATATTGTGAAATTTTTAATTCTAAAGCGCCAAAAATTGATTTTCAGAAAAGACTCCAGTTTCAAGGCCTCAAAGATTCAACTGTTTTAGAACTGCGCATTGAAAACTATAATTTAAAATTAAAATTATAGAACTTTTAAAGATGATAAATATATTATTAATAAGTATTATATCATGGATGGAGTATCAAGTGAAATTCAAAACGACTGGATAGATTTTATCACCAAAAAAATGTGATTTCTGTTAAGGCAGGATTCTACTTTCGAACCCACGAAAAAATGCTATTTTTGTAAATTTTTTTCAAAACCATTTAGAAAGATATTAATGTAGGGTTTGTTATGCTTAATAAATATACTCTTAAAATACTATAAAATCTTTTTTTAGTTCATTTTATGCGCTCTATATGCATTTAAGTGGCACTTTCTCGAAACCACGTTTTTTACCGCTTGTTAAAAAAATCTCCGAAACTACAGAATCGATTGGTCTGAAATTTTTTCGCTGACAATTCATCTTTTAGATTAAAAATAAATCATTATTGAAAGTTTTCAGTACTTTGTTAAAAAATAATGATATCTATTCAAGATTCATCTCAAGGAATATAAATTGGTGAAAATTTATTTTTGTTGTTAAAAATAATTTTGTTTTTCGTGAAAATTCAACAATTAGAATTTTTTTAAATTCGTCTTTTTTGCTGGAAATCACCTTTTTTTTAATTGAAATGAAAAATTTGTTGTCTTTGTGGTTAGGAATATAAAGTATCCTTTTTTTTATTGGCTTTACATTTTTCTTCCTTACAAATTGAACAACTTAATTACATTTTTTTCTTCAATTACTGAGAAATCTTTCTTGGATCTGAAATTTAAATTCTGTTAAAAATATTTTGATTTTGCATTACAATACTCGTTCAGAATTCATTGTTTTGGTTGCAAATTGAATTTTTTATTTACATTTACTTTAATTTAAATTAAATTTTTTCAACTGACAATACAAATATTTGGTTCTCTGGTTGAATTGAATTAGGTTTCAGGTAATATTAAATCTTTTTCACCTGAACTATCAACTATGACAATTTTCGATGATAATTCATCTTTTATTGTTGCAAATTAAACCACTTGGTTAAAATGTCAACTACTTCCTTAAAAATTCATCTGTATGGTTGAAAAGTCATTTATTTGTGTGAAACCCCATTTTTTGGGTTAACATTTATCTTCATTGGTTAAAAAAATTAATCTTTTTGATTAAAAATGGAAATGTTTGACTACAAACTAATCTGTTTTGGGTACAGATTCAACTATTTTGTTGACAATTGGTCTTTGTTGGATGAATTATGCTACTCTTTATTTCAAATTTAAACATTTTTCATCGAAACGTTTCAACTATTACATTTACTCTATGAAAGTTGCATATTTTTGTTGAACATTTTACTAAGCTGTTACAGATTCATTTTCTTTGGTTGCAGATTAATTTCTTTGGTTGGAAGTTGAGCTACTTATGATTTTCCTAAAAATCATTAGATGATATTCGTCATTAGCGGAATTATAGTAACAAACAAATCTTTAACAAATTATGAGAAATTCATTATCGAAACCAACAGTTGCTTCTTCATCTCAGAAAGATTTAATATGTTATTAGAAGGGATGATACTACATATGAAATTCGCGATAAAAAAGACAAATTTTTGAAGAAGAAAAAACAGTTGAATTTACAACCGACAAAGAGTTTGGTTTACTTTTCACCATGGAAATAGTAAGTTAAAAAATAAATTTCTCAAGAAATTGTCGAATGTTCAACAAAACAGTTGAATTTCAAACCGAAATGGTTGTTTCTTTGAGCGTCATATTCCTCGTGTGTCTTGATTTTTAATGCTTATGTAGATGGTAATATTTCACTCTTTATCTATTCTTACATTCATACCTTCTACTTTGTTCACGGTATCAGAAAAACTAGAAAGGTGACCATTGGACTATTAATATGTGTATGAATTAATTCCAAAACCTGCGAAGTTTGCCATGCTTCCTTGAGGAACGTTGATAGTGTTTTCTTACCTTGAATGCACATTGCACAAGTTGGTGACGAATTATATATTTCAGATCTTTTTCATGGTTAGCACTTATATAATCCCCCCCTCCCATCCTTCAATTCTTTATAACGAAATCAATTATTATTGAATGTCAATATCTTGTGCCTAGTTATTATTCTTGAGATGAAATTAAAAGATTGTGTAGAAAGTAAAAAGCTTTTATGTTGCGAATGCGCTATTAGTGAATTTTTTATAACAGTAACCATTGTTTCCATGTGTCAAGCCATTTCGACTACAGACTGAACTCGGATGGGTGATCATCTGCGACTAATGAACACGTTGTGTATTCGGTGCAGTCCAACTAATGTCGGCTGAACTCAAAAGTTGGTTTTCTGCTTTTTTCCTCTCCCCTGGCCAAACGCTCGGGCAAATGCGAGTACATTTTATGTGTCTTTGAGATAAAATTAATAAGCAGCTTAAAAATTTAATCAGCTTCAATTTGAAAAAAGAAAACTTAAAATCTGTTTAAAAAACGACCTCTGAAACTTTTTGAATTTCTATATGTCGTTTCGCGTCACTGTAGGCCGGAAAGACAGACAGGCCTCATCGGCAAAACTTGCTTTTTGGCTACCGTCGGCGGAACTAAAGATCAGTGATCACTTTGAAACACGATAACTGAGTTGAAAATAACGCTAGATACTTTTTGAAAATATTTTATAAATGTTATGAAATTCCACGTCAAATGACCTACATCGGAGATTTTTATGACATTTTGAAGACCATATATCACGTGAAAAGTTTTTAAACAAAAATTCAAATAATTATTGAATGCTGTACCTCAACTTTGTCGCGTTCAGTAATTAATTGTTTATCCTTGAAACTGACGCTGATGAAATGTAAACATCTCAGAATGATAATCTATAAGATAACAGCTGTAGAATATATCATTCATAATGAAGCACCAGAATATGCATTCGTTACATTGTTAATGACATTCATTATTACCACATCAATAAGTTTTTCCTCTATATGGAAAAAATGAGAGTCGTTCCTACCCTGGTCTTCACCGCGGCAATCATCCTTAAATGTATTGGTGAATATAGTAATATCAATATATATATACTGATGAGGGCCACCATTGTGTGCCGAAACGTCTGAAACAACCTAATTCGTTTCAATTCACCTGACCCTAAAGCCAGCAAATTACATCAACAATTTCTACACGATTTTTAAATAATATTAATAATAAGTGTACCTCCTTTAATAGCATTTTTTATGAAAAGATTCACTATTTATTATTTTTTAGATAAAATTTTATATTTATTTCTTATTCTTTATTAATAATTATAGTAAGTATATTTTCTTAATATTTAAAATTATTTATAACTACTGTAATTTTTTGAACAATAATTTATTAATTGACATAAATAATAATTGAATCAAATATAAAATATTTATAAAATGTATATTTTTAAATTTAATTATAATTATATTATTTCATTTTATTTTTAATATTTTATATTTAAGTGTTCTAGCACTAAAATTTTGTTAAATTTTAAGTAATAAAAATATTTTTTAATAATATAAAAAAGAAAATGTTGTTTCTATTATTAGTTTATGAATCTAAAAGTTTTATCAACTCATTTTTAAAATTAATCAAATAATTAATTAATATATTGAAATTTAAAAAAATAATTTTTAGTCAATAAAACCTATTAACCTTCAAAGTTAAAATTATAAATTATTTTGAATCATTATATTAATAAATTTATTTAATATGACAGAATAGTGTAATGAATCTATACTTCATAAATAAACTTTAATAAGAAACTTTATTAGAAAATGATATGCCTGAATAAAGTATTATTATGATATAATAAATTGTGTAATTACAGTCAACTTCCTTTTTTTCTACAGTTCGTTTATTTTACAGTTCAGCTATTCTACATCCCCTATACATGCTTATTTTAATTTGGGCAGTTTCGTCATCTCCCCCCACGGTCCCTGTACGGGCTTCATGGACGCGCCCGCATCAGTGGGTAACCAATTAAAAAAAGAGAGCCCGAATAGCGGGAAACCTTGAATTGAGTATTTTGACATGCCGTCATGAGAATTCAGATAACTTTTTCGAGAAAATATTTTAAACGAAAAAGTCATAAATGTACAAATAGTAATATTTCTCAAGTGTAGAATGGATCTTCACAGTTGATTGTACTTCGTGACACTGAAAGGGCGTCAATCGACAAAAGAACGGGATATGCCTGAGAAAATAGATTTTACACTTGAGTAGTAGGGCTATGTTTGTACGAGATCACCGTAGAACAGAACCAGGGATTTCGAGCGAAATGGCGCTCGTTACTTTTCTCTTATCTAGGCAAAGGGGAGAATATAGCAGGTCCGCGTGTTCTCTCCGCAGCCTAAGAGTTGAATGAGAGTACGTGATGCCACATAAACGTACTTTACTGTCGGCTCTTGCATTTCTCAAATTTTGAAGCCGATATTTCACGTATAAAAAAAGTTCTTTGGTTCAAAAAATTGTAAAAAATGCACCCAGTTTTCATTTCTCCGAAAATAATTTTTTGCGAAATGCCTCCTCGTACAATAATTTTTGTATACGTGAAGGCCATCACTTATATTCACAAACAGCGCGCAACAAGTGATTTTTATACTCTGGGTGACTAGAATGAACCTTATGCTTCTTCCAGATCGATTTGAAATAAAAATGAACTGATTCCATCGGTTGTTTCTTCACAATTAGCCATCGAATACGATTCAAAATATCACTTTTTAAATATCAACACCATAAGTCTAATAATTAGATGTTCACATAAATTGTTTAAACAATTCATTATTGTTTTTAGCAATTTTCTAATAGAATGGAGTTAGAACGACGAGGTTTTTAAAAAATTTCTCATTTGTCCAATTTTCAATTAGAGGAATCAATTTTAAAAGAAGTGTTTGTTTAAACAATTCATTATTAATGTTAATAATATTCCCTTAGAAAAATGCTACAAAATTGCAGTTTAAAAAAAATGCACTTCTAGTCGAACTTTCAACTAAGATAAGTTAAATAATTAACTAGAATCAAGAAAATAAATTGTTGAAACAATTTGTTATTACTATTAATAATATCATATTTGATTAATGCTAGAAAGATGCGTTTTTTTTTTAATTTCTGGCTTTTTGCCCAATTTTCAATTGGAGTGAAGTAATAATAAATTCACGTTAACAAAATAATTGTTTAAACAATTTATTATCATTGTTAATAATATTATTCTTGCTTAATTGGTAGAATGTTGCGGTTTTTTTTTGAAATTTTCAACTGTTTGTCTATTTTTCATTGGGCGTGACTAAATAATTAATTAAATTTAGCAAAAATTATTGTTTAAACAAATTATTATTTTTTATGACTATCTGCATCTAGGATTCCGTTTCTGGTATTGATCGCGATTGTTGGTGTTTTTTGTGGTGCATTTTGGCTTTGGTGAGGGGGAAGAGGGAGTTTGAGAAGAGAAAGGGCGGTGAGTAGAGTGTTTGAGGGCTAAGGAGTAAGTGAGAGTGAAGGGGTTGGTAGAAAGGTGGAGAATGATATACCTATAATTGTCAAAAGTAAAAGATAAGGATTTTGAGTTTAGGAACGATTGCGTAAACTGGTGTGTTTTTACGCAGGGTGAATGACAGGTGAGTGTGAGGGTTGGATGAATGAGAAGAGACATTTGTTTAAGAGTGGTGAGTTATAGTGTGAGAGATTTTGAGTGATTTGTTAGAGTGGATTCGCAAAAGATGGTAGCTAGCGCCATCTATTGATTTCCGGAGAACTGCTTTTCCTACGATAACAAGCACCCAACACTCTCTGCACTCTACTCACTGGGTAGGAAAGCACGCGGCGGATCGCCTGTAAAGTAGTCGATAATGCAGATTTCCATCGCACCACTGTATTAGACCTTTTCCCGCAGCGACACCTATCGACCACTTTGCGTACTAAAAGTTTCAAATCTATCGGCCCAAACATTCAAAAAGCGGCCATCGATTTCTTGCAGCAATGTTGCATCGCTGTTTCGTGCAATGTTTCGATGTTGCAGGAAATATCGATGCAATATTGAGGCAACATTCGGTGTTAATAGGGTTAAGATGAGGTTCATCAAAATAATTAAAAATTAAAGGTAGTTACATCCCGCAATCTGACATAGATACTCTCATCACTAAAAAAAAAAAAAAATTAGACACCCTAAAAAAACACCCCTATTATATTTAACGAACATCACCTGAATTGACTTAGAGTCAGACACATTCCCAAGAATTTCGTACATATCCTCATCCCTTCATTAATATCCCCCCCCCCCCCAAACCGCCTCTAGTACATTGAACGTATCCAGTCTTAACTGCCTTTAACAAAAGAATACAATACAGCCTCAAAAAATCACCCCTAGTACTTTTCACGAAGCCAGTCTCAGTTGCCTTCAATTAAAGCAGGCAAAAAATATTCAAATTATAAATAGTCTACCCAGGCATAGGGTTGTAAAATTTTACGAAACTTTGACCAAATGATAAGTTTCATGAGACTTTGGAAACGTTTCAAAGTTTCCAAAGTTTCAAAGATTAGGGCGTGAAAATTTAAAATGTAAAAAATACTATTAAGTATTAAATATAAACATTTATTAGTATCCTTTGTGTTTTAAAGTAAATCGTTACAACTAATTTAAATAAATAATTCACGTGTTAGTTGTTAATAACATGTATTTTTTGCAATATTTTATTTTCAAAATTTAAAAATTGATTTCAATAAAATGAAAATATATGTCCCCGTATAGAAATGGTAACAGGTATCCGACCGGGAGCCGGCCGGATAGCCCCAGTTTAAACCGGGCGCTGGCCGGGTATTCTGGCCGGGATCCAGCTAAAAAGGTCACGGTAATCTGGTCGGATCCCGGCTTTCATACCGGTCAGGATCCGGTCGGGTAACCCGGCCACAGACCGGTTAAAAAATTTTGCTTTAGGCGAGAAATTGGTAACTCGGACTGTCTTTTAAGGCTCATCGTAAAGAATACGGTGAACTTTAAATGTAAAATCAAGTTATCAAATTCTTGCGAGGAAATTGTAGCCCTTGTTACAAGGCGTACAAAACACTCGAGAGGATGCAGCCCCTGTTAAATTTAAAATAGTGTGATAATGACTGCTATCACTATTATACAAAAGATGTATGATATGTATAGGAATCTCACCTCTCTCGATGAAGCGTGTAGTACCATCGAAAAAAGCGGGTTCCTCTCCACAGCCAAAGGTTTCGTAATCAAATGCAATAAGTGCAATACCCTCGTTGACAAGGTGTGTTTGGAATTTTTCCAATTCCACAAATCCACATCCTTATACCGGAATATCGACAAGCGCCTTTTGACATAATTCCTGAGCTAAACTTTTTTGGAGGGTCGAATTTCGACTTCTTACGCCATTCCAAACTTTATTTTTATTCCCAGTAGTGATCTGTCCGCGTTCCCCATAAATTTTGCCACAAAAAATGTCACGGGGGAGGCATAAATTGTCGGTATTAAATAAACTTAAAACAGATCTTTTTTTAAGTACATCGCAGGTCAAATCCCCCCACTCCCCATCTACAGGGTTATTTACACAATCGATTATTAATTTAAAAATATCATCAGTGCGGAACTCGGCGACACTCTGAGTGACCATGAAAATTAAATTCCATAAATCCTCAAAATGGCAATCACATACATATCGAAATGATAGCACCGCATCATCCTGCCTAAAGCTATCGGCTATAAATTTAATACCGATCTAATCGCGCGCTTTATATGGAGCTATAATAAATAGAAATACTTCTCGCACAGCCGATTCGAGCCACTCTAGCGGACAAATTTTTTCGCCAGGTGTGTAGCGGAATCGTAATTCCAATTCGCTTCAATTTTTAAATAAATATTTAATTTTAAATTTTCAAATAAATTTTTTATTATTTAAATAAATTTTCAAATAAAATTTCCATTTTCAAATTAATGTTTCATTTTTGAATAAAATATTTAATCTTCAAATAAATGTTTAATTTTCGAACAAATTTTTAATTTTTAAATAAATTTTTAATTTTCAAATAAAATTTCAATTTTCAAATTAATCTTGTTTTATCAAATAAAATTTGAATTTTCAAATAAATATTTATTTTTAAATAAATTTTTGGTTTTCAAATTAATTTTTATTTTTAAAATAAATTTCCAATTTAAATAAATATTTAATTTTTAAATAAATATTTAATTTTTGAAATGAAGATTCAATTTTGAAATAAATTTCAAATTTTAAATAAATATTTAATTTTTAAATAAATATTTAATGGCTTTCGTTTCCGGTACCGAATGGTAAAGTACGCGTTTTTGTTCTGTGCTATCTTTTTTGGTTTTGGCGACGGGCGTGGAGGTTATTAGCTGAACTAGCTTCTCCTTTGGTAATTGGACTGACCTACAGTATTGTATTTATTGACTTAACGGTCTCCTATCTTCAATATTTTAAACAGTATTCACACTTTTAAGACTTCCTAATAATTTCACTTATCATTATCAGGAGACCGCCATTTTGTTTCGAGCCGCACTTTTGATTAGCCTGCGGTCATATTCTCAACAATGAACACAGTTTATCCTTTGATACTAGTCAGAAACGATTATATCTTCATAATTAAAAAAAAAAAAGATAAACTCTTTCAGTTTTTTTTTAATACTACCGTCGAAAAAAGAATTAGGTGCATGCATATAACAATTCATGTTGAAAAATCCGGTTTCATAATACGATCCGTGAAATCCCATCAGATGTGGTAAATGTCGCGAAATTGCAGTATTTTTGATCATTTCAGTCCCAAGCAATATGAAGATAAGTATTTTGCACGTATTTGGAAATTCAACTTTTAATAAGTTACATTTACGAAATTTTTGAGAATTGAAGGAAAAAGGAATTTTTGGGATTATAAGAAGGTACGGTCGCGAATACTATCTGCAAAAAGTTAGTCCTAAGTCTATGTCGGAAAATAATACTGTTGAGGTGATATACGTTTTATTAACTCTTAAATGTATAATATGTAGCTTATTTACGTCGAAGAAAGTCAAAAATTAGATAATTATGCCAGTATAATGTTTTATTACTTAATTTCCTGTCAGATCTAAGAGAAAATTTTTGGCTATGATTGCACATTACAGACAGAAAAGTTGTGTATATAGACGAGTACACACTAACTCCTCAAGATCTGAGCGTATACGCAACAACGTCGCATTTGTCATGGTGTCTGCTTCGTCAGTTGTGCTCTTTGACTGCAAAGGAAAACGTGAAATTTGTTGAAAACGACAGATCGATTAGTAGTTAGAGCTAAATTTATGAAAAAGGACGTTTCTCATAAAAGATTGAAAGCTGTCGCGCATACGCTAGACCGTGAGGTTCCCCCTGGCGCTCAAGCTATAAAGCCTATTGTGCCCTCCTTGAGATCTTTGCTTAATGGATGTGATTGGAGTAAGGAGTATGGATCTTACGGTGGGATTTTCAGTTGATTTGTGTATTTTTAAGGCAACTGTGACGTGTTACGACTCTCTGAAGCTCTTCGCCTGGTCAAGCAATATTCCGGAACGGATCTGCTGATTATCACTCTTATCATATGAATGACATGGTACCGAGTAGCATAAATAGGCTAGAAATTTGATAGTTATGCTGAGCCAGAATAAGATTCGACTTGATGGTATAATCGGAAAATAATTGGAGTTAAAATACACGATATTACTGGATTAATGTTTACCTAAAATTGTGGTGTTTCTAGTACATCATTCAATACCTTATATCTCTCCTGCATCAATCAACCTTTACAACTTTTTTGTGCATAACTAAAACACACTCGCATACGAAAACCATTCCGTTTTTGCATAAAATATCGTGTGTCACGATTATGATTTGAACAGTTTTTGTCGATTTTCTCAGCTTCGTTCATTTTGCAGTTAACAGTCTTCTTCTAAATTACAGATTTTATAGCCTGAACTATTGCGTATGCGTCCAGCAGAACTGTTATTTAAAGTTACCTGTGGATTACGTCACATTTGAGTGAATTGCCATAAAACCCCATAAATTTCCACAATATTCCATAAATTATCAATAATTTCCACAAATTTCATAAACTTCCATCAATTTTTAACATTCATAGAATGTTTTTTAACGGGTATTCTGCATTTACTTTGAGAACGGGGAAAGCTCCAATATTTGTGTTCAATGAAAAATATGCGCAATTAAGGTTTCTATAAGTTTATGTGATTTTTAAATCATTATCTGAAACTTGTTTCAAAGGTCTCCAGGGGATAACGCCGTTCAGCAAGAGCAATTTATTGGCGATTAAGAAATAAAATTTGGATTTTTTTCTGAACCACAACGATTTTTTGATATTTCAAAAGAGTACATTATGCACCTAGGGGGAGAAAAGTGAAATTTATGTTAACTTATTCTAAATGATGAAAAATTCAATTAAAAAATTGCCGGAAATTTTTGGCAATTGACGGTAATTTCATCGGTGATTTATGGTAACTTACAATAATTGCCCAACATTCAATTTAAAAATGTCTATAAATTTGCTGAAATTTATGGACATTTTGGGTCGTTCAGGTAACTTACCATAAATTACACAAAATTTTTTTTTGTTAATGTTCATAAATTTCCGGTCATTTATGGTAATTCACGGGTAAATATACTAACTTACCATAAATTACCAAAAATTCGTTTGTGTATAATTCCATGAATTTCCGTAAATTTCGGTAATCTACGATAATTTGATCAGTTAGATATGGTAACTTTCCATAAATAACCGCAAAATTCTATTATCTGCAATGAAAATTTCCTCACAGTTTTTTTTCATTATTCACATCTGACGTCACTTTTCAGTCCCTTTACTTCAGTCCCTTTAGCCCCAGTATTTTTGACTCCGTAGGGAGTAAAAAGTAGAGCTTTAGCCACGCTTCATAGGCGTCGAAGAGGGCTGAATTCATGCATGCGTCATAAAAAAATTATGATATACCAACCTGGATTTGGTCTTTGATTAGCCCGTCTACCGGGCCAAATGTTGGTGTGTAGAAGTAAACTTCTTCCACCAGAAGTTCTTGATACAATCTGGTCAATATATATATATATAATATATAATTTCAGTTATCATCATTATTTAAAGTTCACTATATAGTTTATAATGTTTCACATGGTACGATTTTAAGCATCTTAAATTCGATACTTGTTTAAAAATGGTCTAATTTGTAAAGTATCGAAGTGAAATTATTAAACTCATTATTCGTTAGCATATTTAATTGGAAATTATTTAATTATATTGAAGGATTTTAATTTAAAATTTTATAAATTTTGATATGCATCTGCAATATATAAAAAGGGAGAGCTGTCAATTCCGAATCTTGAGAACTATTACTTGTGGTTCTCACAAGTATTAGTTCACCGATCTGAAATTCCCACCTCTCACATCGACGAGCCTTGCTTTGTCCCGGTCGCATCGCTTTAAAGCTGTCACCTGATTTTCCTGCCCCAGACTGGACTTACAGTAGTATAGATTTCGAACATAAAGAATTTTCTCGTAGGATGCTCATAAACTGATCAATTATCAGGGTCTGAGAGAAAAGTTTTATAAGTAAATTAAATGAGACAAGTTTGGATAGGGTAAGTTAGATGAAATGTTTGAACCGTTAGAATTAATTAAAATCCAAAATTCTATATGGAAAAAATTGCGATTTTACGATTGGTTCGCGCACCCCGCGCAACAGGTACGGCGCGGCAATCACAAACGTGGAATTTTCCGATTGGGCCGCTTGCCCCAAATACCGAAAATTCAGGTTTCAAACAATTAGTTGTGTTTTAACGAATATTTTATGTATTACATAATTGAAACTTATGCATCGTTAGTCGCATTTCCAGAATATAATTTATTAGGCTAAGAATCTTAATGAAGTCATGAACATACTAATTTCCCAATTACCTCGCGCGCTCCGCGCCACGGGTACAGCGCACCAATCACGAGCCAGGAATTTTTCCATTGGATCGCACGTCACAAATAACGAGTTCAAATTTAATATTTGGTATTTTTATTCTAATTGACATTAATGAACGATATTAATGTTAATAATATTGACGATTTTATAATATTGTATACCGGTATTATATATATAATATATAGATCATATGTGTTAGAGTTACATATCAACTATATATACAGTATATGTATAAGTTCGACTCAGGGGGGAGGTGTCACGTCCCGTGACACCGTGACATATTTGCATGATTATATTAACAATAAATACTTGATAAATATAGAGCGATAATTGCGCACTGCAAAGTGTAGAGTCTAATCATATATATAGATAGTCAGTACGCTGTACGTTATATATATATATATATATATATATATATAGAGAGAGAGAGAGAGTATAACGTAAGCTCGAAATAACAACACAGATTCAAAGATACATCAATTCAATAAAAAAATTTTTTTTTAAATCAGAATTTATTGAGGATTCTCAATTAATTCCTGATCGATTGGCAATGGACAGATTTTCGAAACCGAACGTGTAATCGTCGAGTCTGCAACCTTGACCAAGACTACTCGATTTACGTTGTCTTTTCCTGGGTGAATTTTCTCGATCCGACCCAAACGCCATTTGAGAGGCGGCAGGTTGTCTTCACGAACAATAACCATTGTTCCAGGTACAAGCTGAGGTGCTGTCAATTTAGCCCATTTGTTCCGTGTCTGGAGTTAGCCGAGATATTCGTTCTGCCAACGCTGCCAAAAATGCTGAAACATATACTGAAGGTTGCCGTAGCGAGTAAGCCGATTTTGAGGCGTGTCTCGCAAATCATGTTGTGGAACAGCTAATAACGAGTCTCCAATTAGGAACTGACCAGGTGTTAAAGGAATTAAATCATTAGGATCGGTTGATATGGGAGATAAGGGTCGGGAATTCAGACATGCCTCGACTTGAGTTAATACTGTATATAATTCTTCATACATAAGGAGAGTGTCTCCTATCACTCTTCGCAAATGTTTTTTCGTGGATTTCACTGCTGCTTCCCAAAGCCCTCCAAAGTGAGAAGAATTGGGAGGAATCATGTGCCAAGAGATTTTTTCGTTCGCTAGGAAGTCAGTAACATCTGCTTGGAAGTCACGACTTTTTAGAAGTTGACGTAAATGTATGCCTTAGTTACGTTTCGGCCACGCAGTTTGTTGATAAGATAATAAGGCCCAGCATAATCAACTCCGCATGTCATAAATGGACGTTCGGGCGTAACGCGCGCTGATGGTAGATTTCCCATAATATATTCTGAAGACACTGGTTGAACTCTCAAACACTCAACACATTTTTTTATTACACTTCTGACTGTATTTTTACACGATAAAATCCAAATTGAGTTCTCAGTGATGAAACTACTGTTTGACATCCTGCGTTCAATAATTTGCAATGTTCGTGTACAATAATAAGTTTTGTAAGAGGATTGCTCGGAGCGAGGATTACAGGATGCTTTTGTTCAAATGGTATCGAAGCGTTGACTAAGCGCCCGCCCACCCTGAGCAGACCAAGCCGGTCAATGAATGGATTTAAAGGAACTAATTTGCTTCTACCTGACACCTGCCTTGAGCTTACAAGATCCCTTAGTTCGCATGAAAATTCTTGAGTCTGGGCGAGCTTCAAGAGGCACGTCAATGACCTGCTTCCGAATACAACATCACTGCCAAGGAGAAAGAAAAGGAGGAAAGGTATCAAGACCTTAAAAGGGAGCTGCAACGAATGTACCCAAAATATTCGGTACAAGTAATTGTCCTTGTGATAGGTGCTCTCGGAGGTGCGCAACTATCACTGGTTCGTAACCTTAAAGGCATACCCGCGTGCCAAAAATATGCCAAGACACTTGCGAAATGGATGCAGAAAGCTGTCATCCTTGGGTCGCTTCGTGTCCTCAAGACACACGAGGCTGTCGCCGGCCTGTTCTTGTGATTTCATGGTGTCCTGTGAGCATCCATATCACGGTTGTGATACGTGGCCATATGTGTGATTTACCGCAGTTCTACTGGGAGCCGGTGTCATTTTTAGATGACGGTAGCTCCCAGTGGGACCCTGCGGCGGTTGCTTAACCCTTTCTTTTTTTAGTTACATATATATATAATGTAATGCAGACTTGATCAGCGAGGGAAATTTCAGGAATTCTTGGGGTGAAATAAAAAAACGAGGTACAAAATGACATTTGGAACGCAATTATACACAGATTTAAGATTTTTATTTGGAAAAATTCAGGACTGAATTTTGTAGAGATGTGGGCAAGTATATTTTTAATTCTTTTGTTTATTTCATTTTTATGGTAATACAAATAGTGAAATAAATGTCGATCTTTTAAGTGTCATTTTTATCTAAGAAACTTTTTCTTATACTTGCCGTCACTGAGATTCAATGCACTGGGGTATATGAAAGGAAAAAGCAAATGTTAACTTGTGAAGTTAAGTGTTATAAACAAATTGTATTAACAAATAATCGACATTTGGAATTTTCTGTCTTCAGAGTGTATTTCTGCTCTGAAGTTGCTTGCTTTTATCGTTAGGATGATACCTGGCCAATACAATTCAGGATCGGATGTTAATAATCAATTCTATAAACAAATTATATAAGCAAATGTACACCGCAGACATTAATAGACAGAAAGAAATTGTTGCTTTTTTCGTTAGACTTGTATTTGTATCACTAATGATGTTTTCTGAAAAAATTTGGCCATTCAGGAATTATTGTTTATTTTCTAAACAAATTATATAAACAAAATATACATCGATTTTCCCCCTCGAAAATAAAAAGTTTTTATGACGGATATTTTTTCACAGGATGCGTATTTTTTGAGTTATTTTGATGTCTCAAGTTAAAAAAAACACCCAGTATAATATGCCTAAAATGATTCTCCTATCATGCATTTACATTTTTCATTACATTAATCATAGGAATTATAGGAATAAAAATAATCGCCAAAAAATTATGAGAAATTCATTATCCAAAGTTCGTTCCGCAACACGGCTCCGACCCAGGTTGCTGATCAATCTCTCTAGCGATCACCCCAAGTGAAGAGCTTCACATGGTTGTTATGTGAGTTTCCCACTCGAGCCCATTAGTATCCAAGGTGTTTTGTTTCAGGCGTCATTCACTATACTCACATTGTTTCTATAAACTATTTGTCGCTACACTTTTCTGTCCTAGCACACTTCTCTAGCTTTGTTCACTTCCATGCATTTTTTCATACAAGGTCCACTGTTTCCATGGCTTCTTATATCTTTTCGGATTGAGGTCTCATTTACACATTCTAACCATCCTTTCCGCGGTCTGCCTCTGGGCATACTGCCATTTACTTTACAAGCCTTTTTCTCCGTCTCAGGTACACATAGAATATCTAGTTTCCTTACGTGTATAGTTTCTCGTAGTTCTCTTATCTTGAGATCATTCACTCCTCTAGCATTCCAAACACTCAGTCTCCATTCGTCGCCTGAAACACGACCTTTGCGTTTATCGTGCGTATATATTTCATCAACCAAAATTTCAGTCCATTCCGAGACTAATTTATTGTTTATATTATTCATTATTTAGATTGTACACCCAACTATCACCTTTATGCGCGAAATTTGTGTTGCGAGTCGAAATCACGTCCAAGTTAAGTAGCGATTCGTCATAAAGTGGAGAGCCAAGGCGTAACGTCAGTACCACTAAAACTTCTGTTACTGTAGGGGGGGGGGGGGCAAGGGAAGGAAACCGATAGAGTCGCATTTGGTTGACCTTTTATGCTGATTAGGTCACCAGCCTTCAGCAGAGTTGTATTAGATAGGAGTTTACATGTTCCTATCTGCCAATTCCCGGCCTACCCCTATACATGGAACCAAAAACTTTTTTTTTTTTTCTTAATCATCATTTACCATATCTTGCATAGTTTGTACTTGGAATTAAATTTTTGATTTTCATCATTTGTTGTGCAATAAAAATGAGAATTTTAGATTTTTCAAAAAAATTCAAAAAGTCGTGATGATAATCCTGTAGGGCGTGCAAAAAGAAACATTTTTTTTGCCTTGACTTTTTTTTCGTGTCGTCCGTTGTTTGGCTGAAAATTTTAATTTTCGTTTCCTCTCCTGGATTTTGAAAATGCTGTAAGTCTAAAACTTTTCATTTTATCGAAAAATGTCAACAAAATAAATTGTTTGAATTTTTGCGCACTATGCATAGGCGCACATATAATGTTTAAATTGTGAAAAAATGGCCTAAAAAATTTTCAAAATGCGCTCACTTTTTGAATTTTCATCCAAAATGGCTGGTTAACGAACTTGACCTTTCGTTTGCGAACAGCTTTTATTCCATCGTAGGATAATCTTTCGCCAAATAGCATGTAAACTTTAACAGCGGAAAATTTTACATGCAATAAAATTTAACTTTAGTTTTTTCTGTGTGCAACTAACATCCTTGCCGTCCCGGTTCTAGTTTGCTCATGAATTCGTCCGTTCTGCGATTATACATATCACGCCGACAAGGCGGACGCGGACTTCTGAATCTCCAATGCCTGAATTTTAACATCAGAAGTAAGGAAAGTGCATTACTCCATCTAGAAGCTTCATTTCTAAAAGCCGAAGGAGCAAACTTTTGCTTTCCTCTGATCATCAGGACTTGATTCAGGTACAGAGGATTTTATTTTCGCATGCCAGGATGGTTCCATTTCCACCTTAATATACCGTGACCGTATTTTATCTCAAGAAGTTCCCAGCGATAGGTACAGAGCGTGTCATACACACGCTCAGATCCTAGAACACATACTATCCAGGTGATCTACTCCCGCGGGAACGACGTATCTCTGCAGACATAATGCGGTCCTGAGAGTGCTTCATTACCATCTTTGTCGCTCTTACGGTGTTGGCCACGACCCTGCCCTGCCGAACGTTGCAGCTGCAACGCCTGCACCCAAAATATTCGGTTAAAGTAATTGTCCTTGTGCTCGGTGTTTTCGGAGGTGCGTAACTATCACTGGGTTGTAACCTAAAAGCCATACCCGCGTGCCAAAAATATGTCAAGGCATTTGCGATAAGGATGCAGAAAGCTATCATCCTTAAGTCGCTTCGTGTGCTCAAGAGACACGAGGGTTGCGCCAGCCTATCTTTCTGATTTCGTTGTGCCCTGTGGTCATCCATCTCACAGTCGTGAGATATGGTAATAGATTTGATTTACAGCGGTCCTCCTGGGAACCGCTGTCAATTTTTATGACAGTTGCTCTCCCAGTGGTACCCTGCCGTAGTTTTTCAACACTTCTATATATGTAGTTGAAAGTGCGTCATAAGGACAACCGCAGGATTTTGTCCGGAGCAGGTGCTAACCTGAAAAATTGCGCCCGCTCCCAGCGAAATCGCGGTAAAATTTCACCTGTAATCACGTCTCGCGACCTTCAGAGAGGTGGTTACAGTCTGCGACAATAACATTAAAAAATTCGATAGTAAATTCCCTGAGGAAAAATTTTCTGGAGAAAAAATTTTTTCCCAAAAATGTCAAAAGCACAATCGGCTTCAATAACAACAATAACATTAAAAAATTCCATTGTAAATTTTCTGAGGAAAAATTTTCTGAAGAAAAAATTTTTTCCCAAAAATGTCAAAAGCATTATCGGCTTCAATAACAACAATAAAAAACCGCTGAATCGAGAAGCTTCTTTTAAGCTAGAGTTCAGCTTGAAATCTCTATCCAGAGCCGAGATAATTATTTATTACATTTTCAGCTCTACTAATTAAAATAATCATTAAATTAAAGTAAAAAAATTCCCATTTGTTAAGTACATGTTACTGAATACTCATGAATTTTTTCAAATTTCTGGTAACAATTTTTGAACGTGTAGACTGTAGAGGACTTCAAAGTCGACGTAGTGAAAGTTGACTTTCATTTCTCCTGTTTTTTCACACATTTTGTGTCAGAGGAAAGTTAAAAACTTTTTGACGAAAATCAAGCCAACATCGTTTTACACGCATGATTTTGAAGAATATTTCTGTCTTTGACTTAACATTCTGCGATTTTTTCTCGCAGAGTAATAAAGATTCAAAGCCAAGTGTCAGGACTTTTGAATCCGACTTTAATCTAAATTTCACTTTGGAAATTCAAGAATTCTCAAAGTGATACAGAAAATATTTTAGATTTTTAAATTTTCCGCCAATCAGTTGAAACTTTACCTAACCTCTTAATTGCGTTTACAGCATGAATAAGAAAATTTTAAAAATATGTTGCTTTTTCGATTTATATCAGTAAATTCTTGATCTAAGATGAATAATATGTGAAATCTTACAACTTCTATAAATATTTAGTCCTTGAACTTTGTTTGCACATATTTTCTGTTAGACCTTATTTAACGCTGATTTTACGTTTTATAATGTATTTTGCATAAGTAATATGTCATAAATGTGAAGAATATGTTTAAACAGTACGCTACGAATAAAATTTATTAATATCTAATGTTTAATTACATAGCTTTCTTGATTATAAAAAGTGGCCCGTCTTAGGATACCGGGTTGCCAAAGACGGGCAAATACATATTTTTTCAACATCGAAGTTCATTGCCTTTCACAATTTTTTTGAACTTTTAAGCGTATGAACTTTGTAAAGCAAACATCAAACTATTATGTCAATAATCGCGTTTGCATCTGAAGTTCCTTAAAATCGAGAATTTTCGGAAAATATGGATGGGGGCTCGTTTTAAGTAACTTTCTCCTATTATTTTCGAACACTGGATCCTTGGTATAGCTATGGGCGCGAGTTTGATTCCCAAAGCAGGAAGGGAGGCTGGATGTGTTTTCAGAAAGCTTTGCTTCTATCCTTTGGTATACAGGCGCGAATCCAGAGAAGTGTTCTGGGGGGAGGGGGGGCGCCAGAAAATTGTATACACATACTGTATATATAATTAAAAACTAAAGGTTAACAACCACCGCAGGGTCCCACTGGGAGTAACTGTCATCTAAAAAATGAATTGTCCGCGACTGCTTATTAATTATTGTAACCATATTCAGCAGAAACCCTTGGTACAGGGACCCTTTATCCGCAACGCGAGGACGCGTTCATTGGCTTTGTCATAAGCCCTTCAGTTCTATTCGAAAGGAATAGAAACCGAAACTGAATGGTAGCAGAGCGTATATATATATATAATTAAAAAATAAGGTCAAACAACCACCGCAGGGTCCCACTAGAAGCAATTGCCATCTAAAAATGACACCGGCTCCCAGTAGGATCGCGGTAAATCACACTCGCGGCCACGTCTCACAACCGTGAGATGGGTGGTCACAGGACACGAAGAAATCACAACGACAGGCTGCCGAAACCCTTGTGTGTTTTGAGGACACAAAGCGACCCAAGGATGACAGCTTTCTGCATTCATCTCGCAAGTGCCGTGGCGTATTTTTGTCACACGGGCATGGCTTTAAGGTTAAGAACCAGTGACAATTTCGCACCTCCGAGAGCACCTATTATCAGGACAATTACTTGTACCGAATATTTCGGGTACAGTCTTTGTAGCTCCCTTTTAAGGTCTTGATACCTCTCCTCCTTTTCTTTCTACTTGGCATTGATGTTGTATTCGAACGGAGCCGAGAATTCGATCACGAATATAATTCGTTTCTCGAAGTCTTGTAGAACAATGCCAGGCCTCACGTGTGCAACGGAGACTGCTGTCCGAAAATCGGAAATGAAAGTTGTCCGATCGGGATGAAAATTTGCCCAATTGCAGTCCTATCAGATAGTCATAACGATTTTTAAAACGGGTCCAATTTGTACCCTAATTTTTGAAAATCAATAATAAATTTGACTTTTTTTCAAATTTCGACAGTTTTTTTTCCTCAAAATCTTTCTGCAACGCTTTAGTAACAGTTTTTTAAGTTAAGTAATATTATATGCTACTAGAATAAGTGCTCTTTTCAAAAAGTAAGGCATAACGCAACTCATCTTAAACTCCGTGGCGTGGCTCTCGACTTGCGTTTGAAATTCCCTGCACTACCAGAAGGAACTCAAATTTGCAGTTTATGTAAATACCAACTCATCAACTCAGCGGGAATATCATTCTTGAACTCTGGTGAAATTGCAGAGCCTTCTGGTAGAGATAAGGTGGATACTGAGGATCATGAAACAATGTCTGACGAAGAAAACTGATGCAGGTGTTTAATACAACAGAGCAAAAACCAAAAAATGTGAAAAAATTAGCTTCAGAGCATGGAATTCTTATGTTTCCGAATCCAAAAAGAGGAAGAGCATTGACTCCTGAAACTGAAACTCTAGTGAAAAACTTTTATGAACGCGATGACAATGCATCGATCGCGACCGACGCTAAAGTGGTGGGGGTAGCGCTCGAGCGAGAAATCGGAGAAGCGACATTGCTCGGGGCGGCACTGCTCGGAGCTTGGACTGTATTTGCAATTGTTTTGGGTATTTTAAAAGATCCCAAGGAATTCTAAGGAATTTTTGAGAGCTTTAAAAAGTCTCGTAAATTTCAAAATATCCGAAATATTTTTAAGTATTTTCAAAAATCGAAGGAATTCCATGAGCTTTAAAAAGTTTTTAAGGGATTTTGAAGGATTTTGAAAATTTTTGGGTATTTTTAAAAATTACAAAGGATTTTTCGAAGCTTTAAAAAGTTTCAAAGGATTTCGGAAGGTTTCAAAATATTTAAAATATTTCTGAGTATTTTAAGAAATTGAAAGAATTTCATGAGCGTTAAAAAGTTTTTGAGGGATTTCAAAAAATTTCAAAGGATTTTAAAAATTGTAGCGTATTAAAGTAAGACGTTATTTTTGCGACCAGGGTAAATTAATTAATTAATTTTTGATGTTAAGTATTGCGATCTACTGGTCAAATAATTTTTCTGGTGAAACGAGAAGAAATCTGCCTCAGCCCGGATTCAAACCGGGAACGCCTATCCATGAGGTTCGCCAGAAAAATTATTGTACCAGTAGATCGCAATATATAACATCAAAAATTAATTAATTCAGGGGTAACACCACTCTAGGATTTTCAAAAAATCAAATATTTTTTTCTTGGCTTAAAATGTACTTTAGTTGCTCAAAAACAAAGTGCACTTGGTCCCATTGCAAAAAAAAATGTTAGCAGGTCGAAATCTTGATTTCACCGAAGCGCCTCGAAGCGTGTACTGAGCGCTCCAGCAGCGCACTTGGATCCAACGCATTTATATTTCTTTTACCTGTCGAGATGTTAAGTGGGACGGTTATCAGGGTTTCTTTGGTGTCAACTAGGGTGCACTGCTTCTTATTACAAATAGTATAGGTATGTCTGTGAATCAGTGAACGCTACCAAGATTCATAGATTTTTCTGTTAGTAAAACTTTAAATCCGCTTTTCTCTAAATCACTTTTTTTCAAACTGATCGAAAACATTGCTTAAAGACCGTTGCACCATTTCTACAAAATTTAGGAAAAAAAGCCTACGTACACTGTTAGAAATTTCCTGAAATTTCAGTCAGTTTTCAATGGCTTATGTCACTGAAATTTCATAAATTTGGTTTTGAAAATTAATTTGAGACCATATTCATTAATTTTTAATGACACGAAACTTAATTTTGAAGCAAAAGTTATTGAAATTTCATAAAATTGACTCTGAAACCTGTTTCAATTGCTATGGCCCTTCTTCATTTTAAATTTCAATTACAGTCATGGTGAATACAAAAGCCGCAGCTGTACAATATCAAAATGTAACTGAAGAACATCTATTACCATGAAGACAAATTTACACCGTTAAATGACAGTAACAACGTGACAGTTGAGCGAACATGAAATGTAATATTCTGATAACTCATGAATGTGGTCATATAACGCCGTGTACTAACATCCAATACAATGAAAGAAATTAAAGTTCATTAGTTATCATTTTATCACCCTTATAAGTTCCATCGTCTCTTTCTTCCTCTATAACTTTCCATGAGCCACCGACTTTTTTGAGGTGGACTATGTTTCTTCTGTACTCCTCGCGCGTCGAGCCGTTTATTACTTGGACATCCCCTCCGTTAACATCCAGTACCATATGTGTTGTTGGGTTGAAATTTGGTGTTAATTTATTGTCCTTGATCAAGTTACTAAGGTAAACTTTTTCCCCTACTTCCAGATTCATATCAGATGCTCTCTTTCTTTGTTTAAAAAGGCTCTGATGGAGTTTTACCCGTCATTGAATGTGGTGTGCTATTGTACATCATTGAATAGTCAAAAATATATTTCTTCCATCTCTTCATTCCATCTCTTTATATCTGCTGTAGTAGTCTACAAGGATCAGCAGATAATCATCAGTAGGAAAGAATCCTAGAAAATCTGCAGCCACGTCCACCCACGGTTCCACTGGAAGTTTTCGCCTTTTCATTGGATTAGTTGGATTCAGCGCAGAAACTAGGGTGCATCCTTGACAAGATTCGACCATATTTTCGGCTTCTTTATCGATTTTCGGCCCTTACACTTTAGTTCTAAGGCGATTTTTCATTGCTTCTATTCCAGGGTGGCCTTGATGAGCAGCTACCAACACTTTTTGACGTGAGCTTTCAGGAATTACAATCTTGCTCCCCCTCAGAAGGATGTCCTCGTGCCAACATAATTCTGTTTGGAAAAGTTTGTAATTATGAACGGATTCATCCTAATTGTTATTGCTTATACCATTCTTGACTTTGGAAATCTCTTCGTCTGCTGAAGAAGCAGCTCTTATTTCTTATAGTGGCACTGCGATGGTCTGCTGTATACAATAATTTGATTGATGTAATTCTCTTTGTCAAACGGTGTCGGGGACATAGTTTCGCACAGTCTTGATAAAGGGTCTGCACCGTTAGTCTTTCCAGGCCTATAGAAAACTTTTCACTTGTACATCTGCAATCTTAGGACCCATCTCTCAATTCCAGCGCATGGTTTCGACTGTTCTCCAAATATAATCTTTAATGGTTTATGATCACTGATGAGCTTAAACTATTTCAGTTGCTAAAATATATTGAAAAAGATCCACCTATTCCAATAAGTTTTCGAACTTGGGAACTGTATGAATATCTTCTACTTCTATCTACTTCAAACCATGTTTGGACAGTAAAAACCTCAACACAATTGGAGAAACCGAGATTTGTTATATTAAGATTTTAAACAAACAGAAAAAATAATACTATTGGAAGTTCTAGCAACTTTGATCATTGCAATATAGAGGAGAATTTATAGACTATGCACCTCTAGTTGTTATTGACTGCTCTAAACAAAATGTGTCACCGAAATACGGACCAGTTGACGTTCGTTTGGAATTTCAAACTAGTGACAATTTTCCCGCTCAAACTTAAGCATATTGCTTAATTTTGCATGATCGTATAGTCGAGTATAAACCAATGAGTGGTGGGGTGAAAAAGTTGGAATAAAACCACTGTAACCAAGTAGAAATAGTTTGGTTGCATTCAACATGGAGTTCTTGGTGGATATGCAGGCTTCAAATTACCTGTATCAATAAATTTGTATTGAAATAATTGGCTATATTACCAATATATGATACTACAGGTATAAAGCCATATTCTTTTCCCTTTCAACCGCCCTGCAAGTGGAACAACGTTCCGGGAAAATGTAAGTCTATAAACATTTGGACAGATCGGAAACATCATGAAATACCTTGGAATACTGATGGTTTACCGTATTCTCAAGTACCTGTAATACTCTAGAACATTTTAACAGATGCAACAAGAATTTTCGTAAAAGGATTGGAAAAAAAGAATTGGCCGAAACAATTTGTGGAAACATCATGTGAAATTGTTGATATGCTTGATTTAGAATGTCCCTCGCTACGGGAATTGCGTGAAACGATTGTAATTAATGATATTAAATGTACGCATCATACGTACGAAAATTACTCTAATTGCGCAACTGAAAATGTACTTTTATTGGACAACTGCATGTCTCTCGACCAGTTCTATTTCATGGATTTAAATTTATAGAGATAAGAAAATCTTTTTTTCTATATATATATTGTGACATGCGAATTACAGGGGTAGCCTAAAAATAGGCAAACGTTTTATCTCCTGCGTGATCCTTCCGAAAATTTTGCATCACACAGGGGAGAGGGAAGAGAGCAGACTCAAACAGACTCCCACGCAAACGCGGTTACGTAAGCGTGGGAGAACGAATGGGGCGAGGATATAAAAGGAGCATCTCGGACGAAAAACCTCATTCTAGATTTGATCCTTAAGAAGTTCAAATCGTGGAATCAAACACAAGAGGGAAGACTGGAGGATTTATCCTCTCTTCTTGCCTCCTAATTTGAATTATTTACCCTTAAGTGATAAAATCTCAAAATATAGGCAAAAGTGTTAGACAACAGCCAGCCTGGCAATTATTTGAGGAGACTATATACTTTGTAAAGAGCTAGCAATCTTTGTTACGGTCGCCTCGCATAATACACCACAAGCATTATGATCATCATCATCGAAGCGGTCGTCTAGACTGCTGTCTGGCCCATCTCTGTACAACAGGTACCTAGAAAGACGGATTAACCGTCTCGCTATAGAATTCGAGGCGTGCTTGCCATAAATATTTCGACACAGAATCCTTGATTGAGTTTGCACACGAAGAATAACATCCTAAGTGTTTTCAGCAGGTGTATATTGAATTTAAAAATGTTAAAATCGATTCAGTATTATCTAAATTACTAACAAACGACCATCACAGGGTTGTAAAAGTTTTTCTACAGAATGTCTCGCTTCACAGTATCGCCGCCCACTCTATTTACCTGTATTACATTGCTATTAAGGATAACAATCACTTTCATTCAATACGTTAAAATGTGCATTTCTTTCGCAAATTATGGAAAGCCTTTTAAAATAGGTTTTATTTATATTATTTCAATAAATCTTCGTGTAATTTAACCATTAATTTTAGCATTAATTTTGGGTTCTCATGCGCAGTGTCACGCTATATTTTCCCCTATTCACACGTATGCAAATCAGGTTAAAACGCATGCGTGAGATATATACCCCCACCACGCGCTTTTTTCTCTCTCTCTCTCTCTCTATCTATCTATCCCTCTCAAGTGAAAGTATTCTTATTGGTTGAGCACATGTGACGTCATATCTACACCGCCCCACCCGATTGAATCCGTCATGTGTGAGCTTTTTAAACAGCCACGCAGAAGACAACCGTCAGTTATACTCTGAAAATTTCACCATATAACATGTCGCAGTCTCCAAGACAGACGGTGGAATCTACCATCAACCAGAGTGAAGCCTCACAAGATATAATAGTGAAAAGTGTATCAAAGAAACAAATTTTCCCTGCAGATATGTCATCATCTGAAAGTGTAACAATGAAAACAGCAAAATATTCACCTCGGCAGCCTCTGATACTTGCAACAATATACATAGCGCTGAAGTTCGAGACGTCCAGCGGTGACGGTTTGACTAATTTTTCCTCATTTTTAATTTTCAATTTTTCACACTTTTTTTTGGCATATTACTATGGTATAATGTTTATAGAAGACACTGGCAAACCGTGTAAGTCCACTTATTAGTCAATTTTTATTTGATATTAAAAATATGTAACAGCTGGAAAGTTGATATTATCACGTATAATAACTAAAGAAAGTAAACTCAACAACACGAAACGTCGGCAAGTTTCGTAGTTTTGCACACGATTGAAACCCGAAAAAGCTTTAAATTTAAATTTATCAACAAAATTTTTGCTCAGTTGACGAAATTCGTTAGCTTTAATCAATCAACGTTTTTGGTTATATCGTTTTGTTCATTTTAGAAAATATTTTATTGATTTAAAAACATTTTTTGGCTGGATCTGCCAAATAATTTAAGAGAGCATTTCACTAGAATCAAGCAAAAGATTTGGTTGATTCAACCACAATGTTTTGTTGAAAGCATCTTAAAAGTCATGAACGCATTGGCACTTGTACGATCGCGTCGCGAAAAAAAAAACATAAAAATGTAGTGCATTAGCGTTTGCATCTCGGTGATCCCTATCAAAAGAAGTGATCCGAAAACAGAATGGACTGGGATTAAGTGATTACGTGAAAAATGCGTGAGATACTTGAATCTATGTGATTGTCTAAGATTGCATGATTAAGTTTTTGATAAAACAGAACGATTTTTTGAATCAAATGAACAATGGATCGTACACAATTTATATTGCAAATGGCTTGCCGTGGAATTGTCTCATATTGTGATATTTAGTAGTTAAATAAACTAAATAATTCATACAAGATGCACGGAAAAAATTCATCCGTAAAAAAGTCACGAACTAGTAGCTAGGTCTCGGATATGAGAGAAATTCATCGGATATTCATGTATTTTCGTATATAATCTGCGAACTTTGAGAAAGAATGGACGAACTCGATGTGAAAATTTTAAAACGGTTCATCACTTTTTTTACGTGAATAATTACAAAAATATTACGAGTAGTTGGGAAAAGATTACCAGAGCACTCACGAGCAGTGCTCCCAACGCGGGCATCTTGCACTACCGCGCATGCGATGCATAAGGCGCTTCATTGGCTGCCGTTCGCGCGTTTATTTAAAATGTTAAAAAATAAACTTTTTTTATTTATTATTAATAAAATTATTAATAAAATTTGCATATCCATTTTCATTAATATACAACATTTTAAAAGCATAAATTGGTACAAATAATTAAAAAAATAAAAGAAGATTACATTACATAACATGATATTTTTTATTTACTGAATACTCATTGTATTTTTTAACCTAACGCTCAGAATATATTAAAAACCTTCCAGGCACCACTTGAACATGTTAAATATGATTATTCTTAATTATTAATAATAAATGAAAAAATTGTAATTTTTAACGTTTCAAATAAGCGCGCGAATAGATAATCCATATATATATATGTATATATATATAAAAACTAAAGGTTAACAACCACCGCAGGGTCCCACTGGGAGTAACTGTCATCACCACAAGGTCGGGAACTCGCTGACGTTTGTGAAAAGTGAGTACGCCTATATGGCCGAACTGCCAGTGAGTGAAAATGAAACCGAAAGTTTAGTGACAGTAGACAAAGTTGAATTGTCTCCACGGTCGATCAATTTGATTAGTGTGATAACCTCAAAAGAAGAATTTGTTGTGCCAGTCATGAATTTGAATACAGTGCCAAAAATCGTTCAAAAGGGAACAACAATAGAACGAGCAAATCTTGTTCCTCATTCATCTCTAGCTTCAGCGAATGCCAACAGAGATCCAATCTACGAAGATCTTCAGTTCGACGAAGATGCTCCAAAAGAGTTTATATGCGACGTAGCAGGTATTTTAAGTAAATTTCGTAATACTGCAGCGAAAAATACACGCGAGTTAGGTTGTACTAATTCAATATCGATGGATGTCAAAGAGTTTGCAGGAAGTAAACCTGTAGCGAGAAAGCCGATTCCATGTAGCGATAAAGAGCGCAAAACAATCAAAGATACGATCCGCGAATATAAAGAGCTAGGTTATGTTACCGAAACCAATTCACCTTACGCGAGCGCTGTATTTTTAATAAAGAAAAAGAGCGGTGAGCCGCGACTGGTTGTTGATTTTCGACCGCTAAATAAACAAACTGAGCGTATACATTTTCCGCTTTCGAGTCTCGATGATCATCTATCCAAAATCGGCGACAGTAAATTATTCATAACGTTAGATTTGGCCCAGGGATATATGCAAGTCCCACTGACACGAGAAGCAAGAGCTAAGACTGCTTTTATTACGCTTGATAAAATAGGGGAATTGCGCCAACGGTTCATTTTGGTTCTGGAAGCTTTAGAAAAAGCGGGTTTGACCATTAATTTGAAAAATAGTCACTTTTTGAAATGTATAGTATCGTATTTGGGACACGAGATTTCCACAGTAGGAATACAACCGGGCACGAATAAACTCAATGCGATTCTCGAATTTCCAGGTCCAGAGAATACAAGCGCGGTGAGACGATTTCTTGGATTGGTCGGTTTCTTTCGGAGGTACGTTCCTAAATTTTCGGAAATTGCGTCTCTACTTTATGATTTGCTTAAAGGGGGTAAAATTTTTAAATGGACGGCGGACGACAAGAACGCTTTTAACAAATTAAAGGGGTTGCTGGCCATAAAACCAATCATTCAAACTTTTTGCTCAGATCGTGTTACAGAATTGCATACGGATGCAAGTTCTAGAGGCTTAGCAGCAATGTTGCTACAACGCGCACATGATAATAAACTTCATTTAATCTACGCAATAAGTAGACGAACGAGTGAACCCGAAAGAAACTACCATTAATTGTCCTTGTGATAGGTGCTCTCGGAGGTGCGAAACTATCACTGGTTCGTAACCTTGAAGCCATACCCGCGTGCTAAAAATGTGCCACGGCACTTGCGAGATGGATGCAGGAAGCTGTCATCTTTGGGTCGCTTCGTGTCCTCAAAACACACGAGGGTTTCGCCGGCCTGTCATTGTAATTTTTTTGTGTCCTGTGACCACCCATCTCACAGTTGTAAGACATGGCCATAAGTGAGATTTAGCGCAGTCCTACTGGGAGCAGGTGTCATTTTTATATGGCATTTGCTCCCAGTGGGACCCTGCGGTTGTTGTTTAGCCTTATTTTCTAATTATATAATAATAAAAAAAGGTTAAACAACCACCGCAGGGTTTTACTGTGAGCAACAGGCATCTATGAAAATGATACTGGTTCCCAGTAGAACCACGGTCAATCACACTTATGGCCACGTCTCACGACCGTGAGATGGGTGGCCACAGGGCACGAAAGAATCGCAACGATAGGCTGTCAAAGCCCTCGTGCATCTTGAAGACACGAAGAGACCCAAGGATGACAGCTTTCTGCATCCATCCCGCAAGTGCCTTGGCATATTTTTGTCACGCGTGTATGGTTTCAAGGATACGAACTAGTGATAGTTTCCCACATCCGAGAGCACCGATCATAAGTAAAATTACTTTAACCGAATATTAATTTTCCTTTTCCTTTGCAGTGATGTTGTCGTCAGTCGGAGCCGAGAATTTGATCATGAACATAGTTCATTTCTGAGCTTTTGTTTCTTTGGCTCCTTCGACAAGGACTGAACTTCTACATTTCTGTACCTGGTGAGGAGGCTGGCATTCAAAGGTATTGAAAATTTCTATATCGAGGAGTACCATTTCTGTCCTTCTTTTTTGAATCTCCGATTAGGCAGTCAAAATATTTAGATTCCAATTTCTTTCAAAGCCAATTGGAGCTGCCTAACGTGACCTGAAATAAATTTAAAATCCCATTTTCGTTCATCGTATTCGAAGGCGCTCAAAAGCACAAAATTCGCTAGGTCTAGTAGGGTTGTCCATAACAATACATAACTCTGTCATAAAACTCTCGTTTTATTTAAATGTGATTAAAAAAAAGAATATAAAATCATGATAAACAAATTTTTAAAAATCTGCCCGCTGCGCGGGCACATTCTCATGGCGCGCTTGGGGCGCGGCTCGCTTCGCTCACAAGTTTGAGCGCGCCTAGGGCGCGCGAATGTTGGTTCTCGAGCTTCGCGCTCGATAATATATTTATCTCGCGCTTCGCGCTCGATGATGTGTTTACCTCGCGCTACGCGCTCGGTCTTAACTAATTTTTTAATCCACATATGTCCACCGTGGCATTCTCATCATACACCCCCCCCCCCCCAGAGTGCTCCGTGGTTTATGAACGTCCCGTAATTGAAAATTCATATATTTTGTTGAAAATTAATTTTTTTTCATAAAGAATTAATCTTTCTGGTTTAAAAATCAATTATTTGTGTTAAAATTGATTTATTTTGTGTTTCAATATTTTTCGACTTTATGGTTAAAAGTTGATCTTTTTGGTTTTATATTCAACTATTTATGCAAAAAAATTTGAAGCGAAAAAATATAAACTAAAAATTAATCAAATTTGAACTCACATCACATCCATTGTTCAAAGTACTTGGGTGGTAATTTATGTCATTTGTCAAAAATTCATCTTTTGTGGTAGAAAATTAATCTTTTTATTTGAAAATTCAAATATTTGGTTCAAAACTTATGTACATATTTTATTCAAAATTCTTCGTCTCTGATAGAAAAATTATCTTCTTGTTTGTAAATTCATCTTTTTGAGTGAAATTTTAAATATTTAGTTGAACATTCAACAGTTTTGTTGAATGTTCATGTTTTTGGCTTGGAAATTCAACATTTTTGATGATATTTTCTGTATTGTTTAAAAAATCTATCTTGGTTGATAAATTCGTGTTTTTAATTTGAAAATATTGTCTTTGTGTATTTTTGTTTTAAATAGAAGCAGAATAACGTCATCGCTTGAAAGAAAGTGTAGAATACAGTCGAACCTGGATTTAGCGCCGATTTTGGAGCTGACCTTGTTGTTCAATCCAGAGACTCGGAACTATTTTGTCTCTCTGCTGTTTTATCTCTCTCCTGTTTCTCTCTGTGTTTTGTCACGCCTGAGTGCACACCGCACATCCCCCAGCAAACGCCTCTCACGTATCCCCACGGCGCGGCGTCAATTCTCGGAAGGTCAAAATCCAAGGGAGCTAAATCCAGGTTTC
Organism: Andricus grossulariae; assembly: GCA_011634705.1. Classification (NCBI taxonomy): domain Eukaryota; kingdom Metazoa; phylum Arthropoda; class Insecta; order Hymenoptera; family Cynipidae; genus Andricus; species Andricus grossulariae. The sequence continues at coordinate 189,488,870 of JAABKJ010075445.1, read as the reverse complement.
ACTGTAGTGTCAATAGTGTCAATAGTGGTAAATTAACAATATTCGAAAGAGATAATAAAATGATTCTGAATTAATTAGTAGAAATTTTATAATATTGTCCTGGATCCTGGAACATTTATTAAAATACCTTGAGAGCTCTAAAAATCCATTAAAATCATTGAAATTTATGAAATCATTAAAATCAAGGGAATTCATTTCATTCATTTTGTTGTAAATACATTATTATTGTTAAAAATTGGTGTTTACTGGTAGAAAAGTAATCTTCATGGTAGAAAATTCATCATTTCAATTGAAAAGGAGGAGGGTCGATTTGGGCGGTTTTTGGCCTAATTTGTTTTTGGGTATAAAAGTCTGGTTATATTATTGAGGTTGATAATTAATTATTTCGATTGTTTTTATCAAACTGACCATGTATTTGCTTCGGTTTTGACGGCGCGTGACGTCATACCACGTGTTTCGTGCAGTGAGGGCGCCACATGTTTTCTTTTATAAATCGACATTTACGATGGATATTTTATCACTTTTTCATAAATTATTATAAATGATTAAATAAACAAAATTAAGTTTTAATTTCGCATTTTAATTCTTTGGGAGTCAAAGTTTATAGAAAACTCAACTATAAGATGAACAACATTTTTGTGGATGATCCTATTCGTGCAAATTTAAAATAATATATGATTAAACAATGTACTACATATGTAATACTCGTAATATAATGCTGTGGGAATTTATATCTATACTTTAATTGTACTACTCAATACGAATGTGATATCTTCCAAACTTCCTACTTGTATATATTTAAATATACTTAATGGACCTAAGTACATTTCGTGACATAAAAGCATAATACTTTTATTATCTCCTTTAATTTTATAATGCAATTTTATTGCAATGCAATAGAAGTTTTGATTTTTTTTCATTTTTTATACCTCTAATTTCACTAAAATAAAGTTATTAAAGTGTAAAGAACTCGTTTATGTTGCTTTCCAATTGCTGAAAAAACAATTTAAAAATAATTTCATTCTCTGCACGAAGACTGGGCCGAAACCACACGATTACACGGACATGAACGAATTCCATATCGCGATTACTGGACCATCAGTGAATTTTTTATTTTTATTCATTATAAATTAAAACTGGCATTACGTATGTTGTAAACCACATTTGTTTAGTATTCTAACAAGTTCCATGTTTTAATTAGTGCCAGCACTTTTTCAAATTATCCTTACCAACATGCTTTTCTGAATCCAGAATTAACTGGAAATTTTTTTCATCCCAAAGATAATCAAATAATTGGTTTGAATTGTTACAATCAGTTCAGAAGAATAACATAACCTGTCGGTTATACTTGTATGCATACCAAATAAATCACAGAATAACATCAGAACCACTACCCACCTTCTAATCCCGTCACTACAGTACATTGCCGTCCATTGTCATTCGCCACGAGTCCAAACGTAAAAAATTAAAGGCACGAAGCCATGATCCAATAAATACATGGTCTAGCCACGCGCAAGTAAAAAAAACTAAGCGAATCATAACCCACCGCTTAATTTCTCCATCTTGGATCAATAAGGCGGCAAATGTAAGTGATTTTAAAATGTAAAAAGTTAGATTTACAATTTCTTGTGATTTTGAAATATACAAATACTTCAATTCTAATCAAATGTATTGTAATGTTGGAAATGGGTACTAAGAGTATTAATACTTTTTATTCCGAAACGCTGTATATTTTGAGGTTAATCTGCCATTGAACGTTATTTTTTGAAAGAACACTTTGTTACAAGCATGTGATTACTCTGGCAGGATAATGTTACCTGCTTCGCTTGTAACATGTTACTGTTTGGAGTGGAAAATATATTGTCACTGGGTGACCATCATGGAAGTCACTAGTGACTGGTTTTCTGGATCTTGTTACAAGCATGTGACTACTCAGGCTGGTAACTGTGTTAGCTGGGCTATTTCTTAGGATCAAGAAAGTATTCTTTGACATGAGTAATTATTATTTAAAACAAAATCTTTTGTTGGCATAAGCATATAAATTCTTTGACTGAATTTCCTTGATTCAAATAAATATTTCATATATTCAAGAAAATGATTCCTTAAATAAAAAAGTCTGTATTGGCTGAAATCTGATTAGTCCTTCACAGAAATATTTTCTTCATTGGATAAAATCAATTTTGAGCAATGAATAAATATTTATTTAGTTTGATTGATCAAAACAATTACGTTGATTTCCTGCAAAGAAAACATTCTCTAAGCAAATTTATATTCTGCTGTTTTGATGGAAGAACTTAAAAACTTGCACAAATATTAAGTTTCTTCAATTTAGTTAAATAACTTTTCAAAACAAGATTGAAATATTTCATTCAAAACATTAATTCACTCCCATGAAAAAAAAGTAATACTTTCATTTCAACGATAGGCTCGTTTGAATAAAGCATATACTCTCTTGAAGCGAATACTTCTGTGTTTCATTAAATAAGATATTCATTCCGATGAACTAATACAACTGCATTATTTGAGCAAAAAAATTTTTTTGAACTGATAAAGTAATTTGTTGAAACAAAGTAAATTTTTTTGCTCAAAATATCCACTTTCATGAAATGTCATTAAAAATAAGGTCGCAAATCTATTATTAAATATGATACAGTTATATTAATCATATATATGCTTCTAGGAATGAAACAATTACTCTTCTAAAGCAAATACTTCTCACGATATAGTGACTGTATTTCTATGCAATATAAACATATATTCAGGTAATTAGGTTATGAAATATAATATATGCAGCAGTGGTATTCTTCCACTTTTTATTTCATTCATTTTAACAGATTATTAAAAGATATATCAAAAGACATTCAAAATTGTCAACAAATAATTTGGAGCATTTTAAGTGATTTTTTTTTAATTTCCCAGGATTTTCAGGAATTTCTTCTCCTTTTACATTTTCGAGAATATCTCAGAGAGGTCCACTTGAAGCACTCAATATTTCCAACAGTTAACTTGAAAAGAAAGAATTTTTGGAAAAACGACGAAAGGTACGAAAAAAAATGAATGGACTAAAGTTGCTCATCCAAAAAAGAGCTACAAATTTTTTATCAATCATTTTTTGATTTATTATTATTAGTTGAGCTGAAAGCGTAACAGCCCCCCACGCTTGGGTAATCCCGTTGCGTCCCCTCGAGAGCCTAAGCGTGACTTCAAAGCCCTCTCCATAGGGAGAGGACCGCAGCCACGCTGTTAGCTGATATCTCTGGCTCACTGATGCAGTAACTGCCTGTGAGTGTTAGAACGATAGTCCAGTTTTCTTACGTGGTGATCCTGAATCAAGAGTAGATGAAGCAGTTCATCCACTACTAGGCACCACAGCAAGGGCAATTAAACTCCTTTCTGCGGACATCCCGAGTCAACGGTTCCACATAAAGTGGTATCACCATTAGTCGTAGTTAGATTTCTGTTGGCCAACATGTGGCACGTCCATTCCACGACTGCAGCAGGCACACCATGTGTGATCATGGCCGTTCTGATCACCTCTTTAGAGGTGTTGTTAAAGGCTTCTTTGATGTCGATAAAGGTTCCAATCGCGAGGACTTTCTCCTTTAGTTGTCCTTCAATTAGGTTTACTGCTCCGCTTAGGGTCGTCTCCGTCGAGTGACCAGCCACATAGGCGTGTTGCTCTTTGTAAAGTGGCTTCCTTGACAAGACCTTATCGCGGATATATCTATCCACAAGTCTTTCCACTTCTTTTAGTAGGAAAGATGTGAGGCTAATGGGACGGAAATCCTTGGCTAAGGTATAACCGATCCTACCTGCTTTCGGAATAAAGACTACTCTCGTACCCCTCCATGCCGCCGGGACATATTCACGTCAGACTAGCCCTAGAAAGTCTCACTAGCGGCCCTATGATGGTCTTTCCAGCCCTCTGTAATAGTACTGGATATATGTCATCTAGGCCAGGAGACTTGTAAGGACTGAAGGACTTCAGGGCCCACCTGACCCTGACAGGAGTGACAATCTCGTTGGCTAGCCACCGTTTTGGGCCAAGTTGGGCCTCTGAGGTGCCGTTTCCACTTCTCCAAATCTTTAAAATCCCGAGAAATGTGCCTTGATCAGGTGAGCCAAGGTATCCCCGTCCGACTCTGAGTAACATCCGCCGGGCAATTTCAGAGTTCCGAGAATAGCGTACGGATTTCGAGAAAGCAGCTTATCTAGCCTAGCCACCTCAGCTCCCTTCCCGAGGTCTGTGCAATAGTTGGTCCAGCTCTCTTGCTTTGCATTACGTATTGCACCCCTGTATTCATACCTCATCGCTGTGAATGAGGTCCATAGTTCTTTCATTTTTCTAGGAATGTCGGGTGTATTTATTTGTATTATTATTGATAGTATTTATTATTGATTTCAAATCACCCGCGCTTTTAGGCTGAAAAAGTAGCGACAGGAGGCGCATCGATAGAATAACAGGGCAGCCAATGAACGTCGTTGATAAAAATAAACTGCCCACTCGCGGTAAGAGGGTGGGACCCCCTCCAGCTTAGAGATGAAAGAATTGTTTCCAATCGTTTCGTTTCAAGGTCTGGAAAAAGGCGAGATTTTACTGTTTTTTATAAAAAAAAGTTACATTTTCAAACAAAGTTATGAATTTTCAATTAAAACGATGAATCTTCAACTAGAATAATTTAATTTTCGACCAAAAAAATAAATTTTCATTCAGGAAGATTAATTTCTACCAAAAAAGATTAATTTTCATCTAAAAAAGATAAATGGTCAATCAAACATTGAATAAATAAATTGGCAGGTAAAAATATGAATGTTCAACCAAAGAGAAAAATTTTCAACTAAAATGATGGAATATTCAACTGGAATAGTACAGCATGGTGTCTACTATATTTGGCCCCAGAAATGCCCTGCGACAATTCCCGCATTTTTCTCGTTTATAAATATAATAAATAATATGTTATGATAGAAGAATACATACAAATGCATAGCGGGTTGCGACAAGCATAATTTGCTCGATTGCAACATTAAAATTTATTTTAAAAATACGTTGTTTAATTGTTTAATAATTTTTTAGAATTTCAATTTCGAGTAAGAACAAAGTAATGCAAGTAGCTCAGACGGACAATAAAAAAGTATTAATTATAAGGAAAATAAATGCAGTTCCCGCATCAAAAATAAAATCAAGGAAAATTCCCCTTGGGTGACGGACAACTGTGCACGGGGCAACTGTGCACGTCGATGGACACTGGTACAACTGTGCCCGTTGTTGGCCACAGGCACAACTGTGCACCGCCCATCTGCGCACGTCTACTTTTCGACGTGAATGAAATTTTATCCGGTTTCATCTTTCCCTTTTTTAAAATTAAAACTAATTAAATTCTAAAGAGGTCTGTCGAGGCCGATTTTGCCAAAAAGGCTCTGTTTATTTGTTATTCAAGTTGCAAACTGCCAAAAAACCATAATTTTTTTTATATTTGAGCAGTCTGTTCTGTATCATTCATTGGTAATACTTCCAAAAGGTGAAAAACTGATAAATCTATAATCAATTAACAAATCCTGATAACTTAGATGAAGTTCCAGCAATCTGTTCGATTGTTATAAACAAATTTATGAACAAAATCGATTTTTGCTGTACATTGAAGCCTGGAAGCTCTTTTCATCACGTTTTCATGAAAAACATCGATACTTTGATTTCGATATTTTAGTATCGATATTTTTTTGCTCGATACGTATCGGAATCGAAATGATAGTTTTAAAAGTATCGATATTTTTGGATCGAATATTTTTTTCAAGTATCGGCCATCACTACTGGAAGCCAACTGAAGCCGATGGGACTGATTCACTGATCGGATTATTTCGTGCGATCACATGATCCGTTGGATCATGGTGCGATCGAATCAGCCTGAAGTCTGTCTTTTACATTGACAACAGCGCCATCTGACAGGCGAATATATGTCGCGAAGTAGTATCTCGAAGTTATTGCAGCAATGTTAATGAAAAAGAGCAGTGAATGTCAATTCAGTCCAATCAAAAATGTTATACTACGGTTTAAAATTAATTATTTACTCTAAGATTTCTTTTTAATATTGAATTGAAGTTCAAAATTTTTCTAAATAGGTGGCGCTGTCGTAGCTACCAATAGGCTCTACGATTCGATAAAGAAAATAAAGAAGAAGAAGTACTGGATAAACAGAGAGAGGATGAGAGAGAGAAAGTATTATTGTTTAGAAACGCAATGTGTGACCTGTCATTGGAACACAATCGGATCGTCTTTGTCTATCTCACATGGTAGAAAGAGAGGTCCGAACGACTTGCTGCATCATAGTCCCACTGTAGTGTTTTGTAAGGTCAAACTGTCAAGTGTTGACGTGAGAATTGTGAAAATTGTGGTTTTCGTGGACAGTTAATTCAATATTTATTAATTAATCTTTAATATTTATGAAACAGCGTCGCATGGACTATGCTATCACGCAGAGTGCATGCTTCCCATTTGAACTGTTTTGCGAAGTGTTTTGGTAAAAAAAGTGATGTGCTTTTGTATGCTGCTGTCTTCGAATGGTTTTATCAAGTGAGCTACAGAGTATCTGGACCGATTATTCAAGAGAAAGCTCTCCTTTTAAACGAGATGCTCAACGGCCCGCAAACGTTTTAAGTACGTAAGCAGGAAACACATTTATTTAAACGTGTACCAGCAAACTTTCTTCCTCGTTTCCGTTAAACATTTAGTTCACCCTTGTCTTCGTATTAGAAAAACAATGATCAAAATATTTTGTACCACGCATTAAAATTCTCCGGAAACGGTTTATACGTCCCTGACTGTTGACGTTCGGAGTGATCATAACTCCGGGGAGTTAGATCCAAAGTCAGCCCCAAAATCGATTATATCTCCGGGGTTCGCTATGTTTATATATATATACTTTCTATTCCTTTTGAATAGAACTGAAGGGCCTATGACAAAGCCACCGAACGCGTCCTCGGGTTGCGGATAGAGGGACAACTGCTTGACACTCGAGACTTTGTAACGAATGGTGAGAGTTAATGCAAAATTGCAAAGCATCAACAAGTTCATTAGGATCTGTGTGAAGCATCATGCAGCAGCATTCTCGACTTGGTTGAGAGTACGCCTTGAACATCAGTTCACTAAATCCATCTGAATCCTCCTCCTCATTCATCTGCTCCTTCTCCTCCTCTTTATTATAATCAACATCATCAACAGCATCAATATCATATTCCTGATTTTCTCCCAATTCTTGTTGATCCTCCTTCTTCTCATTTTCATCTCGATGCCCATCTTTCTCGTCCATATCATCCTACTTCTCATCTTCTTTCTTTATTTTCTTATTCATAAAAGACTCAGACATCATGATATTCAGCATTTTTTCTGAGAAAGCCACCTTTGCTCGTGAAAACTTTCTGCAGTTTGGTCACGACTGAACAACTGCTATCATTTTGTTCATTGCTGTTATTATTTTTAGTCGTTCCTTGAGATACTGGCAACTTGAGAGAAGTAAATTCATGACAGTTACTTTCGTCATACTCAGTTACGTTGATGGGAAGATTTTTTGTTTTCTGGCATGAGTACATCTGACGCCTCTTTAGGGCGTCAAATCGGGAATAGACTTTTAGATAATCTTGACAAGTAGAAGTCATCTTGATGCTGCATAGCGTGTGAGTGACATTAAATAGATGACGTCATTGTTTATATAGCAGCGTGATATAGCGTTTATATCGATTGCGTGGAATGAATTTTGCAATAAGGTTCTTGTACTTGGTATTATTTCTAATACGAATAGGTTCAGAGTGACTGTAATGCTTCTTATGAGCATTTCTGTTCATGTGGATTTCTTTGTAGTTATTTAGGTCGCATAAGCTTATGTCAGACTCCACAGGTGCCTGCCTTAATAATAATGCGAGAAGGACAACAGTTTTCAAGTACTGTTTATCTCCCACGTCGATAAATTGATCATCAAAATGGACAGGTGTATCACCAATCATAAGAATGCTCTTATGATCATACCATACACCATATCCAAATATTATTTCCGATTTTGACTAAGCATCATTGTGCAAGGTGTTGAACAAGGATGCGTTATGTCCTCCTGGCTACTTATTATATTTATGGATAAATGTCTAAGAATGGCCCTCTCTGACGAAGAAGGTGTACATCTCGAACTTAAAATTAACCTTAAAATAAGCCTTAAAATTAACGTAAATAAAATAAAGGTGATGGTGTTTGAGGGTAAAAGTGAGAAAACAATGTGCAACATTGTCCTGAATGGTGAGAGATTGGAGCAAGTTGACAAATACATATATCTGGGTTATACACTTGTTTCGTTAGTCGTTCATCTTTCATTCTTTCAACATGTCCGAACCATCTTAACTGATTTCTTTCCCATGTGTAAACTATTGTCTCTTTTGCACCACATTCTTTGCGGATTATTTCTTTTCTGACCTTGTCCATGTCTCGCTACCATATAGCACAGTTGGCACAAATATAGAATTATGTATTGCCATTTTAGCTTTTTTGATATATTTTCACTTCTGAGAATGGACCCTGCTCTACCGATAATCTTCTCATACCCTCGTTTATGCGGCTATCTAACTCCCCATTTATTTTCCCGTCACTAGTGAATAGGCTACACACACACACACACACACACACACATATATATATGTACTGATGAACTTGTTCTAATCTCGCATCATTCAGGACAATGGTGCACATTGTTTTCTCACCTTTTCCTTCAAACACTATGATTTTTGTTTTATTTTCGTTAATTTTGAGGCTCGTTTTCTTCATGCTTCTATTTAGTTTACTTAACATTCTTTGCAAGTCTTCGATTGATTCTGCTATGAAAACCTTGTCGTCTGCGAAAGCTAACCCACGTACCCTCACTGTCTCGAGATCTATACCTTCTTTGTCGAAGAGGGCATCTTCGTTTAACGCCTTGCATGATATCGAACCAGTCACTCAGTTTCCCATTAACCCTTACACTCGCTTTGCTACCTGCATGTATTGTTTTTATTGCTTGTAGGAGCCATCCATTCACTCCGTACTCTTTGAAGACTTCCCAAAGTTTACTTCTATCCACCTTGTCAAATGCTTTTTCTGGGTCAACAAATGCACAAAAAACTTTCTTTCGTACTTTCCAAATTTTTACTGTGATCTGTCTTAAGCTAAATATTGGATCCGTACATGATCTTCCTAGCATAAATCCACTTTGGACTTGCCATATATTTTCTTCTGTTATTTTCATTACTCTGCGGATAAGTAGTTTTGAGTATGTTTTACTTCCGGTACTTAATAAGCTGATACCTCTGTAATTATTGCTAATTTATTCAGAAACAAGCACTCTGAACAAAATTGACAAAACTTGTTAAATTTGACAAAATAAATTAAACTTGAAAACGCACATTCTTAACGAGTTTTTGAAATTCAACATTCGTTCAATTATTTCTAGCAAACTAAAAAAAATGGTCAGTTGTGACAAGAAGCTCTTTATTAGTAGAGATGGTATTAGCTGCGACAACCACTTCGATGGTGAAAGTAACTAACCAGTTTAGTCCGGCAACAAGTCGCCATTAGTAATCCTACGTAGGTTATATTAGTAACGATAGTAATTCTAGTCACAACAAATAAAGTTAGCTCTAAAAAAGTATCCAGAGGTGAAATTTTCATCTCCAACTGTCCCATCTGCCGCGTAAGGTCATCCGCGGCTACAGACCTGACTCCAAGGAATGGTGTTGAGCGATGTCTTATCGCGTAAATTTCCCGCTCTTGCTTACCTTGTAGGACAGAAGGAGCAGAAGTGGATGACTTACACGTTCCAGTTGCGTCGGGATTGGTTGCTTTAAGAAACCATGATCGTAGCTTTCGGAGCCTAAAAATTCTCTCATAATGATAATGTATATGAGCTGACTAACATCACAGCTTTAGATGTTTCTATGGTTTTGAAAAGAACAAGCATCTGGAAAGCTCCAGATCCGGACATGGTGCGCAACTTCTGGTACAAGTACCTGACTAGAGTGCATCCTGCGTTGGCACGGTGTTTTCAGAAAATCATCAAAAAACCAGATCTGATGCCAGGCTTAATGCTCCAGGGTACTACGTATATGTTGCCTAAAATACCGCATGCGCAAAATCCATCTTATTTTCGACCGATAGCCTGTCTTCCAACAATATATAAATGTCTTACAGCTGTCATAGCAGATAAGGTATATTCTTACTGCGACAAGAATGACATTATTACAGAAGAAAAAAAAGGATGTTGTAAAAACTCGCGAGGCAGTGAAGACTTAGTCACCATTCACGCTGTTGCCATGAAGCAAGTTCGTAAACAGCAAAGAAACTTGCACATGGCATACATTGACTACAAGCAAGCGCTTACTTTCGTACTACATTACTATTTGCTTGAAGTCTTAAAAATATACAAAATTTGCCCACACATCATTGACTTTCTAAGTCGTGCGATGATGCTTTGGTATATTGCAAGGAGAATCCTTCAGTGCATTATGGTTCTGTTTAGCGTTGAATCCACTGAGCACAACACTAAATATCATGTCTTATGGGTTCCGAAAACATGATAACGAGGATGGTCATAAAGTGATCCATCTTCTATACATGGATGACCAGAAGCTATACGCTAGTTCGGACCAGAAACTGCAGCAAGTGGTCGATATCACAAAGCAGTTTTCCAATGATATCCACATAAAATTCGGACTAGATAAATGCAGAACAATGCATTTGACCAGAGGAGAATTAGGGACCGCAGAACTAGAGAATGATTTCGAGAATGACATCGAGGCAATAGCTGAGGGGAAGTCATATAAATACCTGGGTATTCTCGAATCTAAGGTTATTCAGCGTACGATAGTTAAGAAAAACCTAACAACTGCCTTCACTACAAGACTCAGATTGGTTCTGAAGAGTTCTCTTAACTCGGCAAACAAGATCAGGGCAATCAACACAGCCATACCCGCGTGCCAAAAATATGCCACGGCACTTGCGAGATGGATGCAGAAAGCTGTCATCCTTGGGTCGCTTCATGTCCTCAAAACACACGAGGGTTTCGCCAGCATGTTGTTGTGATTTCGTAGTGCCCATCTCACGGTCTAAAGACGTCGCCATAGGTGTGATCTACCGCGGTTTTACTGGGAGCCGGAGTCATTTTTAGATGGCAGTTGCCACATCCGACTTAATATAAAGCCACAGGACGCGTACTTAGGTTGCGGATAGAGGTTCCCTGTACCAAGGGTTTCTGCTGAATATAATTACAATAATTGATAAGCTGTCACGGACGATTGTCCAGGGATAGTCCCGAAAGAAAACTCCCCAAGCGGAGGCGTAACAACCGTGCTGAAAGCTGAATGGCAACTGGGTTAGGTGTTTTGAACTATGACTCCTGGATACCGGTAGAGTTCTGAGTCGAGTAAATTACCTTGGGCACGTACGGTAATATTGGAAATTTCTCGGGCAACTTACTATTCAGTTGTTTCCTTAAAAGCGCAGAGGTGCTAAGAACTTATTTGATTTTAATATTTATATTTATTCAAATGTAATCATATTTTAAATATCATATTTTAAATGGACCTAAATGGGCGCTGTTTATAATTTATTCTATAAGCGTCAACATTATCCAATTACTGAATTTATTAGATGTTGAAGGGTTGTCGACCAGTGTGAATAAATGTTTAAGATGTTGTAGTTAATTTTCGATCATTTGGTATATTTTTTGTAATAACAAATATTTGAAAAGATTCCAAATGATCGAAAGTTAACTATAACATCGTGAACACTATCTAATTACTTTTAAAGATAAGAAAAAAGCATTATAATTGAATATTCTCATAAATTCTTAATAAATTACGCAGCTCTACAACAAAAAATCGAGAAAAGTACACCTGGAGTCTGACTATGTCTATCATATGATTTCGGAGTCGCTGAATTCAAATTCGGGGTCCGTTTGGCTCCATCACGTAAGATTTCGTCCATAACCTCAACAAACATGAAAATTGATGATTTAAGGTGAAACATTATTCGTACCTATGAAAAGTGGTCATATCCAATGTTTTCGAGGTCGCTGAGTAGGAATCCGGAGTCCTTGTGGTTCTATGATGTCACGCTTCGTCCCTAACCTCGAAGGAAAACGGTGAATTGGTAATTTTCACCGTTTTTTTTTTGGTTAGGGACGAAGCATGACGTCATACAACCACATCGACTCCGAATTCGTACTCAGCGACCTCGAAAACGTAGGATATGACCACTTTTCATAGGTACGAATGATGTTTCACCTCCTATCGATGGCCTGGATTGATTACCGGAAAGCTTTTGATTCAACCTCCCATAGACTTATCATCTGTCTGTTGGAAAACTTGAAGGTTCATCCACATATCGTGAGGTGCATACAGAGATTAATGCCGCTTTGGCAAACGAGACTTACAACCTCATCTAGAAAACATCGTGTGATCACTAGTAGTGTCACCTTGCAGAGAGTTGTGTTTCAGGGCGACACCATGAGCCCTCTCCTCTTTTGCCTCACATTATTGCCACGATTTCTCCCACTTCGCGATTTCGAAGGGTACCTCTGCAGCAAACTTCAAAATCTAGAGCATAAGGTCACTCATGTATTTTACGTGGATGATCTTAAGTTCTATGCTAAAAATCAAGAGAAACTCAATCTAGCTCTACACATTGTCAAAGAGTACACTCAAGAGATTGCAATGGAACTCGGGTTAGAAAAATGCCCCACGGTTTATTTGAAGAAAGGGAAACCTAACCTGTGCATACCTGGACGTGCCATAGAGCCGAATTCAGGACGTGACATCTATAAATTATACTCTCCGATGCAGATACAAACGTCTCATCCGACGGATTTGGTCTTCCGAGCTGTCAGCGCGAAACAAAGTATCTGCGACAAACATGCTTGCCGTCCCGGTGGTACTTTATTCATTTGGAGTGGTTTCATGGACAAAGGATCAGCTCAGATCCCTCGACATCAGGTGCTGAAAATTTATGCACATGAACAAAAGCATGCACCATAAATCTTCTGTTCTGCGACTTCACATCTCACGCCGTCAAGGTGGTCGCGGAATACTAAATCTTGATTGTCTTCACAACAGGATTATACTGGGTACAGCACATATAGTCGCAAATGGACAAGACCCTCTTCTTAAAATGGTCGGGAAACACGAAGAAGTGGGAAAAGGAGCGTTTCTGTACAAAGCAGCGGAGGAGGCTGCTGAAACACTCGGTCTTGACTTCAATATCAGGGATGAGCAAAATTGGACCTGTGTGGCGAGAAACGTACGAACAATGCGGCTCAAAGAAAGGCGTGGCAGGATGTCGGGAGAACCCGCTCATCGATAGATGTGTCCGTGAAGACGCAGCATTCTATCAGCGTTACCTATCGATGACCTGGATTGATTACCGGAAATCTTTTGATTCAACCTCCCATAGACTTATCATCTGTCTATTGGAATGCTTAAAGGTTCATCCACACATCGTGAGGTGCATAGAGAGATTAATGCCGCTTTGGAAAACTAGATTTACAATCTCATCTGGAAAACATCGTGTGATCACTAATAGTGTCACCTTTCAGAGAGGTGTGTTTCAGGGCGATGAATCTTGCCAAAATCTCACGTGACTGCGCAAGCGCTTCACTTTGGCCGTCAGAGACCACTTTGCGCAAGAGTTCGACGAGGCCGGAGGGTAGAGTACCAGCATTTTCGGTGGTAGCGACGGAGGAGGAAGTGGGGGGTTTAATACCTGTGCTATTAACATCCTGAAGAGTACTGTTCCGAGGGCTTGCACTTGAATTGCCAAACACTGCCGCAGAGGTGGCACTAGTGGACAAATGAGAACATATCTTGCAGATATAGCCCATTTGACCCTTTTTAAGTTTTTCAAAAATGTTCTTAGAGATTCCAAAATTAGCACAGGCAAAATGCACTAGATTGCCACACTCAACACAAGCGAGAACTTCTGATCCCACTCTCGATATAACTATTTTACACTCCGAACACGCACCCATAGTTCTGCAGGAAAGACAAACCGTTACAGTTACTGTGATTTTTCATATTTATCGTCTATTTTCTCAAAAACTATCAGTCGTAGGGTAAAAATATATTTAATATAAAATATGTATTTTTAAGAGATCTACAACTTTTATTTAAAACTTTTTTGTAATTTTTTTTACTTACTGAAATAAACGGAAAAACATGAAATTTTTATAGTTTTTGACTATCTGACCTTGAAAATCAAGTTTGCGGGTATTTTCACTGTCATATTCATGTTCAACGCCTCAAAATACATAGGTATGCGGAGTTTCAAATTAATCGGAGGTAAGCGCTTTTCGGAACTTTATCCGAATAGAATATAAATGATTTTAAATTAGAAAACGTAATTATAGATAATGGCACATAGGCGTAAGAAATATAAACGAGTTTAAGTCAGAATATTTAGACTTAAAAAGGGGCAGAACGGCATTGGATCAATAGTATTAACGACACAAATGAACGCGAAAAGAATTGTAAACAATACTATGAACGCAACTGCTTTAAAGCGACTCTAATACATAACTTGGAAGATAACAGCATTCTGACTCCTAAGACAAGACAGAAGTAAAATTCCCCTATAAGACGAAAGAAAAAGGTGAAAACATAATAAGACTTAGAAGAGGAAATTCAAATCTTAGAAAGGAAGTACAAACAATGGAAAGCAGAACACAAACGTCTATAACGGGAAACAAACCTACGCTGACCAGTTGTTAATAAACTAAATTACACAGTTTGTATTGGATTCACAATTTTTATAAATAAATAAAAGAAAAGCAACTCAACTCAAACAAAAACAGACTGAAAGGACAATCGACTCTAAAAACAAGAAATCTCCACGACAATTGACTACACGGACGAGTTTTTCGTTTTTCTTTTCATATTTGTTTCAAATATTTGCAGCTAAATACAGTATATAAAATTTTTTCACCTCTAATGATGTACACACTGGTGATGAAAAGTATTGTTTCAGGCAGTTAAACATCAGTAGATTGTACAGTTGTTTTTCAATTTAATTAAGTTCAACTTATATGTTATTCAAAACATACGGGTTAAATTATAGAAGACATAAATTTCTAACAAGAAATTAGTCAATCTAAAGGTCTGAAACATCTTTATATTGTTTGAACTTGTTTTCATATTTTTAGGAAATTTTCAGTTACGAGATGTTGATATCTTTCACTCACGGTCAGCTTTTTATGATATTTCATATTGGCCCTCGCAGAGCAAAAAAGGGAAAGAGTCTCCCCTAGCAGTTTTTTCCGAATATTATTATTTTTGATTCGTTTTATATAATTATAAGTAAGTTCTGCTTTATAAATGAACGTGGAAGAGTAGTTTTCGAGGACCTATTTTTTATTTTAATCTTAAAAAGATAGCATTGAAAATGAAAAATGGAATGTGCCCGTGCAGCTGACAGATTAAAAAATAATATTATAATAAAAAATGTTTTAAGAAGCAGCAGGGATATTTTCCGCTTCTTTATTCAAAACTTCTTTTCTTTTTTGAGTTTTTCAAGAAAATGTGATCAAAATTTTTTCACATAAATCATGAAACTTTTCTATAATTTTTACTTTATTTAAGTTCCCTGACATTAATTTAGTTGTTGAGTATACAGATAAATTGAATAGGGATACATATTCATCGTTCGTGCTTAGCAAGTATAACATAAGTTCACATGAATTTCAAAAATAGTGCCTATGTAAATAAGTCTATTATTTTGCTTACTTCCCACCTTTAAAACATTCCTTGAAATGTCAAATAATACATGAAAAAAATTTTTCGGACTGTTTGCCATTAGAAAATTGCATGTTCGGACTGATACTGTAACATCAAAGTATATCCAGAGTATTCATTACGACTGGTCGAAGAAACAATGTTTTTCACCTGTACGTCACACATTTTCGGACATGTGTAATCAACATGCATGTTATTAATCTACACGTAAGACTGCATATAATTAACAAACATATACCATAGTTAGCATTAATTTCTGTTGTTTCTTCTAGACCAACGAGGCACAAATGCTCCTAAGGTACTACCCAACGCGGACAAACGAGCCCTCGATGTTCTAGACCCTGATGACGAATGTTGTTCATCAATATTAAGACGATGCGCACGAAGGGTTAAGTCATCGACTGCAATGCGCTGATTAACCCCTGTTCTCACGTGTAGATTTCGCAGAGGCGGTGGAGACTCATTACCCGAGACGCTATGCTGGAAACCAACGCACCTGGGACCAGCACCTTCCTCAGCTACTTTTCGGATTAAGAAGAAGAAGGAATGCAGCTACAGGCTGCAGCCCCGGCTATCTCATGATGGGACGAGAAATTCCCAGACCTGGGGAATGGGACCTACAGCCCATCGGCAATCCACCCGCCGAAGTCGTGCCCCAACGGGAGCGTGAAGGAGGGGCACGAGCAAAACAGATCAGCTACCAACAACGTTATGCTGGGAAAACAGTACCACAAGCTTTCCACATTGGAGACTGGGTTTTTGCAGTCAATCATCAGCAGTCCGACAAGGCAGCCCGATTTAATGCGGCCCTCGCACCACTCAGAACTGGGCCCCATCAAATTCTCGACACAGCCTCAGCTGATGTGTATTGGGTGCAGAAGGACGGCAGAGCTCATAAGTTGCACAAGTCACAACTAATAGCTGCACCACCACCACGAGAGTTAATTGTACCGCGCCAAGGTGGGCCTCCAGGAGGAGCCCCACCCGAAGAAGATGACGGCCCGACAGCCACCGAACAGGTGCCCGAGGTTGTCTCAATCGACGAGGAAGAGGGTGAACCTCCAGGAGGAGCTCCACCCGAAGAAGATGACGGCCCAACAGCCGCCGAAAAGGTGCACCAGGTTGTCTCAGCCGACGAGAAAGATGGTGGGCATCCAGGGAGAGTCCCACCCGGGGGAGCTGACGACCCGAGAACCGCCACACAATCTCTCGAAGTCGCTCAAGCAAAACATCACGGGGCCGCCTCACGAGCTCCTACCACTTTATCAGCTCCAATTAGGGGCACACGTGTAGCCTTACCCACCTCAAGCCAATGGGGTAATCCGACTAACCACACACCACCAATGCCGAACGAGAGAGGAAGCAGCCTAGAAGCAGTCGCACAGGCTCACCTAGGAGCTGTAAGGCACCCATTACGCCGCAGGACGGTTAACATGATGGACGAGGACGGGCAGGCTCATCAGACCATTCCTGATGACTACGTCACACCTTCATCAACACATTCCTCAGGAGAGGTCTCACAACGACGGGGTAACGCAGAAGAGCGTTACTCATTACGCAGACGGCGTTCTGCAAACTACAGGGATACTCGACCTTACGCGCGCAAGGCGAGAAAACAATTGTAAATGTACATGTCACACGTCAACTGTCAATAGATCTTAAATAGAATTAGGTTTCATGAAATCACGGTGTCGCGTGTAAGCAAAGGTCTATCCGTTAGGGGGAGGAATTGATATACGCCGATAGCCATAGTGGGCGACAGACGAAGGGAAACCTTAATATTACGTCCCTGACGATTTTCAATAGACGATGCATTTATCAACCTGGTGCATGACCAGGTACACCGGGGTCATCGTAACTACATCTGAAGTTGACATTTTTATCATCGAAGTTTAAATTTTGAGAGAATTTCTGTAGGCGATGCATTTATCAACCTGATGCATGACCAGGGACACCAAGGTCATCGCAACTACATCTGAAGTTGATATTTTTATCATCGAAGTTTAAATTTGAAAGGAATTCCTGTAGACGATGCATTTATCAACCTGGTGCATGACCAGGGACACCGAGGTCATCGCAACTAAATCTGAAGTTGATATTTTTATCATCGAAGTTTAAATTTTAAAAGAATTCCTGTAGACGATGCGTTTAGCAACCTTGTGCATGACCAGGTACACCAAGGTCATCGCAACTACATCTGAAGTTGATATTTTTATCATCGAAATTTAAATATTGAGAAAATTCCTGTAGACGATGCATTTATCAGCATGACGCCTGACCAGGTACACCGGGGTCATCGTAACTACATCTGAAGTTGACATTTTTATCATCAAACTTTAAATTTGCAGAGAATTCCTGTAGACGATGCATTTATCAACCTGGTGCATGACTGAGGCCGCCCAGGTCATCGCAGATACATCTGAACTTGACATTTTTATCATCGAAGTTTAAATTTTGAAAGAATTCCTGTAGGCGATGCATTTATCAACCTGCTGCATGACCAGGGACACCAAGGTCATCGCAACTACATCTGAAGTTGATATTTTTATCATACGAGTTTAAATTTCGAGATTATCCCTGTAGACGATGCATTTATCAATCTGGTGCATGGCCAGGTACACCGAGGTCATCGTAACTACATCTGATGTTGATATTTTTATCATCGAAGTTTAAATTTTGAAAGAATTCCGGTAGGCGATGCATTTATCAACCTGCTGCATGACCAGGGACTCCAAGGTCATCGCAACTACATCTGAAGTTGATATTTTTATCATACAAGTTTAAATTTCGAGATTATCCCTGTAGACGATGCATTTATCAATCTGGTGCATGACCAGGTACACCGGGGTCATCCTAACTACATCTGAAGTTGATATTTTTAACATCAAAGTTTAAATATTGAAAGAATTCCTGTAGACGATGCATTTATCAATCTGGTGCATGACCAGGTACACCGGGGTCATCGTAAATACATCTGAAGTTGATATATTTATCATCGAAGTTTAAATTTTGACAGGATTCCTGTAGACGATGCGTTTAGCAACCTTGTTCTTGACCAGGTACACCAAGGTCATCGCAACTACATCTGAAGTTGATATTTTTATCATCGAAGTTTAAATTTTGAGAGAATTCTGTGAGCTGTCACAGGGGTGCCTGTCCGCACCCCACGATATTTTGGAAAGGGGTAGGGGTTTGACCATCATTATTTCTGTGACCTGTCACAGGGGTGCCTGCCCGCACCCCACGATATTTTGGAAAGGGGTAGGGGTTAGACCAACACTTTCTGTGAGCTGTCACAGGGGTGGCTATCCAGTTCCTACGAGTCGTCGGAAAGGGTAGGTGTTTGACCAACATTACTTCTGTGGGCTGTCACAGAGGTGCCTTTCCGCACCCCACGAGACGTTGGAAAGGGGTAAGGGTTTGACCAACATTACTTCTGTGACCTGTCACAGGAGTGCCTTTCCGCACCCTACGAGAAGTTGGAAAGAGGTAAGGGTTATACAAACACTTTTTCTGTGAGCTGTCACGGGAGTGCCTTTGCGCAACCCACGAGACGTTTAAAAGGGGTAAGGGTTAGACCAACACTATTTCTGTGAGCTGTCACAGGGGTGCCTATCCAGTTCCCACGAGTCGTCGGAAAGGGTAGGGGTTTGACCAACATTACTTCTGTGAGCTGTCACAGGGGTGTCTTTCCGCATCCCACGAGACGTTGGAAAGGGGGTAAGGGTTAGACCAACACTTTTTCTGTGAGCTGTCACAGGGGTGCCTTTGCGCACCCCACGAGACGTTGGAAAGGGGTAAGGGTTTGACCAACATTATTTCTGTGACATGTCACAGGGGTGCTTTTCCACTTCCCACGAGTCGTTGGAAAGGGTAGAGGTTTGACCAACATTACTTCTTTAAGCTGTCACAGGGGTGCCTTTCCGAACCCCGCGAGACGTTGGAAAGGGGTAAGGGTTAGGCCAACACTATTTCTGTGATCAGTCACAGGGGTGCCTAACCACTTCCCACGAGTTGTTAGAAAGGGGTAAGGGTTAGACCAACACTATTTCTGTGAGCAGTCACTGGTATGCCTAACCACTTCCCACGAGACGTGGGAAGGGGTAAGGGTTATACAAACACATTTTCTGTAATCTGTCACAGGGGTGCCTGTCCGCAGCCCACGATATTTTGGAAGGATGTAAAGGGTTTGACCAAAATTATTTCTGTGACCTGTCACAGGGGTGCCTTTCCACTCCCCACGAGTCGTTGGAAAGGGTAGTGGTTTGACCAACATTACTTCTGTGAGATGTCACAGGGGTGCCTTACCACTTTCCACGAGACGTTGGAAAGTGGTTAGGGTGAGACCAACACTTTTCCTGTGACCTGTCACAGGGTTGCCTTTCCACTTCCCACGAGTCGTTGGAAAGGGTAGGGGTTTGACCAACATTACTTCTGTGAGCTGTCACAGGGGTAATTTAAATTATTTAAATTTAAATATATTTTTTCGCAGTTAAAAATTTTCACTGTAGCAAACATAATATTTTTCTTTATAATAAAAAATTGTTTTCAACAATTTCAGGAATTGATAAATCTAAAAGTCGAAAACCAAAAACAACCAAAATTGAACCAGCACAAATACCAATACTTTCATTGATAATAAAAAAAGGATACAAACTATCTCTTTTTTATATTTTTCTTTAATTTTTCTTTATTTGACTAAACTTTTTATTAGGAAAAAAATATTTCAAAATTTAATTTTTTCAGTAAAATAAGGAGTCTAAATTTGAGTGATTCGAAAGGGAATTTTTACATGAATCAATGTAACTCAATGATTAAATCAGTCATCAGGATTAATTTTTTACTGAAAAATACGAATTTTCAACAAAATACTAGAATTTTCAACTAATAAGTTTAATTTTTAAACAAGGAGGATAAATATTTATCTAAGAAGACTAATCTTTGAACAGAATAGTTGAATTTGCAACAAAAAAAAGATAAATTTCAAACAGAAAATGTTCAATAAAATATTTTACTTTTCAACCATAGAGATGAATTTTTCAACTGAAATGATGAATATTTAAGAGGAAGGGAAATTTTTAACAAACAAGTTGAACATTCAACCAAATAGCAAAATTTTCAAATGAAAAAATGTATTTTGCGCCAAGAAGATTAATTTTTTACCAAAAAGGAGGAATTTTTAACCAAAAAATTATTTTCTGCTAGTAAAGACCAATTGTCAGCAAAACACATGATATTTTAAACAAATAGTTGAACTTTTGACCAAAAAAAATCGGGTTTCAAGCAAAAATGCAATGCTTGAAGTTTCAGTTAAAAAAATTAATTTTCAACGAAAAAAATGGAATTTTCAACAGAATAGTTAAATTTTCTAAAATTTATTTTCCACCATTAAAGACAAATTTTCATCAAAATACAGGCAATTTGAACCAAATACTTGAATTTTCGACTAAAAAACGGTCATTTAAAAAAAATATTTTAGTTTTAAAACAAAAACAGTTGATATTTTAACCAAAAAATATTTTAGATTTAAATAAATTAAAAAAAACAGTGGAATTCAACCAAGAAAAGAAATTTTCAACAAAATAGTTGAATTTGCTACCAAAGCAAATCAATTTTCAACCAAAAATTTGCACTAAAATATTTCAAATTTTTACTAAAAAGGACTAATTTTTAACCAAGGTTTATTTTCTGCTAATAGAGACCAATTTTTAACAAAACACATCATATTTCAAACAAATAGTTGAATTTTCGACAAAGAAAGAGAAATTTTCAAGCAAAAACCTTTTTCACATTGTTAAATTTTTGTATAAGTTTATTATTTTTGGTTTAAAATTTAATTATTATATTTTAGGTTGAAAATTTTCCTTTTTTTTTGTTTAAAAATTTTATTGTTTAGTTGAAAATTCATTATTTTGTGGAGTATTCAACAATCTTGTTAAAAAGTCATCTTTTCGGATTCAAAATGAAGCTTCATGTTGAAGATTCAGATTTTCGGGTAAAATTGAACTATTGAGTAAGAAATTCTTCTTATTGGCTAGGAAATTTGATTGAATTTTTTCATTCTTATCTGAAAAAGTTTTTTGGGTCGAAACTTTAATTTTTTGTTGAAAATTCAACTGTAATAAAAAATACTTCTTTTTGGCTAGAAAATTTGATTGCATTTTTTCTTTCTTATCTAAAAAACCTTTTTGGGTCGAAACTTAAATTTTTTGTTGAAAATTCAACTGTTTTGTTGAAAATTCTTCTTTTTGGATAGAACATTTGATTGCATTTTTTCTTTCTCTAAATAATCTTTCTGGGTCAAAACCTTAATTTTTTGTTGAAAATTTAACTGTTTAGTAGAAAATTCTTCTTTTTGGTCAGAAAATTTAATTACATTTTTTCTTTCTTATCTGAAAAATCGTTCTGGGTCGAAATTTTTTTTTTTTTTTTTTTGAAAATTCAACTTTAAAAAAAAATTCTTCTTTTTGGCTAGAAAATTTGATCGAATTTGTTCTTTCTTACCTGAAAAATCTTCCTGTGTCAAAACTTTGATTTTTTTGTTGAAAATTCAACTGTTTTGTTGAAAATTCTTCTTTTTGGCTAGAAAATTTGATTAAATTTTTTCTTTTCTTATCTGAAAAATCTTCCTGGGTCGAAACTTTAATTTTGTATTGAAAAGTCAACTGTTTTGTAGAGAATTCTTCTTTTTGACCATAAAATTTGACTTAATTTTGTATTTCTTGTCTGAAAAATCTTGCTGGGTTGAAAATTTAATTTTTTTCTCGAAAATTCAACTTTTTTTTTTAGAAAATTCTTCTTTTTGGTCATAAAATTAGATTAAATTTTGTATTTCTTGTCAAAAAAATCTTGCTGGGTCGAAACTTTGATTTTTTGTTGAAAATTCAACTGTTTTGTAGAAAATTCTTCTTTTTTGACTAGAAAATTGGATTGAATTTTTTTTTCTTGTCTGAAAAATCTTTCTGAGTCGAAACTTTAATTTTTTGTTGAAAATTCAACTGTTTTGTACAAAATTCTTCTTTTTGGTCATAAAATTAGATTAAATTTTGTATTTCTTGCCTGAAAAATCTTGCTGGGTCGAAAATTTAATTTTTTGTTGAAAATTCCAACTAAATAGTGGAATATATTAACTTTGGAGCTAAATTTTTAATCCTAAAGGACGAATTTTCTATACAAAAAGACAAATATCTAACAAAATTGTTGAATTTTCAAACAAATAATTAAATATTTTACAGAATAGTTTAATTTTCAACCCGAAAAAAAAATTTTGTAGAAGAGAGCTGAATTTTCAACAAACATTTTTGTTTTAAACCAATGAAAATTAATTTTTAAATAATAAGATAATTATAATATAATATATATAATTATTAAAGATAATAATGATTCGACAAAAAAAAATGAATTTTCAATCCAAAAGGACAAATTTCCTATCCAAAAATCCGATTGTTCAACAATGAGTTGTATTTTCGACCAAAAACGATAACTTTTCAGACAAAATTTAAATTTTCAACTATTTATAACTATTTGTAACAAAATAGTTGAATCCTCAACCAAAGCCGAATTATTTTCAACCAAACAGTTTTTTTTTAACAAGAAGATCATTTTTTAAAGAAAAAAGTTGAATTTTCAACAAAATAGTTGAATCCTCAACAAAAATATGACTTTTTAGGAAAATAGTTGAATTTTAAACTAAATATTGGAATTTATTTACTTACAAAGATGAATTTTTAACAAAAGAGTTTATTTTCAACTAATTTTTCTATCCAAATAGACGATTGTTCAACGAAAAAGTTATATTTTCGATAAAAAAGACGATTTTTCAGAAAAACAGTTGAATTTTTAACTATTTGAAACTACTTTTAACAAAATAGTTGAATCCTCAGCCAAAACAGAATTATTTTATTTAACTTAACAGTTTTGTTTAAACAAAGATATGATTTTTTAAGAAAAAAGTTGAATTTTCAACAAAATAGTTGAATCCTCAACAAAAAGATGACTTTTTAAGAAAAGAATTGCATTTTTAACTAAATAGTGAAATTTATTAACATTGAAGATGAATTTTCTATCTCAAAGGACGAATTTTCAATCCAAAAAGACAAGTGTTTAACAAAATAGTTGAATTTTCAATCAAATAATTAAATATTTTACAGAATAGTTTAATTTTCAAGCCGAAAATACAAATTTTGTAGAAGAGAGCTAAATTTTCAACAGCATTTTTTGTTTTAAATTTTCTTCTAAACGAATAAAAATTAATTTTTAAATAAGAAAAATGACAATTTGACCAAAAAAATGAATTTTCAATCCAAAAGGACAAATTTTCTATCCAAAAATCCGACTGTTCAACAATTAGTTGTATTTCCGACCAAAAAAGATGACTTTTTAGAAAGAATTTTCAACTATTTGACACTATTTTTAACAAAATAGTTGAATCCCATCATGAACTTTTAACCAAGAAAATTAATATTCTACCAATGAAAACGAATTTTCAACAAAATACATAACTTTTCAACCACTAAAGTTGATTTTCTACCGAGAAAGACGAATTTTCAAGAAAAAACCTGAATTTTCAACAAAGTAGTTGAAATTTAAAAATTGTTGAATTTTCTGCAAAAAATTCGAATTTTCAACCAGGCAGTTCAATTTTCAAAATATTTATATTTTCTACACAAAATTCGAATTTTCAACAAAGAATAAAAATTTTCTTGAGGATTAGGAAGAATAATTTTATTTTTCAAAGAACAAATTTGTCACCAAATTGTTGAATTTCTCACCAAGTAATTATATTTCCAATAAAAAAGATTAATTTTTTATCGACGAAGACGAATTTTCTACAAAAAATATAAATTTCCAACCAAGTAGTTGAATTTTCAAAATAGTTTAACTTTTTACAAAAAAGTCAAATTTGCAACAAAGAATAAATTTGTTGCCAAATTGTCGAATTTCAGACCGAATAATTGACTTTTCCACCAAGAAGAGTGATTTTCTACAGAGAAAGACGAATTTTCAACAAAAAACACGAATTTCCAAACAAGTAGTTGAATTTTCAAAATACCTAAATTTTATACAAAAAAGTAGAATTTTCGACAAAAACATAAATTTTTCAACAAATTGTTGAATTTCTGACCAAATAATTGAATTTGCAACCAAGAAGAATTATTTTCTACCGAGAAAGTCAATTTTTCAACAAAAAGCCATGAATTTCAAACCAAATAGTCGAATTTTCCAGAGAAATGAACTTTTCAACAAATTGTCCAATTTCTAAACAAATAATTCAATTTTCAACTAAGAAGAATTATTTTCTACCGAGAAAGACGAATTCTCAACAAAAAACATCAATTTTCAACCAAGTAGTTGAATTTTCAACAAGATACATAAATTTTTAAATAGATTGTTGAGTTTCTGACCAAATATTGGAATTTTCAACCGAGAAAAATGAATCTTTACTGAGAAAGATGCATTTTTAACAAAAAAAACATGAATTTTCGACAAAATATTCGAATTTTCAAAATAGTTGATTTTTTTTGCAAAAAGTCTAATTTCAGACAAAGAATAAATTTTTTACCAAATTCACCAATTTCGGACCAAATAATTGAATTTTCAACCGGACAGATTCATTTTCTACTGAGGAAGATGAATGTTAAAAAAAAATCATGAATTTTCAACCAAGTAGTTGAATTTTTAAAAATTGTTAATTTTTTTACAAAAAAGTAGAATTTTTAACAGAAACATAAATTTTTCAACAAATCATTGAATTTCTATTAAATTATTTTCTTCAAAATTCGCGTTTTAAAAACGAAAATTACTTTTTTCCCCCATAAAAATGTAATTTTTCCATTTTTAGTTAAAAAGTATTTTTTCAATTAAAATTATATATTTTCTAACTGAAACTTTATTTCTTTAATTGAAAATTTTACTGTTTTCTTGAAACTTTTTTTTATTGTATTGAAAATTTACCTTTTCCATTTTTAGTTGAAAAGTATTTTTTTAAATAAAATGATATCTTTTCTAATTGAAAATTTAACTATTTCATTTTTTGTTGAAATTTGAATATTTTGTAGAAAATTTAGTTTTTAAATTGAAAATTGGACTATTTTATTTTTGGTTGAAAATTGATATTTTTTTCATATAAAAAGTCAATTAGTTTGTTGGAAATCCATCTTTTTGGTTAAATCGGCGACTTTCAATCTAAGATTAATTTCTTTAGTTTTTGGTTGAAAATTAAACTATTTTCTTTAAAATTAGTTTTTTATAAATGAAAATTACTTTTTTCCCCCTAAAAATTTAACTATTCCATTTTTAGTAGAAAAGTATTTTTTAAATTAAAATTTTCTTTTGAAATTTTTACTTTTTTCTGATTTTCTAATTGACTTTTCTAATTAAAAATTCAACTTTTTTTTTGAAAATTTAACTATGTCGTTGAAACTTCGCTTTTTTTAAATTGAAAATTGAACTATTTCATTTTTTGTTCAAATTTGAATATCTTGTAGAAAATTTCTTTTTCAAAATCGAAAATTTAACTACTTTATTTTTGGTTGAAAATTGATCTTTTTTTTTTATTTAAAAAGTAAAGTAATTGTTGGAAATTAATTTTTTTGGTTGAATTGGGCGGTTTTCAATCTAAAATTAATTTTTTTTCTGCTTGAAAATTAAACTATTTTCTTCAAAATTCGTGTTTTAAAAACGAAAATTACTTTTTTCCCCCCTAAAAATTTAACTTTTCCATTTTTAGTTAGAAAGTATTTTTTCAATTAACATTATATATTTTCTAATTGAAAATTTAACTCTTTGATTGAAAATTTTACTATTTTCTTATAACTTCTTTTTTTTTATTGTTATTGAAAATTTAGCTTTTCCATTTGTAGTTTAAGATTATTTTTTAAATTAAAATTATATCTTTTTTAATTGAAAATTCTACTTTTGGGTTGAAAATTTACCTATTTTGTTGAGAGTTCGTTTTTTTTATTGAAAATTTAACTATTTCATTTTTTGTGAGGCTGAATGGGCTAGGAGGGACGTTGAAAGTGCTAATTTGGAGGTTAGTTGCCGAGGACGGAAAAGAGAGAGGGAAGATAGAGGACAGCAGATTGAGAAATTTTTTTAATTTGAGGAATTCTTTGAATTTAAGGAATTCTTTGAATTTAAAGAATACTCTAAATTCCAGGACTTTCTTGAATTCAAGGAAATCTCATAATTCAAGGAATTTTCTGATTTCAAGAAATTTTCTGAATTTAAAGCATTCTCTGAATTCAAGGAATTCTCTGAATTGAAGGCATTCTCTGAATTGAAGGCATTCTCTGAATTCAAGGAATTCTCTGAATTGAAGGGAATATCTGAATTCAGGAAATTTTCTGAATGCAAGGAATTCTCTGAAGTCAAGAAATGATCTGAAATCAAAGAATTCTCTGAATCCTCCGGATTCAAGGAATTTTGTGGATTCGAGGAATTCTCTAAATTTAAAAAACTGTTTCAATTGAAGGAATTCTCTAAATTCGGAGAATTGTTTGAATTCAAGGAATTCTCTGATTTCAAGGAATTCTCTGAATTTGAGGTATTCTCTGAATTCGAGGAATTTTCTGAATTCAAGGAATTCTCTAAATTTAAGGAATTCTCTAAATTAAAGGAATTCTCTAAATTCAAGGAATTCTCTGAATTTAAGGAAATCTCCAAATTCAAGGAATTCACTGATTTCAAGGAATTCTCCGAATTTAAGGTATTTTCTGAATTCAAGGAATTCTCTGAATTGAAGGAAATCTCTTAATTCAAGGAAATCTCTCAATTTAATGAATTCTCTGAATGCAAGGAATTCTCTGAATTCAAGGAATTATCTGAATTGAAGGAATTCTGTTAACTAAAGGAATTCAAGGAATTCTCTAAATTCACGGAATTCCTTGAATTCAAGGAAAGCTCCAGATTCAAGAAATTCTCTGATTTCAAGGAATTTTCTGAATTTAAGGCATTCTCTGAATCCAAGGAATTCTCTGTATTCAAGGAAATCTCTTAATTCAAGCAAATCTCTGAATTAAAGGAATTCTCTGAATGCGAGGAATTCTCTGAATTCAAGGAATTCTCTAAATTTAAGGAATTCTGTGAATTTAAGGAATGCAAGGAATTCTCTAAATTCAAGGAATTATCTGAATTCGAGGAATTCTCTAAATTCAAGGAATTCCTTGAATTTAAGGACATCTCCAGATTCAAGGAATTCTCTGATTTCAAGGAATTCTTTGAATTTGAGGCATTCTCTGAATTCGAAGAATTCTCTGAATTTGAGGAATTCTCTGAATTTAAGGAAATCTCCAAATTCAAGGAATTCTCTGATTTCAAGGAATTCTCTGAATTTAGGGCATTCTCTGAATTCAAGGAATTCTCTGAATTGAAGGAAATCTCTTAATTAAATGAATTCTCTGAATGCATTCACCTTTTTTATTTGAAAATTCATGAATTTTGTTGAAAATTTATCTTTTTTAGTTCATAAATTTGTCTTTTTTGGTAGAAAATTAATCTTTTGTATTAACAATTCATATATTTGGTCAAAGATTTATTTTCTTTTGGTTAAAGTTTTATCATTTCAGATAAAAATTCACTTCTTTAACTGAAAATTTAACTATTCCATTTTTTGTGTGTAAAATTGATCTTTTTTAACGATATTTAATCTTGTTGCTTAAAAATTTAACTATTTTGTTAAAAATTTATTTCACTTAGTCGATAATTATTTATTTATACATAAAATATAACTATTCAATTAAATAGTTGCATTTTTAAACTAAAAATATCAATTTTAACCAAAAATAGAACAGTCAAATTTTCATATAAAAAAATTAATTTTCAATTAAAATTTAGGCCAAAAAGATTAATTATCTACAAAACAACTAAATTTTCAAACCCAGAAATGTAAAATGTAAATTTTAAACTAAGAGAATTAATATTTTATCAAAAAAGACCATTTTTTAAGAAAATACATGAATTTTCCACCAAATAGTTTAATTTTCAACTAAAAAAGATCAATTTTCAACCAAAAATCAAATACTTACATTTTTAGTTTCAAAAATTAATTTTTATTAAAGAGCAATCGAATTTTTCACAAGAGGTTGAATTTTTTTAAACTCAAAATACTAATTATATACAAGAAATGTTATAGTTGATATAAAATCTTCTATTTTTTATTGCAAATTTATCTTTTATACTTGAAAATTCATTTTTTGTGGTAGAATATTCATCTTTTTGGTAAAAAATTAATTTCTTTGATTTATAAATTTAAAAATTTTGGTTGAAAATTCATTTGTTATGTTGAAAATTTGTCTTTTTTGGTAAAAAATTATTCGTTTGTGTTGAGAATTCAACTTTTTTTTTTAGTTGAAAATTTATTTTTCTAACTAAAAAGTTGATTTTTCACCTAAAGCAGATAAATTTTCAAATTAAAATAGAATAGCTAAATTTTCACTCGAAAATTAATTTTCAACGAAATAGTTCAATTAATTTTTATCCAAATAGACGAATTTTCAATTTAAAAGATTATTTTTCTACCAAAAAAAGACAAATTTTCAACAATATACATAAATTTTCAACCGAAAAAAGATAAGTTTTCAGCAACAAAAAATATAGTTAAATTTTTAGTCAGAAAAATAAACTTTCAGCAAAAAAAAAAACAATTATTTTTAACAAAAAACATAACTTTTCAACTAAAAAAGATATATTTTAATCAAAAATAGAAAAGTTAAATTTTCAGCAAAGAAATAAATTTTCTGCCTTGATTTTCACTGAAATTTGTACAACAATCGAGGTATCTAAATTTTTTGGACAGATAGTAGTTCAAAATTTGTCTTTGTGAGTAGAATA
Organism: Andricus grossulariae; assembly: GCA_011634705.1. Taxonomy (NCBI): domain Eukaryota; kingdom Metazoa; phylum Arthropoda; class Insecta; order Hymenoptera; family Cynipidae; genus Andricus; species Andricus grossulariae. The sequence continues at coordinate 189,459,248 of JAABKJ010075445.1, read as the reverse complement.
ATAATCTTCTGTGTTCAACATTCGTTTTCTTTCTGATAATCCTTTAAAACATATCCCTGAACTTTTGTGAAAGTTCTCAAAATACCTTAGAATCCCTTGAATCCTTTAAGATGTATGGGAAACGTAAAAATCCATTTACAAAGTATACTTAATTTGAAAGCCCTTGAATATAATTTGTATTGAAACTTTATTGTTTTTACTTGATCAGGTACAATAATCAGGTACAATGAGTGTTTTTGAAAAAGTACCGTTCTTGAATAAAGCGCACATACTCTATTCATCAGAACAGAACAAAAATTGTTGGTTTAAATTATTTATATGCAAAACTGTATCATTATTACATTGCTAATAATTTTTAAGTTTTGTTAATACAAAATGCAACGTTAATACAAAAGTAATCAATTGGACATTTTTAGTCATATAAATCTTTGTGTGAGAACAAAACAAAATAAACGAGTTTACAGAATTCAGTCAACTTTTTAATAGTTAATTAAAACCATTTAATTTCGCTCAACAGTATCCTTAACACATCTTATGATTATTAAGCGTAGCAACAAATTCAAACACCGAATAATATTCATTATAAGAGCAGACATTTAATATATGAATTTTACAAATTCTACTGAATAAAAAGCGCAATTTTTGGACGTTTCATAAAATATTTAAATGGTTCTTATTTGTATTTTTCAGTTCGAAATTTCGAATTCTGAAGAAAAAATTCCATTGAAAAAAAAATATATTTCAAAAAAGGGAGCTATTTTGAATTTAAAATGTTTGAAATATATCTTGTGATTGTTGAAATTTTTTGAACAACTATATTTTTGAATAATGTAAAATTCAAAAATACTATACTAGGACCTAACGAATGTAGTCCTAGTTTTGTGATATATTCAAAAAATAAGTACAATGAATTTTTTCAAATATGAGAATAGATTTTTACTAATTATCAGTAAATGATTCGGCGCTATTTGAATTAGTAGAAAATACTACGAATCAGAAGTTTTTTACCAATTCAGATTTAGAGGGGATAGAATACCTGATATTCACTGCTACTACTCGACAATAGTGTATGCTATTGATTTAAATACTATCAGAATTATTCACAGTATACATACGAGGTCATTTAATATGTATACATCTGTCTATAAATACTAGTTCCTTCCATGTAATTTTGAAGTTTCTCTTTTGATTAACCTCGACTTCTCCCCTGTAATTCTTCAAAACAGATTCCTAAAATCCGTTCACAATTTCAAAATATCATAAATCTTCTGAAATCCCTAGATATTCTTTAAATTTAAAAAAATTCATTACTTTCTTAAAATCTTTAAATTATTTGTGAATACCATTAATTTCTAGAAATAATTAAAGTCCTGCAAAATATCCTAGATATATAGTTCAAAATCTTAAAAATTCCTTAAAATCCCTGAAAATCTGTAGATAATCAATAGAATCATTTAAATTTCTTCAAATTTCTGGAAATATCTTTAAATTCCTTCAAATTCTATTGTATTTTATTTATTTTGGAATTTCGCTAGAAATTCCTTTGAAATTGATCTTAAAATTTTTGGAAATCCCAAAAAAATCTTAGAAATATTTAGAAATTCCATAAATTCTCTGTAATAATTGAAGATTCTACATAATATCCTCAATCTTGTTTAAACTTTTTGAAATCCCTTTAAATTCCTGAAAATTTTTAGGCATTCAGTGAAATACTTTAAATCCCCTCAAATTTCTGAAATACCTTAAAAATCTTATGAAATTTCATTTTCAAACATTGTTTCTAATGTTTTCCAGAAATCCTTTCAAATTGGTCTTAAAATCTTTGGAAATCTCAAAAAAGTCTTCAAAGCCAATTGAAATTGATATAAACTCTTCAGATTCTTCACAATCTGTCAAAAAATGTCTTAAAATTTCATTTTATTCGATTTATTTTAAAAGTTTTCTAGAAAACCTCTAAAAGTCATCTTCAAATCTTTAAAATCCCACAATAACTCTATAAAGCCGCTTGAAATTTTTATAAGCTCTGGACATTCTTTTTAATCTCTTCAAATAGCTAAAAATATTAAAAATATCTAAAAATCTCATTGTCATTAAAAATCCAACTAAACTCTTTAAAGTCCCTTGAAAATTTATTTAATTTTTTGAAATTTTCTAGAAATCTTTTAAAATCGACCTTAAAATGTTTGTAAGTACTACAAAGTTTTTTTTTTCAATCAATTTGAATATTTTTCCAAAAAAATTCTTCAAAGGCCCCTGAAATTTTATGTTATTTATTATAATTTTTATTTTTTATTTTCTAGAAACATTTTTAAATCGATCTTAAAATGCTTGTGAATACTAAAACTTTCTTTTTAATTAATTCAAATATTTTCCCAACAAAACACTTTAAAGCCACTTGAAATTTTATTTATTTATTTATTTTTTGATTTTCTATAATTCTTTTTAAATCGATCTCAAAACATATTTAAATGCTACAACGTTTTTTTCGAATTATTTTAAATATTTTGCCTAGTTCTGTCTCAAAATAAAATTTCACCTACAAGAAACTGAATATGGCAAATTTGTAGATATAATTTAGGCTAAAAATTTTGTTAAATAAAATGGTAATGTAGCTTGTGTTCTTTTTCCAAAAGTTTAATTTTTTTATTTTCAATCTTGTTTTTTACGATTAAAAGAAAATATACTTGGTTTATCTAAAAATTATTAATAACAAATTTGTAGATCCTTTTTTGGGTGAAAAACTTTGGTCTAGCAATTTTTTTCGTAGCTTATGTCATTTGTCCAAAATTTAATTTTTTTATTCTTAATGCTGTTTTTTATGAATTTAAGCAAAAACTATAGCATTTTCAAAATTCAAAAAAGCAAACGATAATAAAAATATTAAGCCAAACAACGCACGATGGGGAAAAAAGTTAAGAGAAGAGCTGCTTTTCAAAGCTCTACAAGATTATCATAACAACTTTTTTATTTCTCTTGAAAAATCGAAAACTCAAATTTTGATCGCACAAAAAATAAAAAATAAAAAAAAAAGATTTCATTTTGCGGTCGAACTATGCAAGCTGCAAAAAAAGATAGAAAGACAAAAGTTGTGCAACAAAAAAAGATCTACAAATTTGTTATTAATTACTTTTTGATGGGAAAAGTAGTTTTTATTTTAATCGGAAGAAAATAACACTAAAAATAAAAAATAAATTTTTTTGGACAAGCCACACAAGCTTCGAAAAAATATGAATAGACAAAAATTATGCACCTGAAAACGATCTACAAATTTGGTATTAATCCCTTTTTGATGGGACGCGTAGTTTTTGTTTCAATCGTGAAAAAGAACATTAAAAATACAAAAAATTGTGGAAAAACGACACAAGGTAGTACTGCGAATAGCCGTACATAAAATTTTTCAATCTTAAAACAGTTGAGTCAAAAATCTTGAAAATGCCCTAACTTTTTGAATTTTCATCCAAAATGGCTAGCTAAAGAACTTGACTTTCAGTTTAGAACACTAAAAGATTATACCAAAGGCTAATCCAATCTTTAAATTCTTTCGAAAGTTATCGTGCTAAAAGTCTAAAAATCTGCAGGCACACGCACACACAGACAAACAGACAGAAAGACACATTCGCAAAAACCTGCTTTTCGGGTTCAAAAGTTCTCAAAACGTGGACATTTGTGAAAAACGGGGGAGAGGGGGGGGGTCAAATTTTACACGAATCTAATACCTTCTCAGATTAGAATGTAATAATTTTAATATCATATTTGTGATAAGAAAGGTATTTCTGCCTTTAAATTTCAAGACTATTATTTATTTTTGAAGAGTCAAATCAAATAGTTACTTTACCTTTCACTTTGTAAGTCTATTTTGTGATTAAAGAATTATCTTTAATTTGAAAATTCAATTTTTTAACTGAAGTTTTAAATATTCCATTTTTTATTGTAAATTTATCTTTTTTGGTTGAAAATTGAACTATTTGGTTAAAAATTTAACTACTATGTTAAAAGGTTATTTTATTAATTGTGGATTGAACTATTTTGTTAAAAATTGGCCTTTTTTTTGTTTGAAAATGAACTTTCTTAACTGAAAATTTAAACATTTAATTTTTTGTTTAAAAATGATTGTTTACAGTTGAAAATTAAACTATTTTATGAAAAATCAGTTTTTTTTCTTGAAAATTCAATTTTTTAACTGAAATTTTAAATATTCCATTTTTTATTGTAAATTTATCTTTTTTGGTTGAAAATTCAACTATTTGGTTAAGAATTGAACTACTTTGTTAAAAACTTATTTTATTGATTGCAGATTGAACTATTTTGTTAAAAATTGGCCTTTTTTGTTTGGAAATTAACATTCTTAACTGAAAATTTAACTATTCCATTTTTTGTTGATAAATGATTGTTTACAGTTGAAAATTGAACTGTTTTATTGAAAATTATTCCTTTTCGATTTAAAATTCAACTATTTTTTCGTAGAAAATTTATTTTTTGGTTGAAAATTTAATATTGTTGAAAATTTGTTTTTCGTTTGGCTAAAAATATATTTTTTTAAATTAAAACTGAAATATTCTATTTTTAGTTGAAAATTCATCTTTTTGGTTGAAAATTCAACTATTTTGGGGAAAATTCGTTTTTTTTTCTTGGAAATTAAATTAAAAAGAAAAAAAAATTTAATATTCCATTTTTTTGTTGTTGAAAATTAAACTATTTGAAGAAGAATATTCAACCATATAATTGAATCTTCAGCTTAAAAATATATATTTACAATAAAAAATAAAATATTTAAATTTTCAGGTAAAAAATGTATTTTCCAATAAAAAAATGTTCAGTAAAAAAATTACATAATTCACTTCTATGGTTGAAATTTCTTCTTTTTGTTTGGCTGAAAATAATTTTTCGAACTGAAAATTTAACTATTCCATTTTCAGTTAAAAATTCATATTTTTCGTTGAAAATTGAATTATGTAATTTTTTTCTGAAAATTTAAATATATTATTTTTTATTGTAAATATATCTTTTTAAGTTGAAAATTCAATTCTATGGTTGAAATTTCCATTGAAAAGTAAACTATCTGGCTGAAAGTTAATTTTTTTAAATTGAAAATATCTTTTTGGTTGAAAATTCGAATATTTTTTAGAAAATTCGTTTTTTTTTTCTTGAAAATTAAATTTTTAACGGAAAATTTAAATATTCTATTTTTTTAGTTTCCAATTAAACTATTTCAATACAATCTTTAACAGTTGAAAATTCAATTTTCAACTGTTGCAATTGTATTAAATGTATTAATTATTTAAAATTAAAGAAAATTGAACATTTATTTGTTAAAAAAAATAATTAAAAATTCAGTTGAAAATTTAATTTTCAACAGTTGAAACTTTAAGAAAATTGAAATTTCAATTGTTAAAAATTGAAGAAAAATTGAAAATTTAATTTTCAATGTAATTTTTAACAGTTTAAAATTAAATTGTTTGAAATAGAACAAAATTGAGAATTCAATTTATGAAAAATGAAGAAAATTTATAATTGAATTTTAACTGTTGAAGTGTGAAGAAAATTGTAAAAACAATTAAATAAAAATTCATTTGTTGTAAATTTAATTTTCAATTTTGTTAAATTTAAAATTAAAGAAAATTTAAATTCCAAGTTTTGAAAATTTAATTCTTGAAAATGTAATTCTCAATTTTTTTCAATACAATATTTAACAGTTGAAAATTGTATTAAATGTATTAATTATTTAAAATTGAAGAACAATCAAAATTAAATTGTTAAACAAAAGTTAAATAAAAATTCAGTTGTTGAAAATTTAATTTTCAATTTTATTAAATTTAAAATTGAGGAAAATCTATAGTTGAATTTTCAAAATATGAAAATTCACTTGAGGAAAGTTTAATGTTAAACTGTTAAATGTGAAGAAAATTTTAATTTCAACTGTTGTAAATGGAAGAAAATTGATAATTGAATTTTCAACCAATGAAAATTCAATTTAGGAAAATCTATAAAAATTGAATTTTCTCAACTGTTGAAACTTAGAGAAAATTGAAATTTTAACTGTTAAAACTTGAAGAAAAATTAGAAATTTAATTTTCAATTTAATTTTTAACGGTTGAAAATTCAATTTTCAACAGTTAAAAATTGTATTAAATGTATTAATTATTTAAAATTGAAGAAAATTGAAAATTAAATTGTTAAACAAAAATTGAATAAAAATTGAATTTTCAATTTTATTAAATATAAAATTGAAGAAAATCTATAATTGAATTTTCAAGAGATGAAAATTCACTTGAGGAAAATTTAATTTTTAACTGTTAAAATGTGAAGAAAATTGTAATTTGAACTGTTGAAAATGGAAGAAAATGTACAATTAAATTTTAAATTGTTGAAATGTGAAGAAAATTTAATTTCCAACTTTTGAAAATGGACAATTAAATTGTTAAAACTTAGTAGAATTAAAAATGAAATTGTTGAAAATTTAATTCTAAATTTTTTTCAGTTCAGTTTTTGACAGTTGGAAATTCAATTTTCAACCGTTGAAAATTGTATTAAATATTTATTATTTATTATTTATTCCTTAAATTTTAAAAGTTTTTATTAAGAATTTAATATTACATTTTTTTTTAATCCTGAAAAACAACATTAAAAATAACAAATTAAATTTTTGGACAAACGACACAAGCTACGAAGAAAAAATAATAAGACAAAAGTCGTTCAACCAAAAAATATTTAAAATATATATATAAAAAAATAATATTATAATCTATATTTTAACAAAAATTTTTAATTTTTAAAAAGTTAAAAAATTTCAATTTAATATTTGATTAGTTTTTATAAATAAAATTAAAAAAGAATTAAGTTAAGTTGTAATTTACTTTGACTGAAAAATTAGATGATAATAATACGATAAATAATTATAATTTGAAAATACACAGAAATTTTAATAATTTAATGGATTGATGCATTATAATAATAGTGAAATGATAAACATTTATAAGCAAAATAATCGTTGAATAAATAATAATATTCATCATTTGAATTGAGTTGCAAAAAAACACAAATTTAAGTAATTTAGGAAAATAATAGATAATAATAATAATAATAAACATTTTTAAATAATAAAAAAAGGTTTATTTAATCAATGAGGTCCTCTAAGAACCTGTCATGTAACTAACAAATAAAATAATAACACAAATAATAATAATTGAAATTAGGTTGAAAAACAGAAAATTTTTCATAATATAATGAAATAATGCATAATAATAAATTAATAAAGTTTCAGGTTTTATTTGATTTTGTTTTTAAAATAAAATAACAATAAAATAAATAGGAATAATTTAAATTAATTTTAAAAACACAACATTTTGAATAATTCAATGAAGTAATGCATTATAACAATAATAAAATGATGATTAAAATAATAATAAAAAAAGATATCTATAATCATTTAAATTAAGTTGAAAGCACACAAATTTTTATCATTTATTTAAATAATGCATAATAATAATAAATAAATATAATAATAATAATAAACTAAGACATTTTTTTCAGTTAAGAAAAAAAAACATTAACTAAATTATTTAATTTTTAAAGCAAAAAGACGAATTTTTTACAAAACTTACTATTTTGTTGAAAATTTGGCCTTTTTGGTAAAAAATTCATCTTTTGGGTTAAAACTTCATTGTTTTTCGTTGAAGATTCATTATTTTAGTTAAAAATTAATTTCTTTGCTTAACAATTTAACTGCTTTGTTGAAAATTCGTTTATTTTTTTTTTTTGAAAATTCAGCTTTTTGGTTGAAAATTTCTGTATTTTATTGATACTTTGTCTTTTATGGTAGAATAATAATATTCTTTATAACTAATCCACCTTTTTGGTTGCTTCTTCCCCATGCATGCTCCCTTCCCTTTTCTCTTCTAAGCTCTTCATACACTTTTCCCCTTGTTCACAACCGCTTGGTATCCACCTAACTTTATCTATCACGCTCTTTCCGCCTTCCTCTTCCCCTGTATATCTCTCCAAAACGTGCTCCCACGATTCCCTTTCATACCCACATACCCTGAACATTTTAATTTTTTCACTCATCCAATATTTACACTCATTCATGCCTTCTCCCATTCTGAAACGTATCATCCTGGAACATCTGCACTCCTTTTTCAATTTTCCTAGACATTCTGGGACCCCTTCCAACTTGACGAATCTATATCATTTATTATATTTTGACTCCATAATCTTTTCCCACAACTTCTCTTCCTGCTTCTTACTCATTTCAACCTCTACTACCTGCCTGTCCCTCCCCACGTCACACATTCTCCATTCCCTTCTAACTTGCCATCTCTCCTCCACCCATCTTGAATGTCCTATGTTGCCTCTCCTCTTTCTATTGAGTGTTTCCTGCAGGCATACTTGTGCAACTTTGCTACTTTTACCACTTTTAAGTCTGTCTTCGAAATTCCAGCCCCTTTTCCTCTGCCTTATCACCAATTTTTCTCTCCCTGTTTCTTTTCTTAACATATAACCAGGGCAGTTCAAGCTCACTCCCATAACCCATCTCAGAAATCTCTCTTGCATGTTTTTTAACTTTTTGTACCCCTTCCGCTCCGAAAATTTCCACTCATTAACACATCACTGACCATACCAGTAATCAATCAGACATACTCTCATCTACAGTCCGCTTCGAATCTTCTTTTTCCAATACCTCACCCTTAACCCATCACCTTACTTGCACTTTCCCCATTTATCATCCATCCATACTCTACTTCATTCTTCCTCTTCCTGAAACATACTATCTTTGTCTCCATCACATTATTTTCTCTTCTCGGTCTGCTAACAATATGCTAAACAACAACGGACTTAGCGGGCACCCTTGTCTGAGACTCCTCCCTGTCCACAACTCCTCTCCTTTCTGTTCCCCGATCCTCGACCTTGTCTTCGTCTCCGCAAAGACCTCTTTTATCCTCTCAATCAGCTCTTCGTCGACCTTCCTCTCTTTCATTGCCTTCCACAAAATTTTCCTATTTACCGAGTCGAATGCTGCCTTAAAATCTATGAAAAGTGCGATCAGTTTTTATTTTTTCTGTCCAAGGTTCTTGTTGAATAGATAATTTAGAACGAAAATATTGTCCACTGTTCCCATCCTCTTCCCGAATCGTGTTTGATTGTATGGAATACATCCTTTCTTTGCTACCTGTCCTTCTAATCTCTTCAGTTGAAGAAGAGGTGGAAAGTGAAGGTTGAAGTTTATGTAGGGGAAGTAGGGGTATAGAGCAAAAGCATGGGAATTCAAGGTGAGTAAGGGAGGGAAAATATGGGAGGAGAAGGTTAAAACGACATACTTACCTCTTGAGAGGCTACGAAATTCTTTTTTGAAGGCGTAAGTCACCTATTTTGACTAATTATTCAATTACAAAAAAATAAAGTTCAAGTAAAAAATGCCAATTTTTAACTAAAAATGGAATAGTTACATTTCGAGTTGAACAATTAGTTCTCAACAAAAAGAAAAGGTTTGAACAAATTGATTAAGTTATCAACCAAAGAGATGAACTTTCACTGAAATGATGAATCTTCAAAAAAATAAAGGGGATTTTCATCAAAATAGTTCAGTTTTAAACCAAAGAGATGAATCTACACCCAAAAAATGGCTTGAAAAAAAAAGTTGAATTTACTGATTAAATTTTTTTTCATTAAAAGTAATTTTTTAAACAGAAAATTTACCTATCCCCTTTTTTGTTCAAAACTTATCTTTCCTAGATAAAAATTCCACTAAGAACATGGAGAGGGGAAGTAGGGAACATGAGAAGAGGGGAAATAGGGAAAATCAGGGGAATAGTTAGGGGAAGTGAGGGGAACTGAGAGAGAAGTTGGGGAAGAGAGGGGAAGCAAAGTTTTAATGATATGTAGGGGAAGTAGGTTAGAGAGGGGAAGTATCGAAATGAGGGAGGGAGAGTGAGGAGGAATAAGAGGTGAGGAAGTAGGGGAAATAAGAGGAAGTAAAGGGAGGTCAAGTACAGAACATAAGGAAAAGGAGGGTGGGGGAATTAGGAGATGTACCAGCAGTGGAAGCAGTAGGGGGATATGAGAAGGAGATAATCAAGGGAAGTAAGGGGAGTTTAACTAGATGAACTGAGGAAAAATAAGAGAGGTAGAGGAATGATGGGAAACGTGGGGGTAGGTGAGGAAAGAGGAAACTAATGAACGAACATTTTTAAACATTTAAAACATTTAAAAAATTTTAAAAATTTAAAAACTTTAAAACATTTAAAACATTTAAACAGAAAATTTACCTATGCCCTTTTTTGTTGAAAACTTATCTTTCCTAGATAAAAATTCCACTAAGAATATAGAGAGGGGAGGTAGGGAACATGAGAAGAGGGGAAATAGGGAAAATCAGGGGAATAGTTAGAGGAAGTGAGGGAAAATGAGGGAGAAGTTGGGGAAGGGAGGAAAAGCAAAGTTTGAAAGATCTGTAGGGGAAGTAGGGGTAGAGAGGGGAAGTATCGAAATGAGAGAGGGAGAGTGAGGAGGAATGAGAGTCTTTGGAACAAACTAGCTATAATAATCAGAAATGCACCTTCACAATCACCTCGAAATCAAACATTGGTAACATTTAAGTCCTTATAATTTAAAGATATACATGAGTCTGCGCATGAATGTATTTACTTTTAAATATGTATATTTATAATATCCAACTGTCAATTGCCCACATCTAATTATGTGCATTATAGTTTATGTCTTCACTCTTGTTAAATACCTATTTTTATTGATAATCGTAAAATCGATTGCCTTAACATTTTATTTATAATATGTATCACTTGTTCCTTATAGGGCTATCTACCCTAGGAATTTTCCATGAATAAATACAAATAAATACAAATACAACTACAGTGAACTCCGGAGATATGATCCTCGGAGTTAATAATTCCGAGCATTGAAGTCGCGTCACGGGTAGGTTGAGAGGAGCTGCGCCTCATGACGTTGCGACAGTTCACTCAAAGCGGGAGGCACACACATAGTGAATAAGCACGATGGCGAGCTCACGCCGACCAGTAGTGGAGCTTCGATGCTGGAAGCTAACTGAAGCCGATGGGACTGATTCACTGATCGGATTATTTTGTGCGATCGAATCAGCCTGTCTTTGACATTGACAACAGCGCTATCTGGCACGCGAATATATATCGCGAAGTACTATCTCGAAGTTATTGGAGAGAAAGAGAGAGAGAGAGAGATAGATAGAGAGAGAGAGAGAGAGACAGAGAGAGTATGATCGTTTCGAAACGCAGTGTGACCTGTCATTGGAACACAATCGGATCGTCTCTGTCTATCTCACATGGTGCGTGCTTCCCGCTTGAAGTGTTGACGTGAGGTGTTTTGCTTATGCATACATAGTCGCTAAGAAAAGTTATGTTCTTTTGGATGCTGCTTTTGGTTCAATTGATTTAATCAAGTGAGCGACAGAATATCTGGACCGATTCTGCAAGAGAAAGCTCTCCTTTTAAACGAGATGCTCAACGGCCCGCAAACTTTTTAAGTGCATAAGCAGGTAAAATATTTATTTAAAGGTGCAACAGGAATCTTTCTTCCTCATTTCCGTCAAACGTTTAGTTCACCCTTGTCTCCATATTAGAGAAACAATTAAAAATTTTTTTCAAGCACTCATTAAAATCCACCGGAAACGGTTCATATGCCCCTGACTGTTTACGTTCGGAGTTGTTGTTTATTTAGAAATGCTTTAAGAAATTTTTAATTGAAATATTTTATTTTTGGCTAAAAATTTATATTTCTTAAATAAAAATACAACTGTCGGGTCCAAAGTTCGTATATTTTAGTGGAAAAATAGTCTTCTTGGTTGAAAATGAATCAATTTTTAACAAAATAAAAGAATTTTCAACAAAGTAGTTAAGTTTTCAATTGATATTTCAGCCAAAAAAGGTTTTAATTTAAATAAAAAAAAGTCGAATTCAATAAAAAAAATAAGAATTTTCAACAAAATGGTTAAATTTTTAACAAAATAAAAGTTTTTCAACTAAAACGAGGATTCAATAAAAGAATTAATTTTGTACAAAAGGGATCAACTTTAACTAAATGGTTGAAGTTTCAAACAAAACTAAGGATTTTTAACCAAGAAGATTTTTTTTTTGCTACGAAATATCAATTTTTAAAATAAAATACATGAGTTTTCAACCAAATAGTTGCAGTTTTAACTTTATTTATAAATTTGGAACCAAGTTGTTGAATTTTTGATTAAAAAAGATAAATTTTTAACCAAAAATGTAAGTTATTTTTTCGGACAAACTATGACTTTTTAATTTTTCGTATTTTTAACAAAATAATTAAATGTTTATCAAAATAGTAGAATTTTTAACCAAATCAGATAATTATAGTAAGGCTGAAATAAGAAATTTTGGACGGAAATATTTTATTTTACTTATTAAGTATCCCGATCTAATTAACTGGTAAGAATTTATTTTTGTAAATGAAACTCTTCGCTTAAATTTCAGTTAAAAAAGTTAATGTTTAACCAAAGAAAAAAGAACGAATTTCAAATCAAATAGTTGAATTTTCAACTAAAAAAGATTAATTTACAACAATAAATGGTATAGTTACATTTTCAGTTAAAACAATTAATTTTTACTAAAAAGAAAACGATTTCTGAACAAAATAGTTAGACTTTTTACCAAAATAGTTCAATTTTTAAAAACGAATTTTTAACAAAATACATGAATTTTCAACAAAATAGTTAAGTTTCCAATAATAAAGATGAATTTTCGAGCAAGACTATTAATTTTCTACAACAACAAAAAAACAAAAAGAAAACGAAATTTCAACGAAATACATGAATTTTCAAGAAAATAGTTAAATCTTGAACCAAACAATTTCCAACTAAAATCAAGAATTTTTAATCAGAAAACTAAATTTCTAACAAGTTAGTTCAACTTTCAACCAAGTAATTGATATTTTAAATAAAAAAAGATTTATTTTGAACAAAACATGCTATAGTCCAATTTTTAGTTAAAAAAATAAATTTTTAAACATAATGAGGAATTTTCAATATAGTAGTTAAATTTTTTAACAAAATGGTTAAATTTTTAATCCAAAAGATAAATTCTAAACACAAAAGTTGAATTTTCAATCCAAAGAAATTACTTTTTAATAAAATTAACAAATTTTTAACGAAACATTAAAAAATATAATCACTCCATTTTTATTGAAAATTTATCTTTTTCATATGAAATTTCAAATATGTTAAAAAATCATTTTTTATTATTTGAAAATTAATTTTTTAACTAATAATTTAATTACTCCACTTTTCGTTAAAAATTTATCTTTTTTAGTTATAATTCATGTATTTTGTTGAAAATCAAATTCTTTGGTTAAAAATTCAAATACTTTTTTTTTATGTGATTTCTTTAACTGGAAATATAACTATTTCACTTTTGGTTGAAAATTGATCTTTTTTGTTGAAGATTCATGTATTTTGTTAAAAATTAATTTCTTTGGTCAAAGAAAAATTTTGTTAACTGAAAATATAACTATCACATTTTTAGTAGATAATTTATTTATTTATTTGAAAATTCCATTATTTATTTAAAAATTCATTTTTTTTATTAAAGATTCATCACTGCAGTTTAAAATTCATTTTTTTTTTGTTAAAAATTATACTATTTTGTTGAAAATTCTTTTTTTTTTTTTAGTTGAAAATTAATTTTTACCTGAAAATTTAACTACTTCGTGTTTGGTTGAAAATTTATCTTTTTCAATTGAAAATGGAACTATTTGGTTGAAAATTTATGCATTTTTATGAAAAATCATCTTTTTGATTGACAATTTTCTTTTTGGTTGAAAATTTAACTGTTTTGTTGAAATAAAGTTTTCTAGAGTTAAAAATTTATTTTTTAAAGTGTAAATATATCTATTCAATTTTCGGTTAAAAATGTATATTTTTTAGATAAAAGTTCAACTATTTGGTTCAAAATTCATTTTTTTATAGAAGATTCATCATTATAAATAAAAATTCATTTCTTTGGTTAAACATTTAGCTATTTTGTTGAAAATTCTTTTTTTTTGTTAAAAATAAATTTTGTTAGGTCTTTAGTGGTTAAATTAAACTGTTTTTGATTTCAAATTAAAATATTTTTTGGTTGAAATATCAACTATTACATTTTTCGTGTATAATTCAACTACTTAGTTGAAAGTGGAACTACATTTTCAAAAATTAATTTTTTTTCTGAGGATGATTCATCAATTTAATTGAAAATTTTTGTTGTTGAAAATTTAACTATTTTGCTGAAATTTTTTTTTAATTGGTAGGAAATTAATTTTATAACTAAAAATTTAACTATGTTCCAAATAGTAAATTGATTTTTTTTTAGTTGAAAAATATAAATTTTTTTTAAACTGAAAATATAACTATTCCATTTTTGGTTCAAAATATTCCCTTTTAAGTTGAAAATTCAACAATCCGGTTTGAAATTCATTTTTTTTAATAAAGAATCATCATTATAGTTGAAAATCATTTATGAAACAGATTCTTGCTTCTTTTAAAGTCGCTTTGCATTTTCTTCTCTTCTTCTGTTCTGATCTTTTCTTTACTTCCTTTGGATAGTAGTTTAACTTTGATTATTTTTTGACTGTAATCGTTTTCAAGTCTATTTCTCTCCTCGTCGCAAATACCTGTGATTGCCTAGCTTCTTTCATTTTCTTTTTTCTTTGCTTGGGCGGCTGCCCGAATTTCTTAATTCGTTCGTTTAACTTATTCTGAAAATCCATTGGCACTTTCGGTTTCTGCAAATTCTCCATTCAGATTCGCAATTGTTTCGTTTTTTTTGGTTCTCTGTCTTCTCCATCCCTGACCTAAGTTCATTTTGGAGACTAGAAGGTAATGGTCAGTATTGCATTCAGAACCCCTCATGAACCATGTATCTTTCACTAGCTCTCTTAATCTTTCATTCGCAACAACAAAGTCAATTATATTACGGTTATCTCTACTACACCAGGTGTACATGTGGATCATATTATGCCTAAATCAAGTATTTGTGATGAATGGGCCCTTTTCCAAACATAAGGTGACTACAAAGTGGGGTATAGTACGCTTTGATAAATAATCTTCTGATTCCTACTTTCATTCTCACACACAATAATCTGGTAGATACAAATCCATAATCCCTGAGATGCTGCGTTGTTCCTTCATTTATAATTCAACCGACCTGTTGACTACCATGCGATTCACTATCTACCCTTGACTATATTTCAAATTTGCCTTTCAACACCCTATTTTCTATGTTCCTACTGTCGCATTCCTTTTTCTTCGTTTCAGGTACACATGAAATATCAAGTTTTCTTACGTGCATCATTTATCGTAATTCTCTTACCTTAAGATCATTCACCCCTCTAAGTATTCCAAATATCCAGTCTACATGCATCACATGCCTTTCGTCAATCAGGGTTTCAGTCCATTCCGAGGCTATTTCATTCTTTGTATTATTTATTGTTCAAAGTGTACGACCAACTCCCACAATCATGCGAGAAATTTCAATTGCGAGTCGACATCATGCCCAAATTTGTCTAAAAACCAAACACATTTTATTTAATTGTCTTTAAGTATTTAATTTAATTATGCATTATGGGCACACGCGTGATTACTGGTTAATGAGAAAACTATATTATTGCGCAAAATCTTAATTAAATAAAATGCGAACCATCCAAGTAAGTAGATTATCATTTCATATTTTGATTTGGTTTGAGAATCAAGATATGTTGTTGTAATATTGAAGAGACATACTGTCATACTCATGAAATCAATCGTCATATGCAAAGTCAGCTGTACTCCAAAAATGTTGACTCAGGCCCAGCCGTAGGCTGTCGAAAAAGATCGACAACGTCGCGGGCAAATTGTTTGAGAAATTTGAGGGTCCTTTTAGAATCAAGCGCCGACTATCACCTGTAGTTTTCACGCTGGTAGATAAGAAAGGCAGGTTTATCGGCAAGGAACATCTTAGGAACCTGAAACCTTTCATCGCGTCGGGATAGTTCGTGACTCAGATTTTAGAACCCTTTTTCTTCCAGGTTTGGTATAATCACTGGGAGGATTATACCCATGGAATACCCGATTACGCGAAACCCGGTTACGTCAGAAAACGCCACGGATTCCTGGTATGACGTACCGGGAATATGAGGCCTCTCTACAGGCCGAGGCGGGTGTGGGTCCACCATCGGAGGGTGTCGCGTTCCCCATAGACGAACGGGACCCAACCCCATCCACCAGTCAGGCCGACCCCCTGGTGTCCGAGGTGAACGAGGACTCCGCCGAACCGGAAGAATTAGTAGTCACCGAAGCGCCTTCATCATAGAAATCCCCTGGCTCGCTCGCGGCCCACTTCCAACGTGTCTTGGTATCCGCTCGCCCCTTTGTGGCCCGGCGCCAGTTTGTTGAACGTTGGGAGTGGCTCATGGAGGGAGCTCTGAAGCCAAAACCTTACCCTGGCCCCATACCGTGGCGGTGCTTTGTGTGCCGTGAGCCCGGGCACAAGCGCCAACAGTTCCCCGAAGTAAGCTCAGGCCTCATTCTCTGCTACGGTTGTGGTCAGAGGGGGTTCACTAAGGCGACGTGCCCGAATTTCAGTAGCCTCTGGCGTACCGATCTGGCGTTGATTGGTGGGGCTGATCGGCGCCCGGGACAGGAGGTTCTGAGTGATCCGCGGGAGATCGAAGAGGAGGTGAACCGGATTCACCTGGCGCAGAGGCGCAATGGTAGGCTCTAGCGGAGAGGAAGGAAGACGATCTAACAAATTAACGCATACCTTACATATTTTTTTCTTCTGTTCAAAATCTTTTTTTTGTTTATCTTTCTTTTTGAATGAACTCTTCTCCTCTTTAAACTATTTAGTCGAGCGAGGACAGATGGGAAGAGTTAACTACAGCGCCCCTCCGTGATTTAGTCTTCCCGGCAAGGCATAGTCGAAATACCGGAATAAATTTTTTTTATTACTGTTTCGGCATCGCACCCGAGAGTCCTTTAAAGCGACGGACGAGGAGGGACTGGGTGCGAACGTACCCCGAAGAAATGCGGTAGATAAGTTTATGAAAATTTTATATATTATTTGTGTTTCTTCCCAATCGTTCCCCAGACTCTAGCGATCAGCTCGCGGATAGGGCTCACTATATGGGTAAAATTCGCTCTAAAAAATACTTTTTCAATTAATAATCAGCTGATCCAGCAGTATAGCGTTTCTAATGAGTTGTTTTATCAAAATTAGAATTCCCCAATACAAAGAAGACTTTAAGGAAATAGTCGAATTTTCGTCAAAAATAACAAATTTTCAACAAAATGGTTACATTTTCAAGTTAAAATATAAGTTTCCAGCCAGAAATAAAATAGTCACATTTTTAGTTCAACAAATTAATTTGCAACACAAAAAAACGAATTTTCAACCGTTTGAATTTAATTAAATAGCACGAACAGTAAACAAAATATTTGAATCTTTAACCAAAATAATGATTTTTTATAACTTCAGATTAAGTTTTTAGTCAAAGAGACACCTAAATTCAACAAAATACATTAATTTTTTACGAAAAAGTTGAATTTTTCACCCGACACTATGAATTTTCAACAAAAAAGTTCATTCTCTACCTAGTATGTTATTTGTCGAATGAATAGTTTAATTTTTGACCAAATATAAAAATTCTTAACCAGATAGTTAAATTTATACTAAAATAGTTGAATTTAGAACTAAAAGAGATAGGCTTTCAGCTCAAAGACATGAGTTTTATACAAAAAATGGAATAGTTACATTCGTAGATGAAAAAAATTAATTTTCAACAAGAAACCATTTTTCAAAAAAGAAGCTTAATTTTTTCACAGAAAAGACGAGTTTTCTACAAAATAGTTAAATTTTCAATGAAAGAAAAACTACGCGTCCCATCAAACAACAAGCTTGTAGCTCTTTCTTGGGTAAATAAATGTTGTATTTTTTTTTCGTATCTTGTGTGGTTTGTCTAAAAATTCAATTTTTCTATGTTTAGTGCAGTTTTTTACGAATAAAACAAAAACTACGAGTCCTATGAAAAAGTGATTTGTAACAAATTTGTGAATCTTTTTTGAGTATTTTTTGCGCGGTTAAAATTTGAATTTTCGGTTTTTTCAAGAAAATTCAAAAAGTTGTTGCGATAATCTTGTAGGGCGTTCAAAGTGCAACATTTTTCTTCTCATGCCATTTTTTCAAATCGTGCGTTGTTTGGCTTAAAATGTTCCTTTCCGGTTGTTTTTTTGGCATTTTGTAAATGCTATCCCAAAAATTTTGAAAATGTGTTCACTTTTGAACTTTGATCCAAAATTGCTAGTTAACGAACCTCACCCTTTATTTTTGGACATAAAATAAGGAATAAACAACATGAGGAATAAAATAATTAATGTTGATATTTGTACTACTTTTGCAATATTTTCTCGAGTAGTTCCAAATGTAGGTTCATGTATTAGTATGACACATATTCAAAGTTAAATTTTTAGTTAAAAAAATTATTATTCAATCAAAAAAGTAACAAATTTTCAACAAAATGAATAAATTTCCAAGAATGGAGATAAATATTCTACCGACAAACAAATTTAAAAAAAGACGAAATTTCAATGGAAACTGTATTAGTTGATATTTCAATCAAATAATGTTTCAATTTTAAATAAAAAACAATTTAAATAAACGAAAAAAGACGAATTATCATTAAAATAGTTGAATCCTTAACCAGAACAAATTAATTTTCAACCAAAAAGTAACACTTTTAGCCAAAAAAGATGAATTTTCTACTAAAATAGTTGAATTTCCAATCCAAACAGACGATAATTCTACCAAGAAGGATGACTTTTTTACAAAATTTTGGAATTTTCAATAATATAATTAAATCTTCATGAAAATATTAGATTCTTTATTCAATAGAGCCGGGGAAAAGGAGGAATAATTGTTTAAAAAATAAAAAAGAGTGAAACAGGGGAAAAAGTGTGAAGTCTGGCCGAATATCCGAAAAAAGGTGCGATATTAGAGGTCTGAGGTCAAACGTGAAAAGGCAAAAGTCAAAGGTAAAAATCAAGGCTTATAAGTTAGATATGTTAAATGTCAGTTCAAAGGTAAGAAATCAGAGGTTAAATGTGAGAGGTTAAAGGTCAAATTTTAGGGGTCGAAGTTCAAAGATGAGAGATCAGAGGTCAAAGGTCAAATGTGAGTTAATGAGAGAGGTTCAAAGTCAAAGGTCAAAAGTCAGTGGACAAACATCGAATTTCAAAGCTCTTTCGTCATGGCTCTTAATAAATGAAATAAATAAAACATATATTTGTATTCATAAATATTTTATCAAATATTTCGAAAATACTTCCCCAATCCAAAAGTGAATTTTTTTACTGGAAAAGAGCCAAATGGTCAATCTTTATAATCACAATGAAAGGTTGTAGGAAAATATGACATGCAAAAGTTCAGAAAAGAAAGATGAGAGGTCAATGGTAAAATGTCAGAGTTCAGAGGTAGAATGAAAGGTCATAAGTTAGAGATCATGTGTCAAATATCAGGGGTCTAAGTTCAAAGATGAATGCTAAGAGGTCAAATGTCTGAAGTTAAAGGTTGAAGGTCAGATGTCAAAGTTCTGAGGAAATACTTGAAAGTTCAAATCTCTCTTCGTCATTATTGCTTTTAATAAATTAGATCAATAACAAAAATACTTTCTTGAACAAGGAATAATTTCGAAAATATCTTTTGTTCAAAAAGTAAATTTTCTCACTGGAAAGCAGCCAAATGGTGATAACTCTTCAGAGTCGAAATGGAAGGTTGTAGACACTTCGCAGTGGAGAGGCGGCGCACGCTCTCGCTAAAATGACGATATCTTGGGACCTATAAGAGTCTCCATGAATTTTTTTCTTTTTGAAAGAAAGGTGATTTCACAAGGAATCAATTTATCGATATTTTGAAAAAATGCAAAGGGGAGTAATTCACGAAAAATTAAATCAAAATTTTTTTTTACTTTTTTTTGAGCAAAATTTCTTATTTTCATATTAATTGTATTATATTCTTGAAATATATTATTTCAACTCTAACGTGTCCAAATTTGATCAAAATCCAATCAGCGTGTCCAGCAATATTGATAATTCAAAAAAATGTAACTCCAAAATTCAACATGGCGTATCTTCCGTAATTTCAAAAATTTTTGAAAATTCTGCGAGCCTAAAATTTCTTTTGTATAGCATTACAATTTCACAAAGTTTTATTAAGATCGAACAACCACCTGCAGATCCTGATAATTCTGACGTGTACTGACCCATATGGATTCAATTGGGTTTAGGCAAGCGGGACTCACCCCAGAATGACCGAGTAGTGACCACGGCGGTTCTAGTCACTAAAACCAGTTTTACTTTATGTTTCCGAGGTTGCAAAACACGAATCTGAAGTTATTACATTCTCATATTAATAAGAAGGTATTGGTTTTATGTGAAAATGACTTTCGCGGATTCAATCAAATGCCGACGTTTAGGGGTCCCCTGAATCAGTCAAAACGGTTTTTACGGAGGTGTCTTGTCTGTCGACACAAGCTGCAATAACTTTTTATTCAACAACATTTTTCGCCTAAATTATATTCACAAATTTGCTTAGAACCACTTTACACTAAAGTCGGCGTCAAAAGTACGCGACCCTCACTTTGAGCGCTTGCAACTCATTCAAAAAAAATCGCAGAAAATTTTGGCCAGGTAAACGTAAAAACCCAAGGCCTCCCGAATAAACAGATATGTATATTATTGTTCAAAAAAAATTTTTACGATAGCGCTGATGTAAAACGTGCCAAAAAACAAGGTTTTTGAGGCACTTTCTTCAAGCCTCGACTGTCGAGGCTTCCCAAACCGATCTGGACGTCTTAAAAAATCTGAAAAAATTCACAGACGATCCTTAAGGTGTCCAGAATGCAACGCAGTTTTCCAAATTTCGAAATATAAATTTTTTTACTTATTACAAACCGTTTTCCACAAACATATCATCTTGGAAAGAAATAATGACAGGAAGTTGTTTTATGGCTTAAGATGTGCAGTTTCGTAACGCGATTGAAGTACAATTTGAAAAAATGAAATTAGATAAATATTTCGCGAAATAAACCTAAACGCATATTTCGGAATTTAAAGTCTTCTTTTTATGTAAATTTTTGTAAAAAGAATGTTTTGAATTTTAGAAATTTATTTAGAAATGCATTTAAATATCTTTGATTGTTTTCTTTTCCTAATTGGAAAATATAATTTTTATTTATCCTAATTGCCAATTTACGTAATCATTCCGAATTACTTTTTGTTCTAATTTTTATTTTCCCGAATTAGGATTTTGTCATAATTTTCACACTTCCCAATTACCATTTGTCATACTTTTTATACTTCCAAATTACCATTTGACAATTTTTATTTTACCGAATTATAATTTGACATAATTTTTATAATATCGAATTACTATTTACCCTAATTTTTATTGTTACGAATTACTATGTGCATAATTTGTATTCTTTCGAATAAGGGGCCGCCCATAAATTACCATGCCAATTTAAGACTACAAACTCATTTCCCTATTCCCCTCTTTGCCCTTTTTTTAAAAAGATTTGTTTTTTCCACTGTATTCAAGAAACTTTCCTTCTTCTAGTTTTTCCGCTTAAATGTGACCTGAACTATTATAATCCATTAAGAAAAGCAAAATATTTTCGGTTATAAAGTCTACTATTATATTTTTGGTTCAGAATTCATCTCATTTGATTAAACATTCTATTTGGTTGGAAATTAATTTATTTTATTGAAAATGCAACAATTTTGTCAATCAGTCATATTTTTTGGTCACAAATTTAACTACATAATTACTGGAATGTTGAAGAATACTTAGTTAAAAATTCATTTTTTTCAGTTGAAAATTTATCTGTTTGGTTAAAAATTTAACTATTTTTAGAAAATTACACTTCTTGGTTAAAAAAATCATTTTTTTGGTTAAAACTGCAACTATTTAGTTGAGAATTGATTTGGTTTGGTCAAAAATGTAAATATTTGGTTAAAAGTAAAAATATTTTTATAGAAATTTAAATATTTCGAAGTAAATTGCACTATTTTGCAGAAAATTAACTTTTTTGTTGAAAAATTATATTTTCGGTTTGAAAATTAAACTGTTTTGTTACAAATACTACTTTTTTGGTTGAATTCACCTGTTTTTTTATTTCAAATTGAAATATTTTTTTATAGGATTATCAATGATGACACTGTCGTTGAAATTAATTTTGTTTCAGTTGAAGATTCATTATTTAAGTTGAAAATTGAACCGTTTTGTAGAAAATTTCACATTTTTGTCTTCAAAATTTAAAAATTTGATTTAAAATTAACTTTTTCGTTGAAAATTCATCTTTTGGTCATAAATTTAAATATTCGGTTAAAAGTGAAAATATTTTTTATAGAAATTTAAACATTTGAAATAAAATTTAACTCGTATTGTTAACACCCTTTTTGTAAACGATCTTATAATTATAATCAGCCAATCGATATTTCCAACGCAGCAACTTTTAATTTGGGCTTTTGAGATTATGAAGCCATACCAGCGGCATGTGGTCAGTCTCTAATGTAAATGCCCGTCTATACAGATACGGACGTAAAGTTTCTACTAAGAACAAAATTGCGAGTAACTCCTTCTCGATAGTGGAGTAATTTATTTCAGTCTCTGATAATGTTCTAGAGGCATGGACGACCGAGACGATTTTCCCATTAAAATATTGACTCCCCCCCCCCCTCGCCAATATTATAATTTAAAGCATCACTTGATACAATAAATGGCTTACTGAAGTCTGGGTATTGAAGTAGAGGGTGAGTGCATAAATCATCCTTAAATATATTAAAGGATTCCTGTTGAACAATCAGGGATAAAACTGCGATAGTAACCGGCAAGCCTTAAAAACTGCTTGATGTTTTTTATGTTTTTGAGTCGAGGAAATTTACGGACATTTTTCCGGTTAAAGAGAAAGTTTAGCTTTGTCTAAATGTTCCAACAAGGTCATCAATTCTCTCGTGTGTTCGTCCAATGGATCGGCATAAATAACTATGTCGTCCATGTAGACGAACAATTCCATGCCTTGTAGACCAGAAAGTACGCGGTCCATTAACCTTTGGAAGGTGGTGGGGGCGTTTTTGAGGCCAAATGGCATCCTATTGTAGTAATAGTGTCCGTATAATGTCGAGAAAGCAGTCTTAGTTTTAGAGTTCAGATGCGTTTTGATTTGATGGTAACCCATGTCGGGGTGGAGAGTAGAAAAATGTCAGAATGTTACATAATATTCTCCCCCCCCCCCTCCAATACATTTTTTGTTTCAGTTGAGATTTTTTATTCTGTACGTCTGATTGTCTATATTGTGGTAAAAAATTAGAATGTCACCCGTCGTATTGATTTTGTGTGAAATAATGTCAGTGTCCCCTAAAGCGTCCCCTTCAAAGTGGAAACAATGAGAATATTTGGTTATGGGATGAATGAGGCTGTCTCTTTCTTCCTCATTCAAGCCTGAGAGTTTGAGTACCTCCATTAGTTTCTCAACTCTGACTGATCATTGTTTCTCTCTTCTAGATTATTCTCGTGAGCTCCCCAAGAATGACAAATTTTTTAGCTCCACCGGGGGAATCGTAATTTAAAATTCGCGCAGGACCATATTTATTGCATATTTATTATTTTCAATAAAATGCAAGGAACAAGAATTTCCGCGCAGAAATTCAGTGCCTCATATTCCGCAGGAAGCTATCGGAAAGTTTCCTCGGACCGTATGAAAGACTCTTATTGCAATTAGAAATTTAAATCTGATCTATAATCCAAATCTCGATTAAAGTTAGAGTCTTTCTAATGTTACTGATATTGATAGAAGCAAAGGTTTGCATTCTTTGACTTGTACTGAGAGCTAGGAGCGTGACAAGTTTTTCAAACCAATGTTGAAAATTCAACTCTTCATTGGTTGATTACGAAGAAAATTGATTTAGGACCATTTGCGGATTATAGGTGTGGTCGTATCTGGGGCGAGCTGGTCTCAATCTTGAAATTTATCAGAAAACCTTTGTAGTCATTTATCGCTGGTGATTCGAGAATCTGCAATTAAGGATAACGCAGGCCTAGTACACTTGAGTGTACTATATGAAGTGCCTTTCCTCTTACTCTTGAGTAAGAAATTTAAAGCCACAGAGTTTTCAACGAGATATCTGGAATTAGTTTTTCCTTCCAGGCTTGCCGGACAACCTTCCGGCCATCAAAGTAAGGTGTCTCCAAAGTTTCCTGTTACAAGAAAGTAGGAGATTCATTTTTGGCTCAAAATAAATTGGTTCTTGCATCAGCATTATTTGAAAATCAGGTCGCTGAGGATGAATAGACAGTCTGGAATATTCACAATACCATCAGATTCCATGGATTTGATTTTGTCAAGGGCCTTCAAAGTAATTGAAAACGTGGGAAGGCACAGAAAAGGCACTCTTTCACAGACAACGTAAAAGCATCAACCACTACAGAAGCGGGATCATTCTTCCACAATACATAGGGCACACATTCATTATTTGTTCGGCTAG
Organism: Andricus grossulariae; assembly: GCA_011634705.1. Taxonomy (NCBI): domain Eukaryota; kingdom Metazoa; phylum Arthropoda; class Insecta; order Hymenoptera; family Cynipidae; genus Andricus; species Andricus grossulariae. The sequence continues at coordinate 189,434,698 of JAABKJ010075445.1, read as the reverse complement.
AAAATATATTCCTATATGGCTTTTCAAATAGTCTAGTTATGTTTTCTTTTAAGAAAAATCAGCTAATTCACATTCAGTTTCAGGCAATAATTTTCGGGATTCATGATCTGCCTCGAAATTTTATTTGGAGCTAATACGAGAAGTAAATATAAAAATTATTCGTTCTTCACGCCATTTCCTAATTTCTCCAGCCATCTTATTTAAATAAACATGCTTAATGTCTTCAACTTAGTGCATGAAACAGATGGCTGTTGTATTATCTATTCTTAATACAACAAAACAAGGATTTGAATTTCTAGTAAAACAGTGAAGACCAAAGAGCTTCAATATTGAGTTATTGCTCACTTTGAGTCCGTGAAGTTTCTTAGAATTTATTATCAACAAGATACGAGCAACAAAGTTTCTATCTTTATGAAGCTTTAGAAACACTTCGGTATAGTCAAAGATATAATTCTAAAATAGACAAGTGCGGCTTGGTATAACTTGGATCTTTTTTTCGTTGATTAAAAACCCTTAACTTTTGAACAATGTATGAGTTTCGCTGAGAAGGAGAAGTAGTGAAAGTTGGAAAAGTGAGGGAAAATAAGGGAAGCGGAAGAAGTAGAAGTAAGGTGAAATGTGGAGAGGCGCATTATGGAGAGTGAGAGGAAATTATTGGAGGTGAAGTAGGAGAAGTTGAGGGAAATAAGGGGAGGAGAAGTTTGAGAAGTGATGGGAAATTATAAGACGGAACCTCTTCTATTGGACTGAATCAATCAGTACTATTAAAGAATTGGAAAGCCTTTACAGGATTTTCTGCTTGACGGTCATTGTTGCTATAAAAACAACACCAACAGCAGCTGTTGATATCATTCTGGACATCCCTCTGTTACACATTTTCCAAAGGAAGATTATGGCAGCGGAAGTCTATATGAGAAACCTTGGAAATGTTGAGGTGACAGATCTACATGATATCAGTAAGCGATTGCTATGCGAGGATAATATTTTTGCCATGGAAACTGATGTGATGTTAAGGAAATTATTCTTTATGAAACCCTTCAAGGTCATTTTTCCTATAAGGGAAGAATGCTATGATGAAGGAAGAAGGAAAGAATTATTTACATCAGGAGGTCTTGCTTGGTACATAGACGGCCCCAAAGGCTACTTGGAAACAGGGTGTAAAATCTATGGCAAGAAGCTCAGGTGTGAGATAATAACATCATTGGGCACATTTCCTACAGTTTTTCAGACTGAAACAATAGCTATTAAAGTTTGCCTGTAGAAAATTTGTAAGTGAACTTACCAAGGCCCTTCACATTTACATTTATTGTGATAGCCAAGCAGCACATAAGACTCCTACGCCTGAAGATTTTACTTTCAAGATCTTTTTAAGGTTGCCGGTAGAAAATGGGGCAGTCTGATCTGGTTTTCCGTTGATGAAGATGTTAAAGGTAATGAAAAGCAGATGCACTAGCTAAGATTGTAGCTTGACAGCCCCTGATTGGCAGGGAAACCCTACTGCGTTATCTCGTACACATCAACGAAAGGACCCCTCGGTAAATGGCTCTCGGTGGAGCATAAGAAATATTTGAAGGGGGAGAGGGAGGAAATGGTACATTCTAAGAATTTCGTATCTGGATAATGTCGCAGTATGGATGCTTACTGGACACTGTTGACTGAAAAAACACTTGACTAACAAGAGGATTGGAGACAACCCAACTGGAAGTATGAATTTCGTAAAGAGACAGCTCATCACATACTTTTTGAATGTGGTGCACTGACGTGCCTCAGACACAAATACCTGGGGGATTATTTTCGCAAGCCAAAAGACCTATATGACATCTGGAAATCAGTGTGACTCAAGTCCAACGAACTACAGGCCCATAGCTAATTTAGTACCACACACTTTAGTTGCACTCCTAGAAATGATTTTCTGAAACATTCTACATGCGCCCTCTGTATTTTCATTGCCTTCATCCCTAACTCAAGTAAAGTTTTGAGACAGTGTTTCATTCCATAGTATCATTTGAAGCATTCTGCAAGGCGTCCGTTACTTCAATTATTTTACCATTGGCTAGGGCGCAGTACACTTTGATCAATAATCTTTTGATTCCCGGTTTCATGCTAGCCCACAATTATGCAGGACATATAAGTTCATACTATTTAACATGCTGTTCTGCTGCTTTATTTATAACCAAACCGAATCCTTGACAACTATTGGATTCATTTTCTACTTCTGACCATAGTGCAAAGCCGTTTCTCAACTCCCCATCTTTTTTCACTCTACTGTAATTGTCTTTCCTCGAGATCATTCAACCCTTTGGCATTCCGAACACCCAGTCTTCATTCATCGCCTAAACATTTTTTGAATGCATGCCTCTCGTTAACTAGAGTTTGAATTAATTCCGAGGCCACCCAATTAGTTTTTAGTAATGAGTAATTAATTAGTAATCAGCTACACTATTGAGTAAAAATCTCGTGCGAAATAATGAGCAAAAGTCGTCGTAAGGTTTATAGTCCAGCTATAAGTTCAGTCAAACCCAACATCGGTCAATTTGAGGGGGAGTATAAGGGCGGGACTAGGACCAAAACATCTCTTCGAAGATTCCTGTAAACATGCATGCCCTACTTGTCCGTTTTAAAAAAAGAGGTATGTCATGGAAATATCAAACATATTGTTGTCGTTTTTTTATCATGCTGAGCATGTAATTTTTGAAATTCGAAGAGATAAATATTGCCAACGTTACACACTTGATCCTCAGTTTTATTTCAATTTCAGGAATACAAAGTGTGTCACATTTATGTGCATCATAACTCTATGTAACATGCGTGGATTTTTTAAAAGCAGTTTGCGAAGGGTGTATTTTGCAGTGTTCAGTCTTCCATTTCTTTAAACTATTCAAGTGTGTAACGAAATGTGTTTCACATGCTCCACTTTATAATTGAGTAGAAAGTTGCTATTGCGGCCTACTGGAACGTCCTCAACTTTCTTTTGCCAAAGAAATAATCTTACCGCTTTTCATGTTCATTTTTACCTGTGCTCTAACAGCACAGCGATCGCGAGATGAATATACACAATTTGTTCTTGGGTTGAAACAACCTAATGAAACTTCTTTCTAGAAAGTATTCGAATTGGCTTATCTGCAGAAAAAGTGTATTTTCAAAGTTTGAATACACGGCGCGCATTCCCATAGGAATTAACCCGAATAGATTCAGGTTGATTCAAACTTGAAGAGTTAAAAATTAAGCAATTCCAAACTTTGTTTGAAAATTGAAGAATTCTTAAATTACAATCTTAAAATTAATCGTTAAAAATAATTGATTTTTAGATTATGCATCATGTTAAAAAGTTGGATTTAAGCAAAAATAAATTGTTCTTGAATCACGATATTTTATAGAAGCTGGAGTCCATGTCAAGTGATCACAAGAATTTTTGTGCTTGAATGGGATTTGCGTGTAACTCGGTGTAATCAGTCCTTTAGTGGTAAAGAAATATCGCAATAAATATTTTTTTTAAATCCTAAAAAATGGCGAAGATCGTATAGTATTTTAAAAGAAGCGATTTTTGTTTTTTATATGAAAGTACGTCTTATTGCAAATAATTTCAGACTTGAAAAGCTAAATCGGTTAATTAGAACCAAAGATATGTTTATTCAAACCCCTATAAAATAGACTTATAGGGGTGGAATTCAAAAATAAATTTCTCATTCGTATTCTATGGCCTTTTTCGTATAAAAATGCATTTCTTTCTGTTAAAATTTCGTCTTTTTTGTTAAAAGTGCAACTGTTTGATCAAAAATGATTCTTTTTTCGTCGAAAATGAAATTTTTTGTTCAAAAATCAATGTTTTGTCGAAAATTCGTATTTTTGGCTCAAAAATTCAACAAATTGGTAGGAAATTTAACTGTATGGTTGAAAGTTTATTTTTTTGAAAATTCCTTTTTTTTATAGAAAATTCAAGTATTTGGTTTAAAAATTAATGTCTTTCGGCAAGAATTCATCTTTTTGGTTGAAACTTCAACTATTTTGTGGAAAGCTTATCTTTTGATTAAAAATGCAAATAACTGTTTAGTTGAAAATTCATCTGTTTTGGTTAAAAATTCATTTGTTTTGATTAAGGATTTTACTGTTTTATTGAAAAATTAGTCTTTTTTTATTCGATTCAGCTGTTTTTGATTTAAAATAAAAATCTGTTCTTACTTAAAATATCAACTATTACATTTTTCGTTGAGAACTCATTTTTTTTCGTTGAAAATTCAACTTCTTGTTTGAAAGTTGAACTACTTTGTTGATTAATAAAATGCAGTATTAAATGTTCGATTAAAAAACAAAATTGAAACCGAAAAAGTCATTTTTCGCTAAAAAAAATAAGAATTTTTAACAAAATTAATTTTCAACTAAAAATACGAATTTCCAACAAAATACATGAATTGCTGAAAATATTCCTATTATTAATACAGGTTTAATGGTATTTGGTAAAATATAACAATTTATATTTTCATAAACAAATTAGATGAACAATTTTCAAATATTTTGAAAGTTCAAGAAATACCGAATAGATAAATTGACGAAGAATAGAAATATCGAATTATAAATTCTCAAATTTTAAAATTTCCAAAATCCGACATTGAATTATATAATTTTTAAATGATATAATAAACGAAATATAAAAGTAACAAATTATTAAATTCTGTAAATAATTAAGATTTAGAAATCAAAATTTGCCGAAAATATATTTTAATGTAAATAAATGATTAAATAATTAGGTAAATAATTTATTATTATATATTTCAAACTTCTTTGAAGTATCTTGCACATTGGGATTGATAAAATAATTTATAATTATTTAAAATATTTAATCAATTATTTACTAATTATTAAAATTTACATTTCGCGAATTAAAACATTTATGTTAGTTTAATGATTCGTTAATTGAATAATTTTGAAATTATAGAATTCGATAATTTGGACTTCCGAAATATTAAAATTCGGGCATTTATTATTCGCTACTTTTATTTTTAATCAATTTTTCTATTTAAAATTTATTTTTTTAAATATTTTTCACGTGCTTTAATATTTTACTGCAATTCACCATTTTATTGCTTTGGATTAACAATAATGAAAACCAGTCAAATCGTGGGAAATTGTTGTAAATATTTTCAGAGTGCTTGCTAAAATCTAAGAGTTTCTTTTCACAGAGCAAAGTTCAAAATTTTAAAAATGATTTCTATAAAATTATAACTCCTACCGACTGCATTTTTTGTAACGTTTTTTTTTTTATTTTCAAATTAATTTACCAACCGAAAAAACATTGAAAAGAGCATTTAAGAATTATTTTTCTCCAAATGTATGTAATGTAATGTGAATGTATTATTTTGTTTTTAATTTTGTAATTTTTCTTCGTGAAAAGTTACCCTAAGAAAAAAATTCCCGGCTATTCAATTTTTCAATGTTCAAAACTTTTAATTTAAAGTATTTTCTAACCAAACTAAAAAACTTTCATGTAGAATTACAAACAGACATGTCTATTTGTACAATTTCAAATAGAATATTCAAGGAAACATCACAACAAGTAAAAATGGAATTAAAGTAAGGGGAATCCAAATTCGAAATTAAATTTTTACAGATGCAACATTTTAGTTTTGCATAAGAAACTTTATTATGAAATCGCTAAATAATTGAATTACAATTGTAACAACAAATTATACAATTTTTTATAAATGATTATGTAAGTTTCAAAAGTGAAGTTACAAAAGTATCTTTTTCTAACATACGAGTATATAAAAAAAATTTTATTACACTGTTAGAAATATCTGCTTGAATTTTCAATTACATCCGTGTGAAGTTTTATGCAATTACCGTAATTGAAATTAGGAAATGCACGTTTTTAATTAAATACTCGTATATTCATAAGACCCTAATGCCAATAAAAAATTCTTCACAACAATAAGAAAAAAATTAGAGTGACATCGATAAACTAAGTTTTTTCAAGGAAACGAAGTGGGATTAAAAATTATAAAGTTTTTTTTTCATAGAAATTTATCAATGGAATAGTAATTCGATTTTTTAATATCAAAAATGTTTTTCTTGAAAAACGGCTGCGGCGAAGATTTTGGTTTTTGTCAAAAAATAGTTTTAAGACGTCCTAGACACAAAATCAAGAAAAACATTCTTGGGTTTTGCAATATTGGGTTGAAGTTACTTCAACGAAAACTCAGGTACGCGATAATATGTCAATTTTGGGACATACTAATATTTCAAGAAATTTTATAAAATATCTGGTGCACCCGCTCGTCGACTCACCATTTGTAATTGTTTTGGTTATTGACATAAATTTAAATTTAAAAAAATTTCCCGCAGATGAGGTCTTGAACGGCCTGTTCCACGACCTGGGGCACTCGGATTGTCGACTCACCATTGGTAATTATTTTGACTTTTGACACAATTTACATTTTTAAAAAGTTCTCGCAAAATACGTGCTGAACTACCTGGTGCGAAAACCGATGCACCCGGATCGTCAACTCACCACTGTTAGTTATTTTGGATGTTAGCACAATTTAAATTTTAAAAAAGTTCTCGTAGAATACATGATAAACTACCTGGTGCGCGACCCGGTGCACCCGGATCGTCGACTCACTATTGGTAATTATTTTTGATGTTGGCACAGTTTAAATTTTAAAAAAGTTCTTGTAGAATACGTGATAAACTACCTGGTGAACGACCCGGTACACCTGGGTCGTCGACTCACCATTGTTAGTTATTTTGGATGTTAGCACAATTTAAATTTTTTTGAATTTCTCTTATAATACGTGCTAAACGACCTGGTGCACGACACGGATCACCCGGATATTTGACTCACCATTGGTAGTTATTTTAGATGATGGTGCAATTTAAATTTTTAAAAAGTTCTCGTAAATGACTTCTGGAAAGACCTGGTGCACGTTCCGGTGCACTCGAGTAGTGGACTTACCATTTAGAGATGTGTCGGTTATTGGCAAACTTAAGATTTTGATTTTCAATACGGGCTATTGTTCTCTAAAATTTGGATGTTCTTAAGAATATTCATTTGTATTTAGCGTATCCTAAGCATGGGAGACGGACAAGAGCAAGGCTTTAGCCAAGCTACCATTTAGCCGTGGCCCATATTTTAGCCAGATATTTTCAAGTTTATTGCCATGCGTGAGACATGCTAACTTTTATTATCTGGAAATACAAATGGATATCCTGGCGTTACAATTGGATTGCCCAGGATTACACAAATTATTAACTGGGACTGAGCATGGATTACTGAGGATTACGAGTAGATTACCTGGGATTACAAGTAGATAACCTGGGATTACAAGTGGGGTTTCTAGAATTCCAAGTGGATTACCTTGGATTACAAATCGATTATCTGGAAATACAAATGGATATCCTGGCGTTACAATTGGATTGCCCAGGATTACACAAATTATTAACTGGGACTAAACATGGATTACCGAGGATTACGAGTGGATTGCCTGGGATTACAAGTAGATAACCTGGGATTACAAGTCAGGTTTCTGGAATTCCAAGTGGATTACTTGGATTACAAGGATTAAAAATGGATAACGTGGTGTTAAAAGTGGATTAGCTTGAATTAAAAGTTGATTATATAGGATTACAAGTAGATTCCTTAGTATCATACTGTATTGATTAGATTACACAAATCACAAGTAGATTATGTTGGATTACAAGTGGATAATCGAGAATTTTATGTGGATTATTTCGGATTACAAGTGGATATCGCGCGGTTACAATTGTATTGTCTGGGATTACAAAGCGGATTAACTGGGACTGAACATATATTACCTGGGATTACGAGTAGATTACCGGGGATTACAAGTGGATTACCTAGGATTATAAGTAGGGTTTCTAGGATTTCAAGTGGATTACTTGGATCAGTAAATTTTTTTGCCAACTAGGCGGATTACTTATATTTCTCTGGATTACCGCTTGATGACCTAGGATTACAAGAGGATTTCTAAGGATTACAAGTTGTTTGTCTAGAATTTCAAGTGGATAACTCGAATTGGCCGTATTATGCGGATTACTTAGATTACTCCAGAGAACAAGTAGATTACGCTGGATTATAAGTGGATTATCTGGGATTAAAAGTGGATTATATATGATTGCAAGTGGATTTCCTAGGATACTCTGAATTACATAGATCACTCGGATTTCTTGGATTGCTCGCAACACAAGTGGATTGTAAGTGGATTACACAGGATTACACTGAATAATAAAAACTGATTGTTCATTTTATATTCTAGATGGTAAATTGTAGATTATAAAAATGTAGATTGTAGATTATTTTATTCATATTTTAGATAGTGGTTTATATTTTTAAAATTGCATAACTTTTTCTTTGTGGTTGCAATATTTATTTAAAAAAATTAAAATTAAAAGAATTTCTAAATATTTGACCATTTTTTTCTATTTACCAGTCGTCATTTCTTTCGCACGATGAGCCCAGGAGAGCAAAGAAGCCACATTGGCTCGCAAATTTTCAAATTGTCCCACGCTCCTGCATATTTTACCATGCTATTTCATATTTTGGACGCCCCTTTCTTTTTTCTTATGTTATTTTATATTTCTTTACGCTTTTTTCATATAATACCACGCTCTTTCTATTTCCTCACGCTAATTCAGATTTCATGACGCTATTTCATATTTTCCCACGCCCCTTACTTTTCTCCACGCTATTTAATATTCTCCCACGCTAATTTTTTCTAGAGTATTTCGTATTTTTCCAAACTTATTTTATCAGTTCTTGAGCTTTTTCCTATTTTCCCACACTACTTCATATTTGTCCACCCTCGCACTAGAGGGAAAATAATAATAAACACGAAAAAATATGAAATAGCGTGGGAAAAAGCAAGGGGCGTGGGAAGAAAAGAAGAGAGCGTGGGAAAATATGAAATAGCGTAAGAAAATAGGAAGGGGCCTGAGATTATATAAAAAAACGTGGTAAAATATAAAATAGCGAAAGAAAAACAAACGGGATCCGGAAAATATTATATGGAATGGGCAAATAGAAAGAGGCGTGAAAAAATACGAAAAAGCTTGGGAATGTATAGAGTTCCTTTTTTTCTAATTATTTCACATCTCCTGATGTTCAGCTACAACAAAATCACTATTTTCTTAAGATTTGAGCCGACAAAACATCAAAAGCATCATTTAAATTGACATCTTTCTCAATGATAGTTATATGGTGAAATATATTTCTGAATTTCAATGCGTACACAAACGCATAGAATCGTCGCTTCGCTATATTTTATGCATAATATATATATTATTGAAAACTAAAGGTTAACAACCACCGCAAGGTACCACTGGGAGCAACTGTCATCTAAAAAAAAAAAATTGACATCGGCTCCCAGTAGAACCGCGGTAAATCACATAAATGGCCACGTCTCACAACCGTGATGACAGCTTTCTGCATCCATCTCGCAAGTGCCGTGGTATATTTTTGGCACGCGGGTATGGCCTTAATGTTACGAACCAGTGATAGTTTCTCACCTCCGAGAGCACATATCACAAGGACAAATACTCGTACCGAATATTTTGGGTACAGTCGTTGCAGCTCCCTTTCAAGGTATTAATACCTTTCATTCTTTTCTTTCTCCTTGGCAGTGATGTTGTATTCAGAAGGAGCCGAGGATCCGATCACGAATAAAGTTCGTTTCTCGAAGTCTTGGAGAACAATGACAGGCCTCGAGTGTGCAACGTAGACTGCTGTCCGAAAATCGTATTTCCAGAAAATTTGGCACTTCTCGTTTCGGACAATTGACTCTATCTCCCTTGGAGCGTTCGGCAGGGCAGGGTCGCGCCATTGAGATTATGTGGTAAAAATATTACATCGAACCATTCATCCGTGTAGGAGGAAACTGCTGTTATGTAATACATAAGCTAAAATTCAATCCTGAGGAAGCGCCTTAAGGTGCTTTGTCAGGCTTGATTTTTAGCTTATGTATTGCAAATGTCATGTTTTCTCCTACAAGAATTAATTGTTTGATGTAATATTTGAACCACATAATCTCACTGGCATAATGCACAACCTATTAGTGCCCTTTTTCAAAAAATGGTCTTGTTTTTTTTAATTAATCGACAATATGCTTCATTAATGCGCCTGGAAATGGGCAATCCACTACCGGTAAAGTATCCGTGATGAACCGAAAACAGGCGCTCTCCGTGCCAAGAAGGACACGAGAGAATATTGACCGATGTTCCTGATCATTTTTTTTTTACAGTTATATTATCTTCAAATTTTTTCAGCCAATTAAAATTTCATCGATCCATTTTTTTCGTAATTTTAGAGATTGTAACAATGTTCATTGTCGGCGGGTGATTTACTTTGGTCTTTATCGAAAGACATAAACAGCTTCGAGAAAATGAGATAATTACACATCGGAATAATTAATTAATCACTCAATTGATGATTAATCAATTAATTATTATACAGTTCAGTGGTATTAAGTAATTAATTAATGAAATACAAAATTACTTCATTAAGTAATTGATAATGGGAAAATTAAGTAATACGTACATGAATGACAATGGTTCATTAATTAATTAACAGTTGCTGCATTCGCGTGTGGGTTCATTATTGATTTGTGATTTAGTTTCGTCTGTTTCGGGAGACAAAATCAAGTGCAAGGAAATCAGATATTTACATTAATTACTCAATCGATGATTAATCAATCAATTATTACACAATTAGGTAATATTAGATAATTAAGTAATTAACTAAATAATTATTCACTTAAGTCATTGATGATTACGAAATTAATTATTGTATAAATGAATGATGATGATTGATTCACCAATTAACAATTACTGCATTCGTGTGTGTATTTATTATCGACGGGTGATCTAGTTTCGAGTTTCGACTTTATCGAAAGACAAAAGCAGATTCAAGGAATACATCGGTTTAATTAATTAATTACTCAGTTGATGATTAATCAATTGGTTGTTATACAATTGAGTAATATTGAGTAATTCATTAAATAAATAGATAATTACTTATATGAGTCATTAATGATTAATAAATTGATTATTCTCGGTTCCCCCCCCCCCTTCCAGTAACAGAAGTTTTGGTGAGACTGACGTTACAACAAGATTATACCTTACACCTATATACCTATCTACCCTATACAACCCAATCTCAAAGTGTTTTAGAATAGTACAGGTAAGAAACATGTAAAACAAACTTCACAACACCATAATTCAGTTTAAGGAAATGTACAAGTAAAATATAATATTGTTTTTGATTCCAAGTGGGTTCAAAATCATACAAATCCCTCGCTTCAAGCTCCGCTGCTCATACCTTCACCAACATCTTCCTGCTTTACTTGTTCATCTTCAAACTCTCTTGGCTAAGAAAACCCGACTTCCCTTTCCCAGTCCTCACTTCTCCTCCCATACTCACCTGCACAACCTATTAGCTCTCCCCTTACTTTCTCTTGCTACCATCCCTAACTTGAAAAAATTACATCTACTTCCCTTTTCTGATTTTCCCTTTCTCCCTACTTATCTGCTACTAATTTTCTCTTAGTTCTCTAACATTTCACTGCATCCTTCTCTAAAATTCAAATCTCTCACTTCTCCTACTTCCCTAGCTCTTCTTCTCGCCCATCCAATTCCTCCTTACACATACCTCTCCTTTATTTTTCCTACGTCCTCTCCTCTCATTTTCTCTTATATATCCATATTTGCTTCTCCTCATTTTCAATCACTTGCCATACTCACCCTGCCCTAATTTCCTTTCAGTTCCTCTTCTCCCGCTGTTGTTATTATCCCTCACACCCTATATAATTCCTTCTATAATTTCCCCTACTTCGCATCTTTTCATTTCCTTTATTTCCCTTTCTTTCCTTTCCCTTATTATTCCTTACTTCCCACATTTTCCCACTCCTTATTTCCGCTCACTTCCCCTGCTTTCCACATTTCATTTATTCTTACTTTCCCTTATTTCCCTAACTTTCACTACGCCCCCCACGATTTGCCGTTACTTCCTATAATCATCCTCCCCTTATTTCCTCTCATTTCCACTACTTTGCTTCTCCTTATTTCATCTGATTCCTCTTCTCACATTCCCCTCATTATTTTGTTAATATGCAATCCATCTTCTTTCGTAGAGAATTCATCTTGTTGTCTGGAATTTAATTATTTTGATCTAAGGGCAACTATTTTGTAAACAACTCGTCTTTTTCGTAAACAAGACAATCTTCATAGTTAAAACATCAAATTTGATTGAAAATTCAACTTTATGGTTGAATGTTATACTCTCCTCTCCATACTCTATTACACATTATCCATACACTTTCCTCTCTTTTCTTCATTACATTCTGATCTCCTTTTCCTCTTTACATTCCTCACCCAATCCTCCTCCATTTTTCCCCTCAACTAACTTCTTTTTTTCTTGTGTAATGTAATCCTCTTTTTATTTCTTCTGTAATTTCCACCTCCTCATCTATATTTCAAATTTCGGTGAAAACTCAAAGATGAAAAAAAATGTGTTGGGCTTATGTAAAGATAAAGGCTATTCTATACTGGCCTCATAATTCGTCACAAAAACTCAGAATATCAATATGTTACAAACAGTTTAAAACTATATTACTAAAAAAATTAATACCACGCACTGTAGAATTAATTGATGCATTATTCTGGATCAACATGATATTAAGGCATTTTTAGTGTAGGAATACAATGGAAAAAAGTATTTGTTCTTTTATAACATTGTTAAATAATTTTGTCATGGCCCTAAACTCCATTAATATTTTCAACAAGGTAGCGTAGAAAAAATGAACAAAGCTTTGTTCAAAGATATTCATTTTTCAAGAAATTTTGCTCCACCAAAAGATGTGAAGCCAACTTTCCATTCTGTTCGCATCATACTGATAACTTCAATGATAAGATAAAATTAAGCACATAGAAGTGTATCTTCTTGACAACGAAAATATCTGCAACTTCGCCGTACTAAGATTTGTAAAAATTGATTTTTTTTTTAATTTTTCGCCAATCTATTAATCCTGACTTTACTCATAATAAAAACGCATACCGCTCGAAATATCCTGAAAATTTTACTACTTTTGGTTGAAAATGCTCTCAACTACGTCTGTGAATTTTAATATAATCTCGAAAACTGTCGCATCGTTTCGTGAGATTTCCACAGGACCCTTACGTATTTTAAAGTAAGGCCATCAAATTTAAAAGGTATTTTGTTAGCTTTTGGCCTTTGATGCTTCGAATGGAATGTTTAATTCATATATCACACTGTATCATCGTACTACAAAATAAAAATTGTCGAATTTCCAATGCTATTAATTTGAAATCGTTCAAGCACCAGAAGCATAAGGTGCCTATTTCGAAATTTATAAATCAAAAGAAAAAGGCTTTTTGATATCTTGGCTGAAGGACATTTTGCGTTGCAATACCAGCATAGGTGTACTCACTGTAATTAATGGCGCTTGGTTGTCCGAGCAGATTGTAGTCTGCCTGGCAGCAGCATTTTTTTAATAATGCTTCAGCACAGCTAAGGACGGCCAGGACCTCCGCTTGAAAAACAGAAGCATGCCTGTCCCTGTCCTCCTTCCCGCTGTATAATAAAATCCAGCTAATGGCCCTTCTGCTACTACAGAGTCGTGTCTGTACAAGATTTTCCTTTGAAGGAGTGCATTACCATTTGTTTTCCAGAAATCCCTGATTGGGATGCAGATGCGAGAACTCTTGATGAAGTAGCGGCCTTTTATTATGTTTCTTTCCTCATTTCCACATTGAGCATTGTGCTGATTGCAATTAGCAACCTTGCTTAAAAATTCCACGCATGCTTGAAAAAATTATAAAACGAATTTGCTGTACTTCTAGGGACGACTGAAAAAATCCCGAAAAAAAAATTCTTGATACTGTAAAATTCCCGTTCAATAAAATTCCAAAAACAATAAAATTCCCGAAGAGTTTATAATATCGCCGAACAATAAAATTCGCGATATAAAATTGACCGATTATAAAATGTTCGAACTAGAATATTTCTTAATCATAAAATTTAAATAATTACAAAAGTTGTTTCTGAATTAATATTATTTATTTATTGAAAATACGATAGTAAAATATTTTTATCAGAGAAATCTTTGTTTATTATTTAAAGTTTTATTGAATTATTTATTTAATGAAGGATTGGATTTTTGAGAACATTTTTTTTAATTAAAAAAAAATACTATTTACATTTTCAACCTAAATTTTTAATCCAGAAATATATTTCTTTCAAATATTGTTATTTCGAATTAAACCCATAATTTTTTTAAACTGCAATCATTAAGTTGTTGTTCAGCACTGATTTTGCGAGAAATTTTTTTTTTTTTTTTCAAATAAAAAATTTGATTTTCCAGAACGTTTTTTGTAATTTCTTAAAAAGACTATGTACAAAAAACCTGCGTCAAGCTTCAGATCTCCAAAAAACTCCACATATTCTTTAATTCTTAATTTCTGTTCAGTCTAGTAATAAAAGTTAAGCTTCAAAGTAAAAAAAAAATTGTAATATAAATATCATATCTATCATTTGTAGAAACATGAACGTATTAGCAATAAATTATAATAATATTAAGGTATAAACATAATTACCTTTTTGAGAGTATTACTCTCAAAATTCAGTTTATTTATTGCCATCATATCAGTGCTTCTTTCATTATTGATTTTCATTATTAACTTTTCATTATTTATTCCGAATATGTATTTTCGGTATCCCTATAGACATAGTTTGACATTGTCCTCAGACATATTATATTCGGAAGAGCAGTGTTTCTGAAGCGATACATGTCAAACTTTTCTAACCTTACATAATTTTTCTATACTGTTTTCCAGTCATATTTTACGAAGAACGAGAAAAACAGCGCCCGACTTCGTAGTGCGATGTGGACAGCACCTCGATATGGCGGAAAATGTGATGTCCTATATATACAGTTCCCCCACTCTCACACCCCGTACCCCATCTAGGTTTATAATCAGCCCTATGCATCGCCCGTGTATGTGTATGTGGTAGTTGTTCTCTTAGCATCCGCAGGGGTATCGTAGTTCAAATAAATCCAACAGATGGCGCTTCGATCAGGTTTGCCCATTTTTGCATTGTTATGTATAGCGTTATCTGACAGTTAAACTCTTATTTTCAGTATAAATTTATTTATTTTCAATTGCATGTAAACAAGTGGAATTCATGACTCAGGAATTGCCACTTTTGGACAACAGATGGCGCCAGGCTGTTCCGCGGCCGTACTCAATATGCTTGAAACCGAGGTTTCGAAAGCACTGTGTGTGTAAACAATCGTCAGATATAGCAAAAACCGGTTTTTTGTTTATTGTGACTAACGTTAAGATTTGTTCATTCGTTTACTTAGATTAATTACTTAAATTGCATAAAAGTGGCTTTCAAAAGATGTTAATTTTTCTTCTTATAACAAATGAAATAATTTCGTTAATTTTCATTTTATAAAGCTCAAGTTGCTACCAAATATAGGAAAAGAGTTCTACTAATTGTTATGAAATTCACGAAGAAATTAATTCTAAATTTATTGTTTATAATCGTGTCTGATTCACGGAAAAGTTCACAGGAAAGGTCGACGCAGTCAGTGGAGACAGAGTGGGGGAAGCCGCTGTGGCATGCCAGGCGCTCGCGCCGGAATTGTATTGACGTGTTCAAATTGCAAACAGTTTTAATGTTTCAGTAAAAAATTGACGTATCAAGATTTTTTTTTGTAATTTGGACTAGCTCTCCGTGCTGGTTACAAATATTTTGGTTGCTTCTCCAAAAAACTATATCTAATACCTTAAGTTTAAAACTATTTTATTTATCTTCTCTAATTTTGCCATTAATTTATTGTTTATCAGATTGGCTAGATAGATTTTATACATACCTAATTATTTTAAAGATTTACATCTGAAAAATTACTTTAGGAAAAAAATGTAAAAAATATTTAAAATATTGTCTAATAACTATACGTACGCGACAGCGGCTTCCCCCACTTCACCGCCACAGACCGCGTCAATCCTTCTCCCATAATCAGTCACCCTACTCAACAGCAAAATAATAACGCATTGCCTTGCAAATTTTACAACAAATAGTCAAATACTTGAAGTACAAAATTTTTTTTAACATGTAGGTAAATAGAGGTCCGATCAGATAGCACCTCCACAACGGAATATCAATATTTCTTTTATGCCAGAATTTCGGACTATTTTCGGGATCTTGAAATACCCAAAAACGAATTTCGAAAAAACAACCTCTGTCACTGACAACCAACCCTTAATTTAAAAAAATACTTTTTGGACAAAAAACTACTCCCAAAAACAAATTTCGAAAAAACAACCCCTGTCACTGACAACCAACCCTAAATTTTGAAAAATACTTTTTGGACAAAACAAACTACTCCAGAATTTCGGGCTATTTTCGGGCTCTTGAAATACCCAACTCAATTAACAGCAAAACTGAGAACATATTTGGAATCAGCATACCAAAAAACATGGGGTAATACGCTTCTCTATGATTGACACATTGGGCCCAAAATTGGCACCATCCTTTGCATGTTGAACAGTTCAGTTTTCAACCTGCAAAGATGAATGTTAAAAGAAATGGTCAAATTTTCCGACGAAACAATTCAAGTTTGACCAAAAACCAGATGGTGGAATGTTGAAGCCAAAAGTTGAATTATTTCCTTCAAAATTCATTTGATGAATTAATAATTGAACTATTTTGTTGAAAATTCTTTTTTTGTGGTGTAGATCAATTCTTGAATTGCAAATGTACCTATTTTACTTTTGGTTGAAAAGCGATTGTTTCAGTTTTAAATTCAACTATTGGTATGAAAATAAAATTGTTTGTTGAAAATTTATATTTTTGGTTGCAAATTCTACTATTTTGGTAAAAAGTTGAACGATTTGGTTACAACTTTAAGTATATACTACTGAAAAATTGAACTATTACGTAGATAATGTTTGTTGTTTGTTGAAAATCAATCTTTCTGTTACAACTTTCATAATTTTAGTGCAAATCCAACTATTTCTTTGTGATTTACATTTTTATCGAAAATTAACATTTTCGGGTTGAAAATGGGACTATTTTAAAGATAATTAGCCCATTTGGCTTACAAATTCAAGAATTTTGTATAAAATTCAAGTACTTGGTTGAAAACTTAACTTTTTTGTTTGAACTTTGCCTTTTTGGGTAGAATATTAATCTTTTCTTTTTAAAACTCTTCCGTTTGGTTGAAGATTCAACCATTCTGTTACAAATTCGTTTGCTTTGTTGAATTAAACCGGTCAAAAATTCATTTCTGAAAGTAATTTGTTGTACTGCAAATTTCAATATTCCATTTTTGATAGAAAACTTTTTTTTAGTTGAAAATTCAACAATTTGGTTCGAAACGTTTATATTTTTATAATAATTCGTATTTTTGTTAGAAAATTGTTCTTATTGGTTAGTAAATCATATCTGTGGTTGAAAATCAAACTATTTGCTTCATTAATGTTTTAATCTTGTTGGAAATTTTTGTTTAAGATTCATTATTTTACTTAAAAATCAATATCTGGATGTCATTGGAAATTCCGTTTTTGCTTGAGAACTTTTTTATGAAGATGATGAAAACCATACAAGTTTCTAAATTTTTATTGAGTTAAAAATTCCATTAGGATATTGTGCCTACATGTTCCTCTTAATTTATCTGTTTACAAATAGAAAGTGAACAAATGTATGTTAAAAAAATCTGGAAATGCCGAGAGAAGCTTCTAAGGTCAATATGTTTCAAATTGTTTCGAGTAATTTCGAGATGGTTCGAGAAATAATCGAAAATGGCGCCATGCGCTTTTTAATATAAGAAAGGAAAAAAAGGATAAGCCACAGAATAAGTGAACGAGGTATCAACCGGATAATTGTCATTAAGATATCATCTAATTGCGTTTAACCAGCATCGCAATAAAGACTTACACTGACTTTTGAACTTATTAGTGTGTGAAATAAAATCAAACAAATGGCAGGTAGATATAAATTATAATACCCATTCCGCAATAACATTAACGAGATATGAAGCGTGACTAATTACGCAATCGATATATGTTCAATCAAATCCACTTCCTGTCAGAGGTCACTATATCTGTGATTATCGAGTCCCACCCTCTCTCTAATATATGTATATAATAATTCGATTTTAATCTTGAAAAACATTTATATGAGTCTTGCTTTAAAATAATTTTCTTTTTACATGGGCATTATAGGTCGAATGCAAAACTCGAATACTCTATTTTGTTTATTTTTTGTTTTTTCATACTTTTTAGGGGTTTTTGTTTAATAAAAAAATAAAAAAATAGTGGTGCCAAATGATTTTGGAAATTTTCAATTCTTTAAAGCCTATTAACAATTTAAAATTTAGGCCCCTTTTCAAAATTGTTTTATCTTTGTATCTATTGGTCTTACAGAAGACTGTCTTTATACATACTTAGGCAAAAATATCCTTAGTTTTTTTTGTTAATAACTTTTGATATTTAAAGTATTGACAAAAAATTACATTTTGTTCAAAAATATTATTCTTTAGCCTTCGAATTAACAAAATTCCAATTTATTTTTCACAGTCTTTCACATATTTCTTTATTTATCCCTTTTTCTTATGATAGAACCAAATAAGGAAATCCAACTATTTTTTATTAAAAGTTAATTCGTTTTGAATGACAAGTTTACTATTATATTTTTGATGGAGAATTAACCTTTTTTGGGAAAAATTGTAATCGTTTGGTTGAAAATTCAACAATTTTTGTAAAAATTTATTCTTTTTGGCCTAAAATTCGACAATTTGGTTAATTTTTTTTCATTACTAAAAAATCTTTTTTTGTTGAAAATTCTTTCCTGTTTGAAAATTCATATTTTTGGGTCCAAAATTCAACTCTATTGTAGAATATGGTTGAATAGGTGAATGTGTGAAATTTCAACTCCTTCGTTGAAAGTTGAAATACTTTGTTAAAAATTTAGTTTTTGGTTTGAAGATTCATCAATTTAGTTACAAATTCATTTCTTGGATTGAAAATTCATCTCTTTGGTTGAAAATAAATAATATATGTATATATATATATATATTAATAGGATAGGTGCAAATGTCATGAAGGTTAGCATAGTTAGTCCATCCTTATATGGGAATGCATATGACTTTTTGTCAAAAGTATTCCAAACGTAAAAGTAAGTTATAAATGTATCAATATTAATATTTCACAAGTGTAGAATACATTTTCGCGATTATGTTTTATCCTTTTATCGGTTGAATACCTTTCATTTTCACGAAATAAAGTCAACTGTTCAAAATTTTAAGTTATAGTGCCCGATTCTGATCAAATCGATCCGATACTCCAAACTGAAATTTTGTATATCTCATTTTATTGTAAATATGTACCAACTATGCTAACTTTTCTGACATTCCCACCTATCCTATCATAACCATGACGTCTTGCTAGAATACTCACTTGTAATAGAGTTGTGAAACATAAATACACTTTGATTGTACAGATCATAGCCAATATTAAATGACATAATATTAATGTCAGAAATCAATCCATGTTACCACACAACAGAAAAATTCAATAATTATATGCTTCGATATTGTGAACAAATTAATCAGTTTAGAACGTCAAAATTAATGAACAAATATTTTAATTGAAACATCCAAATTAATTTGACTTTATATTTTCATGATAATTATAATAACCGTTTTTAACTAATTTTAGAATAAATTAAAACATATTTACATATAATTGTGAGAATGGAATTGAGATACTCATTCCGAAATAGCGAAAAATACGAATTATAGCCAACATTCAACTACATAACCTGGAAATGAATAATTCATTCTTGTTCCTTAATACAGAAGAATTATAATTCAATCTTTATGTAATTTAATATTGTAAAAACCAAAATCAGCTAATAATTAATTAATTAGTTTCCAACATAAAAAGCGATAAAGAATTATTCCCATTGAAACATCTGAATAATGTTTTTTTTTTCATATTTTCCAAAAATTATCATTTTTATAAACCTTCTCAACTAATTTGAGAACAAATTGAAACCTAATTATAAAAATTGAATTCAGATACTCATTTCACAACACCACGAAAACTTACAAAATTTACATAATTGGAATAGAGGTATTTTGCAAATGAACCAACTTTCATCATATAAATAACAAGCAATATTCAATTACATAAACCTGAAGTAATTCCATAAAAAATGAAAACGTGTGTCCATATAATTTAAAAAATTGAATTCAGATACTCATATGACATCATCAGAAACATTTTAAAACTTATTTAACTGGAATAGGGGTATTTGAAATATAAATAAACTTTTATTATACAAATTATACCCAATATTCAATTATATAACCTTCAAGTAAATAATAAATTTATGTTACACACACTCAATTATTATCTGGTATCTAATGTATGAATTTTAGGCATTGATCATTTTCTCATATTATGTAGCAATCTTACTGATTGGGGGAATTATTTTACATTAACGAAATTTCATAAATGTATTTTTACTATTTAAATTATTAATTACAAAATTATTCGAATAATTGAAATGGCGCGAGACGCTCGAAATTGAAAGAAGGCAGCATGTAGTACGGTATCCCCACCGCTCTGTTCCGTCTCCGTTGCGCGAGCCCGAGCCAATCAGAGGGCCAGCAGTCGCTCCCTTCTTCGCTCGAGCTCTCCGCCCCCAGCACATAAATACCACCGCTCTGGGTAGATCGCCACTTGCGTCTTGTCACCAGCTCGTGCTCTGACACTCCTAGAGACTACTCACCTCCTAGTGACTAGTCTCTCTCTTTTGATCTGGCAATCGCTACTAAGAGCTCTCTCTCTCTCTCTCTCTCTCTCTTTGTACGCAGTAGGCCAATAATTCGAAATTAGCTCCAAATCAATCGCCACTTTTCTCTCCTCTCACCTACACTATCCTCTTCTCTCTTTTTCTGGTGGCTCTGGGTTTACCCTGAAAGGTCTCGAGGTCACCTTCCTTTCTTTCTTTCTCTCTCTCTCTTCGGTGACTTTGGGTTTACCTTCCTGGTTTCAAACTCACTCTCTATCTCTCTCATTCTCCCTCTTCCGTGACTTCGGGTTCACATTCGGGTCTCAAAGTTACTCTCTTTCCTCTGTCTCTCTCTCTCTCTCTCTCTCTTCTGTGACTCTGGGATTACCTTCGTGGTCTCGAAGTCACTCTCTTTTCTCTCTCTCCCTCTCCCTTCTGTGACTTTGGGTTTACCTTCGTGGTCTCGAAGTCACACCCTTTCCTCTCTCTCTCTCTCTTATGTGACCTTGAGTTTACCTTCGTGGTCTCGAAGTCACGATCTTTTCTCTCTCTTTTCTGTCATTCTGTGTTTACCCTTAGAGGTCTCGGAATCGCCTTCTCTTTTGTTCCCAGATCGTGGGTTTACCTTCGAGGTCTCGCGATTTCTCTCTCCCACTCTCTCTCTCTCACCTCTCTACTGGTCCTTCATATTACTCCTGTTCGATGTTCATGGACGGGCCTCATTCCTACCGTCTCCTCCTCTCGTCACGGGGAGCCGTAACTATTCACCAGTCTCTTCCGAACAGTCGCAAACACGAGGAGAAGTCTATGGCCAACCTGGACGCTTTCCTACGCGAGAACAACCAGCATCTACCAGCTAAGTTACCACCTTGTTCGTACGGTCACACCTATGGCCACTCAATAGCGTAGTCCGCCGGACCGAACATGCAGAATGTTCTTTCAGTTTTCTTCGTGATTTTAAACAGAGCGGATGTCTCTAATTTTACGTCGAAAAACTAACTTCTTATACTATTTAGAAACTTGTTTTTTAATTTACGATTAATTACCGGCATTTTTCAAAAAACCAGTAAAACTGTCACAGAATGAAAATAAAGAATTTTTAAATTTATTTTGCTTGTTATTTATTTAAAGTTATCTCTCAAGATATTAAACTTCTGTAAAATTTCTGCGAGTTATTTGTTTCAATTTCGAATTTTGAAAAATCCCCCCATCCCACACACGTGATTTTTTTATTCCTATAATTCCTATAATGACGAAAAAATTATAGGAAATTCATTGTTGGAAAATCATTAAAGGCGTATTATTTTTCCTACAATACTTTTTCGTAACGGAATAGTTGTTCAATTTGCAAGCAAAAAAAAATTATTGTCAATAAGTAATAATATAGTTAATATTGCAACCCAAAAAGATTACAAATTTTGTATTTCAAATAAAAAAAAGCTGAGTTTCACAAAAAAAAAGAATTTTCAAAAATTGAAACAGTTGAACTTTCATGAAAAAAAAAATTTTAACGACAACAAAAACAAATTTTCAGCAAATTATATTCCTTAACTAAGGAGATGAATCTTGAACAGGTAGAATTACTTTTTAAAAAAGTACTAAAACCTTTGAAAAATGATGTATTTTTAATCTGAAAGATGAATTGTCAGCGACAAATAGAATATAGATGACATGCCAGACAAACAATATTTTAATTTGGAATGAAAAATAGTCAAATTCAACCAAAAAGGAGACATCTTCAAAAAAATGGTTTAATTTTTTCAACCAAATACCCGTGGAGAAATTGCCCAATTTGATCCCGATTCCTGACGTGGCCCCGATCGGTTTAGATCAATGTGGCCCCGATCATGGCTCCTGCTGTGGTCCTGATCGGGGCCACATAGGGATACCCTCTGTAAATCAGAGTTGAGTTAAAAATTAGAAATAATTAAATTAAAAATTATTCCTTGTCTTAATTAGCGAATATTCAACTAATTTTTAGTTCAGTGACTGACTTAAACTTAAATTAGTTAAATCTAACTTCTCGTATGCAAAGAATATAAAAAACGACAAAAAAGTAAAAAAAGCTTAATTTAATTTGAACAAAATAGCTAAAAATGTATGTTTAGGGACGCATTCAATTAGTTAATAAATCTAAAATGATCAAGTTAGTATTAATTATTGTAGGTTTCTTTTTTAATGTGTTTAGAGTTTATACTTATTTAGATTTGAATTTGCCGCGCTAATCTCGAATGTATTCGATTAGTCTTCCATTCGAAGTGCTTCGGAATCTTCTGAAGTACCCTGAAATATTTTTAATCATTTCAAATCCTATCAGGTTACTGAAACCAATTAAAAATTCCTTGGAATCGTTTAGTATACTCTAAAACATTGCATAGGTCCTATAAAATTGATCTATATTTTCTAAATTTTAGGAAACTCTTTGATACAATACCCCATGCAAATTTTTTCATATCTCTTGAAAACGCTTTAAAATCTTTTCAAATACTCCAAAATATTTTAAATCCTCTGAAAGCAATTAAATAATCTTTAAACTCTTTTGAAATACTCTTGTCGTTTTCAAATCCTTTCATATGTTTTGAAATAAATTGAAACATTTTAAAGCTTTTAAAAATTACTTAGAATCTTTTCAAACCATAAAAAAATTCAAATCCTATAACTGACATTAAATTACTCAAATCAACTGAAAAATTCTTAGGATCTTTGAAAATATCCTAAGATATATAAAATGATTCAACATATTTTGGAATTCCTTCAATTTCGTTAAGCTCTTTAAAATCCATTATAATTTTTATAAAAATTAAACACCCTACAATATTTCCAATCCTTTGCAATTCTTTCAAATTATTGAAATTTAAAAAAATCCTTAGATTCTTTAAAAATCACTTGGAACTCTTTTAAGCTTTCGAAACTGTCTTGGCATCTTTTGAAATACTCTAAAAGTTCTCAAATATTTTATAATTTTTTCAAAATTCCTTTAAATTATTGAAATCTCTTGAAAATGCCTTGGAGTCTTTTTAAATTCCTTACATATTTATTTGAAATATTGTTAAATTACTTAAAAGTTTAAACTTTTTAAAGCTTTCGAAAATGCCTTGGAATCTTCTAAAATACTCCAAAATATTTTAAATCCTCTGAAATGAATTACTGAAATCAATTGCAAATTCCTTGGACTATTGAATTTTTTTAAATCTCTTTAAAATCAAATAAAAATTTCAAAAACAGCCTAAAATATTTAAAATCCTTTGAAATTCCTTCAAATTATTCAAATAAAAAAATTCATTGGAGTCATGAAATAATTCAAGACCTTTTAAAACTTCAAAAATCAGGTAAAAAGTTTTAAAGCTTTCACAAATGCATATAAAAGGACGTTCAAAAGTACTTATGAAAGGACGTATTAAAGGACGTACAAAAGGACGTACAAAAGGACGTACAAAAGGACGTACCAAAGGACGTCCCGAATCGGGATACAAAATGACGAACTTGACTAAGAAATCACTTTTTCAAAGGCAGAAAGGGTACCCAAAGTGACATTAGTAATTAGTGCGCACATTTCGATAATAAGATTGTACCCTTCTCAAGAACTTGAATAGCCGGGAATTTTTTTCTTAGGGTAACTTTTCACGAAGGAAAATTACAAAATTAAACAAAAATTATTAAATTTACATTACATTACATACATTTGGATCAAAATAATTATTAAATGCTCTTTTTAATCTTTTTTTGATGGAAAATTAACTTTAAAATAAATAAAAAAAAACGTTAAAAAAATGCAGTCGGTAGGAGTTATAATTTTTCAGAGGTCATTTTCTGAATTTTGAACTTTGCTCTGTGAAAAGAAACTCTTAGATTTCCGCAAACACTCTGAAAATATTTAAAATAATTTCCCAGAATTTTTATTATTTTTATTTAAAGTTAATGTGAAGAAATAAAATTTTACATTGCAGTAAGATATTAAAGAACGTAAAAAGTATAAGAAAAAATAAATTTTAAGTAGAAAAATTGATGAAAAATAAAAGTACTAAATAATAACTGCCCGAATTTTAATATTTCAGAAATCCAAATGTATCGAATTCTATATTTTCAAAATCCCGATGTGCTAGATATTTCAAAGAAGTTTGAAATATTTAATACATTATTTACATAATTATTTTATGAATTATTTACATTAAAATATAATTTCGGCAAATTTTAATTTCAGAATCTTAATTATTTAGGGAATTTAATAATTTTTTACTTTTATAATTCGTTTATCATATAATTTGAAAATTATATAATTCAATTTTGGATTCTGGAAATTTAAAATTTTGAGAATTTATAATTCGATATTTCTATTCTTCGTCAATTTATCTATTCGGTATTTTCGGTTATTGCCTTAATGTGAAGCAATGCAATATTGAAGGGTGTCACAGCATAACCGCGTAAGTGCCACTTTTTTAAAAATACGTTTTATTGGCTTAAAAATTCCAGAAAATTCCACCGCACATTTTGATGAAAAAAATATGAACTTTGAAATTGTTTAAACAATTTTTGTTGAAAAAAATTGTTTAAAAATTTGAGCTACAGAAAAACTAATAGCGCCATTCGATTCTGCGGAAAAAATGACATAAAGTCTTTGTATTAGACAATTTTTTTTCACCCAACTTGTTATGCACTATAAATACAAAGTCTATAACATTTCATTCTTTATTTATACTTCGTCACCAATTGAGTCCATGAAAAAATTGCGAAATGCATATAATTGATGTAATTTCTTCCGTAGAATCAAATGGCACTATTATTTTTTCCGATTCTCGCTTGTTGAACAATTTGATTAAACAAAAATTGTTTAAACAATTTGAAAATAAATTTTTTTCTTGAAAAGTCTTCTATTAGTTTTTATGCTATTAGAAATTCAGCCTAAAAAAATCCAGGCAAGGTTAAAAATAGGAAATTATCTTCGATTCGTGTAAAGTTTAATCGGCAAGGTTATTTTTTGTTGCAGCAAATCTTTTACTTGGAATCGATGTAAACTTTATCTTTCGTTTTTTTTTGTGAAGTAGCCTACCGCTGTCTTGTTGCTCTCATTGGGAAATTCACAAAGAATGCACTCTTTGTCATTCATTCTAAGTAGAAAAGACATAAAAACTTAAAAATTATAATTAGAATAATTAAAATATTTGCTATAGAAATTTCAGTAATATCTTAATGTGACTTTTAATTGTATTGTAAAAAAAAAACGGCAGGAATGTTTCTTTTAGTATTTCATGACATATGATCTATGGTAAAAATTGATTTTATTACCGGAAATAACAATAAAATATCACAAAGTATCCAGAAAATGCGTGTATTTGTATGGCATATATATGGACTAGGATGGTCCAAAAATGTACTGGAAATTTTTTTCACTCGAACTTTAAAGCATATCAGTCCTAATTTTGTTTGCATCCACACAAAAATAAATGTTTTTTTTTTTTTAACAAAAATCATATTTAGAGGTTCCGCAAGCCCCAAGAAGCTTAACAACGTATGCCTCACTATAAAAAAGACATATTCGTCAATTTTATTCAGCATCGTCAAAATTAGATGATTCGAGGTGAAACTCAACAATTATCTTTATAATTACCCAGATAACAATGCGTGCCGGCACGTGATCGGCCCGACGGGCTGGAGACCAACGTGCCTGCTAAATGCACGCGTCAAGCCGGCAGAATCGGAATGCGACCGAAGGTCGGATAACGGTCCGGCACATTAGACGCCCGTCGGTCGTGCAAACGGCGAGAAACGACGGGCCTGCGACTTGCACGACTGCTGCAGTCTGATAGTGCGAGTAGATTGAGATCGAAAACGCGCATGCGCGTTTTCGATCAGCTGTTCTTGCCGTGTGTCACCTCGTGTGGCGTTCACCCGTGAATTTTCGCTCGGATTTAGCGCAACGTGAGTGAAAAGTGCGATTTTGTACGTCCCGGATAAATAAATAGGATCAACTCGACTTTTCTTTTGGTTTTTGCCTTTTTGACGGATTGCTGTTCTTGGATTGCCTTGCATAAAAGTGTCTGTGGGCTCGTCGTAAAAATCTTACAGTTAGGGCTTGTACTTCACTTGAAATTGTTCATTGGAACTGTTCTTCGTCTCTTGACATCCAGCAAAACGAATTTTTACCACTCAACAGATTCAGCAGCATTTTTCTGCATTTGACTCCATTCGTCCGTGAGTCGGCATTTTACCAGACCGTCGGTCATGCAGTTCGCCGGACCAATGTCATTTTTTAGATGACAGTTGCTCCCAGTGGGACCCTGCGGTGGTTGTTAACCTTTAGTTTTTAATTATATGATAAATATTTAATAAAGTCCGGGGCACCTGCAATTTTTAACCCAGCACTGCCCAGCACTATTGAAGTCGGGGCGAAATGTCGAGGCCCCTTACTTTTTTTGATTGCAACTCGTACAAAAAAATCTCTGAATTGTCTGATAAAAAGCATCTAAAATCTTAACGTATTTTTAAGTTAACGATATGATCACTTCTATCCTAAATAATTTTTTTCAATAGTTAGAGGGCAAAACATCCCAAAAAACAGGGGTTTTCGGCCTCCTTTTTCAAGCGTCCACTTTTAGCTGTTCCCGGAAAGAGGGCGACGTTAGAAAACATCTGAAAAAATTCACACGTATTCTTTCAACATTCTTTAATGCAATACATTTTTAAAAATTCTGAAATATTAAATAATTTACTTTTTACGGGGATTTATTTACAAGTACTGTATCTTGAGAACGAATGAAGATAGGAAGCCGTGTAATGGCCCCAAGTGTGCAGTTTTGCAATGCAAGTGCAGTGCAATAATTAAATTTATGATAAAATCAATTGTCACGCAAGAAATATCACTTTGAATATTTCTGACTTTAATAAGTGTTGGCGCGTGGTCCTGCATATTTCTTGCGTAAGAATGATTTTACCATAAATTTAATTATTGTACTGCAATCGCGTTACAAAACTGCACATTTGGAGCCATTACACAGCTGCCTATCTTCATTCGTTCTCAAGATAAAGTATTTGTAAATGAATGCCCGTAAAAAGTAAATTATTTAATATTTCAGGAGTTTAACAAATGTATTGCATTGAAGAATGTTGAAAGCATACGTGTGAATTTTTTCAGATGTTTTCTAACGGCGCCCTCTTTCCGGGAACAGCTAAAAGTGGACGCATGAAAAAGGAGGCCGAAAACCCCTGTTTTTTGGGACGTTTCGCCCTGTAACTATTAACAAAAATTTTTGGGATAAAAGTGATCATATGGTTAAATTCGGAAGACCTTCAGCCAGGTCTGCCCAGACTGGGGAAAGCGACTCATTTACCACATGTTCATGTTCCACCACTACCGTCCTCTTCTCGGGTCCAGAGGCTTGAGGGGTAGTCGCTCTCGTGAAGTAGAGGTCGGTGGTGGTGTTAAATTTCCATCTGGAAAATGAAAAGTTTTCCCCAGTCTGGGCAGGCCTAAAGAGTATAGAGACTTTCGGTACAGCTCGATTTTTTCGAAAAAAATTCTATTTTTCATGCAAAAATTAAAATAAATAAATTGTCGTCGACAGCATATATATAAATTAAACTAATTCAAATTAATTTATATTTGCTTCTTCTGCATATAACATGCTTAATGTTCAAACTGTAGATTCTTTAAAGATTGTATAGTATTCAAGAACAGGTTATTGATTTTCTTGTCAGTAATAGGGTACATGAATTCTACTTCAATATTTTGTATTGCATCTATTTGTACATTTTTAAATTTGAAATTGAGTAGTGAATTAATAATATAATATCAGTGTTTTAAGAAATATGATTTTTATATCTGATGTGTTGCAGAGAATAACAGCTCTAATGATTCTCGTTTTGCTACACATGATTCTGGGAGGAGACAGTAAGAAGGAACAGTATGTACATTCTTTTATAATTATTTGTTTATCTTCATATAGTTCTAAAATAATTGATTTTATAATATCATTATTTCTATTTTTAGGAGAGAGAAAATTTAAATCAAATTAATATTTTATTATATATAATAATCTACGATTCATTCATATTCTCCACATTGAAGGTCCTATGTTTCTCTCGCTTGTCGCGTGTGTTTTGTCTAACGACTTTTTCTATTAGTTCAATGTGAAAGATTATCAGTAATTAAATTCATTGATTTCCAAGTAATTGATTTTACACTTCATAATAAAATAAGTAATTTTTAAAAAGTGTGATACAAAAATTGAAAATGATTACTTTTTAATGACTTAGTTTCAAAATCCTAATTTAAGAATACTTCAATTTTGAATGAACTTTGGAATTGTTTAATTCATTTTTAAAGTTTCTAATTCAAAATCATCATTTTCAGCCTTTTATGAAATCATAAAACTTTAAAGGCTTATAATTTCAAATTTTTCAATTTTAAACGGTGAGAATGAAACTGCATTTTTTTTGACAGAAATCTCATTTCTTAGTTTAGAAAAATTTATCCAGTAATTTGACATGTCAGTTGATACTTCATGATATAGTAGATACGTGATAAAGATTTGTACCAACTTTAAAAATGTTATAACTCCAATTAAAAAAACTCCTAAATGATTTCTAATTATAAATTTTTACGGGCATTATATTTCAACTCACTCAGTTTTGCAGGTTTACGAATTGAAATTGTACACTTTTGTAGGTTACTTCTCTAAACATGTACATTTTCATTGAACAGAACCCTTTTTTATTGATATTAAGAGAGTAATAAATCGTTTAATAAATCGGCCTTCAAAAGACAAAATCTAAGCTTTTTCAGATGAAAACTAGCTGTAAATTCGATCTCGAATGTTTCCACTTTGTTTGTATTTATAATTATATGGTGCTCATTTCACGAGCACTTTGCTTCCCGTTAGCAAATGTATTAAATATCCTGTAAACTAATTTTTTCCTTATAGTCACACATCAGTATAAGACTCAGCTGGAATTTTAGCCCTTAATATCAAAAAATAAAAAAAATAAAGTTTTTTTGTAAAAATTGTCATTTTTCCATTTTTTTGCTTCTGCACATTTTGTAGTGTACTCAAATCAAATTTTTGGCTATATAACCTATATGGTCTTTCAAAGTAAGCTTCTGAGAAGTTCCATACCAATTTTCGAAGAAAAGTATTCAATAGTTAATTTTATATTACAGTTTATATGGCTGGGGTGGCCGACATCCCAGTGTGGCAAGTGTGTTACTCCGCGATGGTTAGTGTGGCCACAGAAGTATCCAGAAGAATCTCCCAGTGCAAGAGATAGAGGCAGAAGTGTGATGCAAAAAAACAAAGAGCTCATGGTATCACCCTGAAAGATGCCCCTTTGGAAGGTGACGTTGTTCTTCGTCACACGATAATTTCCAGATTAGATAGTAAATCCAGTTTTCCAAAGGACAAGCAATCTCTCTATGCATCTCACTATGCGTGGATGCACCTTCAAGCTTTCAAATCGAAAGCTTTTCAGTAGTCAATCTCGGCCATTGATAGGACGCGCTGATGGGCTGCTGCGCCTTTGCAGACAATCGTTCAGAATAGCTGTTCAAACAAGTTATTGGCCTGTAGTTCTCTAGGTCAGACAAGTTGCCTTTTTTCGGTAGGAGTATAGTCCGTCCTACCACCAGCCAGTGCGGAATGAGCATTTTCGATTTTAAATATGGGGTGAATATCCGGGCCAAATATTTATGTGTAGAACTAAGCTTCTTCCATCAGTAGTTCTTGATATCATTTGCTCCTGCAGCGGAAAAAATCTTCGTGCCCCTAAGTGCTTTTTTTACCTCTTCGGCAGTGATTGATAGACATTCCTGCTTAGATGTTATGAGGTTGTCGCAAAACTCTTTGAAACGGATGATATTACAAGTATTTGCTTTCAACTTCCATGTCTTCAGGACCTTGTATACCTCTCTCTATCTCCCTACCTCTATATCGTTGGGCTTGGGTAGATTTTTGGCAGAAACAGCGAGATCGCTGGAGAGGCATGTTGGGTCAGCGAAAAACTCGTTTTTTGTGATCACCCCACGTGGAGAGCCTCACAAAATTGTTATGTGTGGCTCTCCACTTAAGCCCATTAGTATCTATGGTCTTTTTTTCAGGCTTCATTCACTCTACTCACACTTGTTTTATAAACCATTTGTCGCCACACTTTTCTGTCCTAGCATACTACTCTAGCTTCCTGCACGTCCATGCATTTTTTCATGCAAGCTCTCGTGTTTCTATGGCTCTGCTACGATCGCCCGTCCTGTAAAATTCAGCTTTGACGCATTAGGTCCCTTTCTTCGCGGACGGTCACATATTTGTCAGACTCTAACCCCTCTCCAATTTCTTTTGGAGGGCGGGTAGGGTCCCCTATGACTAGCCACAACAATATTGTAGGTCGCGTACCTTCCCCTTTCCAACGTCTTGTGTGGAGGCGGGAAGGCACCCCTGTAACTAGTCACGTAAATAATGTTGGTTAAACTCTGACCCTTTTCCAACGTCACGTGGGCGGCGGGAAGGTGCCCGTGTGACTGGTCACATAAATAATATAAGTTATTTACCTTAACCTTTCCAACTTCTTGCGGAGGGCGAGAAGGCACCCTTATGACTAGCCACAGCAATAATGTAGGTCACGTACCTTCCCCTCTCCAACATATTGTGAGGGCAAGACCCCCCCCCCCAACGTTTTAGGTGGAAGTTACTCCTGTGACTGATCACAGAAATTAATTAGGTTACATACCTTCCCCTTTAAAACTTCTCGTCGGGGGAGGGGGTAGGCACTCCTGTGACTGGTCACAGAAATAATGTCGATCACATCTCTAGCCCCTGCCATTTTCCAATATTCCTCGTGACAGTATGTCACTGTATTTGGATGAATATTGTCTAAACTGAAGTGAAAATTATTATAAAATCACTTTAAAGCTAGCTTGAGCTGTGGCAGACTGTTTCGAGGGATTGTTGAAGTCTTTATATAACGTTCTCGAAGTCGAAGCAGATCTCCGCATGCAAGAAGAGAAAAGAGACGTTCGCGAAGTCGAAGCAGATCTTCGCTTAGAAGAGAAGATAGACGTTTGTGCAGTCGACGTTCACATCCCTCACGGTGTTATCGTCACCACGTTATCGTCAAAAGGCTCGACTATGAAATTTAAAGAAACGAACGAGATTTTGTCAGGTTTCGATAATTCTTCAGTCATTCCAGTTGCATATTCAAAAATCAAATTAATTATTGGTGACATTGAGCTAAAAATGAATATTTTCATCGTGCCAGATGATCAGTTGTCAAAAAAAGGTTTTAATAGGGAAAAATATAATAAAGTCGGGAATTCAAGCTATCACTAATGATTCGAGTACAAGATTCATCATGACAGACGACACAGACTTATTAAGCGAAGCAAATCGCACTTTCGCCGTAGAAAATGTAGACACGTTAAAACCTATTGAAGAAAAAGATTGTACATTGCGAGGATCTAGAAGAGCAAACAAAGACCCGATTAATAACGCTATTAAACCGTTTTCGACATAATGTAGCCTTTAAACTTGAAGAATTAGGGCAATCAAAAATCGGAGACAAGTGCAATTTTTAAGATTAGCACCTGCTCCCGGCGAAATCCTGCGGTTGTCCTTATGACAAACTTTTAACCATATATATATAATTATAAAACCATGAAGTTTCTGAAAAATTGTCCCTCAAAATATACATTTTTTTTTCTTCATTTGCCCACAGATAAGATGTTTTCAATTATTTCCAATTTTTTATTGGAATTTTATTATTTATATATATTATTATTTAATACATTTATGTTCTTATGCACTCGAATAGGATTTTTTTTAGATTTATGCTCATAATCTGTTGCGATACTGTGGAAAAATAGCTTTAGAATTAGCCTAAGAACATTGCGAAATGTTGATTATTTTCGATATATTACCTAAAGTTTAAGAAAACATTAGAAATTTACACTATTTTTGCAATGTCTACTTGCAAAATGGACAAATTGGCTTTATCCCGTGCTCATTTTATACGCAATTTTAATCTTGAGAGCATTCAACATTTATTAAAGATAAAACATTTTAAATCTGTCACTATTTGATGACTGATTAAGAGAACTTAAACAGTCATCAAATACGAGGTGAACTCAAACTTTTGGCCAGTAGTGTACTATTATTTTTATTATTGATTGATTATTCATTTATTACTATTGTATAACTACTTATTAATAATTGTGAATCATACAAATAATTATATAATAAACATGTCATTTTAACATTCTCTAACTTCATCAATTACCCACGCGCAACGTCTGAGAAATGCCGAAAACTGCGAAGTAACTCTCGGGACGAGGCACAACGGCCAAGAGGGCGCTTTTACTACCCCAATTTTGGCGGAGTCTCTTATTCCATTACATTAGCAATCTCCACCTCATGTCTGCTGAGACACTCCATCTAAATTATGAGAATGTAATAATTCAAATT
This sequence comes from Andricus grossulariae, assembly GCA_011634705.1. NCBI lineage: Eukaryota > Metazoa > Arthropoda > Insecta > Hymenoptera > Cynipidae > Andricus > Andricus grossulariae. Next base: position 189,401,425 of record JAABKJ010075445.1, on the reverse strand, counting down.
TTCCCGCCAAAATATGGCTGCTATTGAAAAATGGTAAAGAGAAATTTTGGAGGTTTCTTCAAGACCAGAAATGTTGCTGTTGCCTATTTCATCGTGTTTTGCGTTGTTTAGCTGTAAATTTGAATTGTCGAGTTTCTTATGGCGTTTTCTACGTTTGAAATAAAAACTATTATTCCTGTTTAAAAATAGTTCAAGACAATTTTGTATTCATATAACTTTTGAAAACAAATAATTTCGGACTCTTGTCTTTTAAGCGTATCTTGCGGAGTTTCGTGGGAATATTGAAATATTGCGTTTTACATTTTTTTTATTTTTTTTATTATTAATAGATGGTAAAAACTTAGAGCGATGTTATGCGTCTGAGTAAATAATTATTTATAAATAACGTAAAAAATATAAGGTGACATACTTCAGACCAAATAAAACCCACTTTCGAAACTAATAGGACCTGACAGAAGCCACATCCTATTAGGTTTCTATTCGGTTTCTAATAGGCATTTTCACTAGGGTACTCAGTACTCTAGTGGACTGAAGCACATTTAGTCCACGGTGACGTCAACAATCGAGCAAGCACCAACTTAGATTCTTCTCAAAGAGCATGTAAGTCGCAAGTTCCAGCGCGGGTATTGAGAAAAAAATTTGTTTTCCAATTTTTGTTTATTCCTTATAGTATTACATGCAACGGGAAACGGAATCCAAATTTTGGTCAATAATTTATTAATATAGTAACTCCCAAACCTATAGGTCTTTTTGGGTTAATAAGTATATGTTTCATGTAAAATTGAAATGCATTTTACCTATTTCAAAAAGAGGTCGATACATTTTTTTCTTTTAATATTCAAACGTTTACAAACTATTCAATAGTAATAAACAATAAAGAAAAGTCGAGTTCAGTTTTTAATGAGAAATAACACTTCCTGAACAATAATTCAAAATATGTGATACGAAGAAATGAATTTTACTTATTTTAAAAAGGGCTAAATACTTTTTCATCTTAAAATATGTAAAAAGTTTAAAAACTATCGTGACGTAATAAACATGGAAGAAAAGTCGAGCGCAATCATGCTTTGATAATGTTAATGACAAAAAAAGATATTTTACTATGCAAAAACTTCCATGGAACGCAGTAGTTTTCAATTTATCAAAATCCTTCAAAATGCTTTTATACTCAGTTTTAAATGTGGAATTGGATTTCCTAAGCTATAATTTGAAGTATGTGAAACAAATAATTGAATTTTACTTATTTCTGAAAGGCCTCGAAACTTTCTTTTCTTTAAATATTTAAAACACTTTAATACTATCCAAAATCGATAAACCATAAAGAAATATCGAATGCAAAAACGCTCTAATAACTTTAATGAAAAAAGAACATTTTCTGCTATAGAAAACCCTCAAAAACCCCCACAGTTCTCAATGCATATAATTTTTTTATGATACTTTTAGGTCAGATTTTAACCCTCTGCCTTGACTAGCGTATCCCCACTTTGTAATCTACACCACGTGACCACCTCACCCATACAAAGTACATGAGTGTTCATGCAAGGGTTTCGGGACCGTATCCATTAAAACAGTGTATGGGCCCCCTGAATAACATATTTTCTTAATAATAAATAAATTATTAATAAAAACTTTTAAGAATAAAGTTTCAGTAATAAAGTTTAGGAATATTTATAAAAATTGCTTCAAATTGGATAAAAAATGACAGATTTATAATACGAAATCATCATGTGGAACATAACCTTAAGAAGGATATCAGCGCATGTTTTTCACATTCACTGAAATTCTCTTATTCCATTAGATCGGCAATCTCCCACCTCATCTCTGGTTACAACTTCTTTCTTTCTTGTACACAAACTATTTTTGAGAAGTATAGACAGTGTCTTCCCTGGCATTAAGAAGAAAAATTAGACTTATAGCGGGAAATTTCAAACCCAAAGGAATACATACTTATTCTCTAAGTTCTAATAGACATAAAAAATTATGTTACGTGATAATATAAAAATTTTTATTATATTATATTAGAGATACTGATATTATAATTCTCACTGTAAAAACTAGAGATCTCTTTTTTATGGTATCATTCATTTCGTGTCCTGTTTTTGAATATGAGAACTTCATGCTGTTATTTTCAACGTAAAATAAATGCATCTAGGTTGCCACCAGTGGTATCATTTTAGTACCACTCGAGACTGTTTTTCCATAGTCTTATTGTAATACCTGACTTCAACCCTCAAATAATACTTTGTAAAAAGAAACTAATTGAGGCGAATTGAGATGAATTCGATAGAACCTCCATGAATGTCGCATTGCGACAATCTCGAATTGGAGCAACGCAGTGGGTACAAAATTTGTCGACATCGTTAAGACATTTTTACGATAACTTCACGACATCCTATGTCCATGTCGTTTAGATGTCTTTACGATATCGTAAAGACGTCGTACGATCTGACGATGCCTTTACGATATCGTAAAGACACCTTAACGACATGGACATAGGATGTCGTAAAATTGTCTTAAAGATCTCGTTACGATGCCGTAAAGACGTCGTCAAATTTGTGGTCCATTGGGAAGCCATGAATTCTTATAAATTCAAAAATAAGTAATTCAATCTTCAAATCTGCTATTCGCCCGAATTCGGTGAACAATTTTTAGCGGACCTAATTCATTTGAATGTGTCAGCACGAATTAACTTCAGTATCAGCCAATTCATTTTCATTCGCGAGATTTAAAGTCAAGCTCCAATTCATCTGAATTCATCAGCATGAATACAATTAAAGGCTGGCCTATTCAATCGAATTCGTAAGCTATAACCAACGCGCTGGGCATAAAGGATCCTTTGTAAATATATATCAATGAGTCCCGTAGCTCAGTGGTCGCCCTCTGGACTTATACACTTAGGATCGCTGGTTCGAGTCGCGAGGCATGCAATTTTTATTGATTTTTTTCGAAATGACCTCGACCACGAATTAAAACGAATTGAAACTCATTAAATTCGCGCTGGCTGTAGACGGTTATTTCCATTTGCGCAGTTTCGGAAACTCCCACCACGTCCCGGTATATTCTCCTCCGCACAGTGATGTCACACTGGGCTAGACCCCCCCCCCCCCAAGTGTGACGTAATTTATGGATGGCTCCTTTGAAAAATCCAAGAAGTTTTGACATATTTTTTTCAAAAAATATTTTTTTTTAACTGTGTCCTACTACAAATAATTTTTAAAAATAAACCTTAGTACAACTAAAATTACCAAAGTTATGAAAGTTTAAGGACAAAAGGACCAAACTTTTCTATTTTTAATATCTCCTAAGTTTTTTGATTTTTTCAAAAATTATTCTAGGGTTTTTCTTTCAACACCTTAAAGAACGGATACTAGAATTTTCATCTAAATTACTAACAATAGCTGAAATCTTGAGATGATTTGACATGGAATTTCTCAACTTTAAGACAAGTATGTGCATATATGATTATGTGACAGTGTGACACTGGCGCTGTTAATAAATAAAAGCACTACTTTTCTCAAGGAAAAGAATTATTATTATAATAGTGCGAAGTAGTTTATGTATATTACCATGAATACGTCCCGCGTTTTCTTCACATGTATTTTACGTTTTATCACGTGACCAAAGAAGGGGGAATTGAAAATTCAATATTCTGAAAATATCCAACTGTCCACAGAAACAGTCAACATTAAACAAATTATTCATTACCTGTTATTATTTATCAATTTTATAAACATATTTTGTAAACAATACATGCATACTGAAGTTTTCTACGCAAAATGTTTCCGTGAGCATCGGAGCTTATGTTGAGTAATGGAAGTAAGGGGCTAGGAGTACCTAACCTATATTTCTGCATCTGATTGTTTGTGTTATTATTTATGATGGTCATAACAAATAGTTCTCTTATATAAAATTTATCAAATTCCTCTGCATACATAAAACGGTTAAATACAGAAAAGATGTTATGGTATGTGTAGAAATGGGTCCAGCATCTTGGACATGTATTATACATGGTTTTCTAAATTTGTATACGTTAATGTATTATACGCAAAAAGCCTCGCGTGACGCGTCAAAAACCATCTCTGCTGCAGAGATGATTCAGGCACCTTCTCAAAAAGCAGGTCGGCTCTTTGCTGTGAAATATAGGTTAGACTTTGGAATTCAATGAAAACAAACTATTATTTATAAAATATATGTTATAATTTTTTTCTTGCCTGAAATCAAAAGTTATATAGTTTATATAAATTCTGGTGCATTTTATTATGAGAGAAGTTTTACGATCCTGGTTCCTTAAAGCAACCAATCTCGACGCAACTGGAACGTGTAGATCATCCACTTCTGCTCCTTCTGTCCTAGAAGGTAAGCAAGAGCGGGAAATTTACGCGAGAAAACATCGTTCAACACTATGAGTGGTCACAGGACACGACGAAATCACAACGACAGGTCGGCGAAACTTTCGTGTGTTTTGAGGACACGAAGCGATATATATATATTTATCTTATATATTTATACCCTATACTTTTTTCTATATTCATTTTTATTGAACATTAATTTAAAGTTCGTATTCATGAATTGCATAATATTACTGACATAATATTAATACACGCTTATTCTAATTTGCGCAGTTTCGTCATCTCCCACCACGGTGCCTGTACGGGCTTCACGGCCACACCCGCACCAGTGGGTGACCGATTAAAAAAAGAGGCCCTGAGAGCGGGGAGCCTTGAATTGAGTATTTTGACATGCCTTAATGGGAATGCAGACAAGTTTCAGTGTCCTGAAATACCAGCCCCCTGGAACTCTGAGTTGAAAATGTACTAAGTGTTGACGGTGGACGTGTGGTGGCGCCAGCTATGCAGTTGGCCTATGTTCGTTACAAATGCATGTCAAAATAACAACACTGATTTAGTAACACACTGAAAGTAATTTACTAAAAGTTTTGAATATTTTTTGAGTGTTTGGAGTGATCTTTGCGACATTTTCCATCCTCTGAGTGAAAGAAAACTGAGAGAAACTGCTTTTAGATGTAAAAATCTGCATCTATTTCTAGATGCTCCAAAATATCCGCAGTGTTCAAATTTTGAACAAAAAAAATCTTTTTAGTTGATCAACTGTGAATATAAATTATAATTATTTTTGAAATTGAACTGTGCATTAAGGATTAACAAGTGATTAATAATTGATTTTACAAGACGATTCGAAATCAGTTCAAAATTTAAGAATTTCTTGATTTTAACGTTAAAGATTAAACTTTTTAAATTGGAAAGTCTTAGTAGTTAAACAAATGTAAACTTATGATTGAAACTTTATCAACTATTTAAAATTGTCAAATAACTTGAAAACCATATATTTATACCTAAACACTTTTATTAAATTTGAAATATTATTTTAGTCGAAAATTTGAAACTTAAAACTTTGAAATATTTTAATCAGGAAAAATAAAAATTGCTTCATATTTAGAAATTTTTGACGGTTCATTTAAAATCAGTAATTGTAAATCATTTAAATAAGTTGAATTTAATTTTAATTTAAAATTTGAAATGATTTCAAATAATTTAAACAATATATAGATTTGTGCAGGTTTTGAATAAAAAATTTAGAAGATTTTTAAGAATTGTGAAAGGCTTCAAAAGATTAAAAAAGCTCTTTTTAAGATTGCTACACAGAGAGAAAATCCTTACTTTTTTCGTATGATCTCGTCTCACGCTACGTTAGCATGGACTATATCATATTGGGACGAGATGAGTATTCCTTGTAGGGTGTATTAGAGTACTTGTATTAAAATGGCTAATCCGAGCCAAACTGCAACGCTTGGAGTTAATTTTGTTGTCTGAATGCTTTCTCACACGCTTAGCGTTGAAGTGATAGTTGGAGCGTTGGAACAAGATGAGTATTCCTCAAAAGGTGTTTTAAGCCACTTGTCTCTAAATGGCGAATCCGAGCCGAAGAGCAACGCTGGGAGTTGATTTATGTCGGGATGCTTTCTTAAGTGCTTTGCGTTGGAGTAATAGTCAGAGCGTTGAAACGAGATAACTATTCCTTATAAGGTGTTTCAGACTACTTGTCTTGTAATGTCTAATCCGAGCTAAACGTCAACGCTTGGAGTTGATATTGTTGTCTGGATGCTTTCTCAAACGCTTAGCGTTGGAGTGATAGTCGAAGTGTTGAAACAAGATGAGTATACCTTATAAGGTGTTTTGGACTAATTAACGTAAAATGGCTAATCCTAGTCAAACAGCCACGCTGGGATTTGATTCTGTTGCCCGGATGCTTTCTTAAACGCTTAGCGTTAGAGTGATAGTCGGAGCGTTGGAACGAGGTGATTATAACTTACAAGGTGTTTTAGACTACTTGACTTAAAATGGCTAATCCGAGCCAAACAGCAACGCTGGGTGTTGATTTTGTTTTCTGGATGTATTCTCAAACGCTTAGCGTTGGAGTGATAGTCGGGGCGTTGGAACGAGATAAGTATTCCTTATGAGGTGTTTGAGAGTACTTGTCTTAGAATGGCTAATCCGAGCCAAACTGCAAAGCTGGGAGTTTCTTTTGTTGTCTGGATGCTTCCTTAAACGCTTTCCGTTGGAGTAATAGTCAGAGCGTTGAAACAGGGTAAGCATTCTTGATGAAGTGTTTCAGACGACTTGTTTTGTAATTGCTAATCAGAGCCAAACAGCAACGCTGGGAGTGGTTTTTGTTGTCTGGATACTTTCTCAAACGTTTAGCGTTGGAGTCGAAGTCAGAGCGTTGAACGGCGATATGTATTCCTTATAAGGTGTTTCAGAACACTTATTCTGAAATGGATAATCTGAGACAAACAGCAACGCTGGGAGTAGATTTTGTTGTCCGGATGCTTCCTTAAACGCTTAGCGTCAGAGTGATAGTCGGAGCGTTGGAACGAAATGATTATGCCTTATAAGGTGCTTCAGACTACTTGTCTTAAAATGGCTAATCCGAGCCGAACAGCAACGCTTGGAGTTGTTTTTGTTGTCAGGATGATTTCTTAAACGCTTTGTGTTAGCGGATAGTCAGAGCGTTGGAACGAGATAAGTATTCCTTAAGCGTCAACATTTGGCAAAGCAACAGGGCATAAGCGCCAAAGTTTGAAAATTCAAAAAAGACATAAGCGCCAACATTCGGCAAAGCAAGAGGGCATACGCGTCAAAATTTAAAAATTCCAAAAGGCCGTAAATGCCAGTATTTGGCAAAGCAACAAGACATAAGTGCCAAAGTTTGAAAATTCCAAAAGGAAATAAGCGCCACCATTTGGCAAAGCAACAGGACATAAGCGCTAAAGTTTTAAAACTCTAAAAGGGCATAAGCGTTAACATTTCGCGAAGCAACAGGGCATATGTGTCAAAATTTAAAAATTCCAAAAGGCCATAAATGCCAACATTTGGCAAAGCAACAGGGCATAAGCGTTAAACTTTGAAAACGCCAAAAGGGCATAAGCGTCAACATTTGGCAAAGCAACAGGGCATAAGCGCCAAAGTTTGAAAATTCAAAAAAGACATAAGCGCCAACATTTGGCAAAGCAAAAGCATTGACTGAAATGTCATGGCGATCGGATACGGACCTGTGAATTCGCAGCACCTCAATTTTTTGTTTTCATATAAGTTTTAAAGTGTTTAACTACTTGAAAATTTGTATTTTGTGAAAGTGACGGTGACTTGTTTCATGAAACATTGTGACTTTGTTTCAACTTTCTTAATTGTTCCTTGTTTTTGCACTTTTGTTTATACGTAACTGTAACGGTTTGTCTTTCCTGCAGAACTATGAATGCATGTTCGGAGTGTAATATATTTATATCCAGAGGGGGAACAGAAATTCTCGCTTGTGTTAAGTGTGGCAATCTAGTGCATTTGGCCTGTGCTAATTTCGGAATATCTAAGAACATTTTTGAAAAACTTAAAAAGGGTCAAATGGACTATATCTGCAAGTTATGTTCTTCTTTGTCCACTAGTGCCACCTCTGCGGCAGTGTTTGGCAATTCAAGTGCGAACCCTGGACCAGTACTCTTTAGGATGTTGATGAAATAGGTATTGCATCCCCTACTCCCTCCTTCGTCGCTACCACCGAAAATGCTGGTACTCTACCCTTCGGCCTCGCCGAACTCTTGCGCAAAGTGATCTCTGACGGCGAAAGTGAAGCGCTTTCGCAGTCACGTGAGATTTTGGCAAGATTCAGCGAATTTGAAACACGACAACTACAATTTAATGACCAACTTACTTCCACCCTTTCGGAAATTAAGAATGAACTTTTGAATAACTCTAGGCGTATCGACTCATTGGAATCCGGCTCCAAAGTGAAAAATGATGAAATTGAACTTATAAAGAAGGAAGCCAAAGACTTGAAAGCCAAAGTGGTGACTCTTGAGCACGCGCTCACTAAACTGATTTTCTGCTTCCAAATCTGCTGTATTTATATGCGAGATCCCTCCTAAGATTCCCATAGGGTTGAGTGTTTTCAGAAGTAGGGATTAATCTTTGTTCCAATCAGCGTTGACGATCGATTATGTATAAGAGTGGTAGGGGTAGGTATGCCCATATATGGAAAGTGTCGCAGTAGCTAATATGTATTATATCCCTTCCTAGTCCAAGGGGTAATTAATAGAGTAGCCAATCAGCGATGAGGAATTGTGATATGGCCAAATATGGAGAATGGAGCAGTTACCAAAATATATGGTATCCCTTCCTAGATGACAAAAGCTGAGATATTCTAATGCGTAGAAGGGCATAAGTATGGGTGTATTATTTGTGCAAGGCTCACCCTCCTATAGCTGTCATCTTGATGAAGATATTTATTGCTTTTCTATCGAAGATGCAGGTGTCCGTTGCATAGAAATAGGTAGGTCAAGATGCTTAAATCATTTAGATGAGTAGTGGAGGTACCAGCATTTTGTAAACGTATGGGTCTGAAAATCTGCTCTGCTCTCAAGGTTGGCTTGCTGATTAATTTATAGCATTTCAATGAATGTGTGACTCCTTGCTGTGTTCGTTCTGCAAATTCTATGTAGGCCACTGGGTAATAGCATTTGTAAATGTATAGGATTAAAAATGTGGCTCGTTTTTACGGCTACATTGCTGATTAATTTATGGCCCTTTAATTGTTGTGTGCCCGTTTTTTGTGTTAGTTATGAGAGATTTTGTGTGTATCGCTCATTATCGTTTACTGCGCTGTGTCAATGCTATAGGCACCAGCATTGTGTAAGCGTATGAGATTGAAAATGTAGTTAGCTTTTGTGGTTGCCTTGTTGATTAATTTATATCTTTTTGATTAGCGTGTTTTGATTTTACCAGTATTAGGTTTGTTTATAATATGATTTTAAAAATAATAATTCGATATTGGATATGATCATTCAGCTTGTTGTTTTATTATTGAATATAAATGTTATGTAGTTATAATCTACTGCATATGAATGTTATGTAGTTAGTCTATTGAATATAATTGTTATGTAGTTATAATCTATTGTTTATAATTATTTATTATTATCATAAAAGTCGCGGGACGTGACATTTATAAAAGCCTGGAAGTATGAGGGAAACTACATTTCACTTTTTCGTAATAACGTGTATCATTTATGAGCAAAATTAGAAAACTAATTTTTCATGAAAAAAATTCATTACATCTCTCAATGCATATTAAAATATTAGTGGCGAATGGATTACTATAGAGTATAAAAGGCAATAATTGCCGAGCAAATAGACAACTTCTTGGCTGAGATTTTGTCGACAAAATCCAAGCGATACATTAGCGTAATTAGCTAGAGCGTGCGGTTTAGATTTAGGTAATATAGGGCAATATGGGCCGCGGAACTATTCCGCATAGAGACGGATAAAAAACCAGATAATCCAAATTTATTACACCGTATAAGAATCCGTATAGAGTTAGATGAAAACCGCATAGGGTTTTACTGGACACCGAAAATATTTCGCATATAACCGGATAAAAAACTAGATAGAAAAAATTGTATACGCCGACTAAGTTCCGTATAAAACCGTAATTAAAGTCGAACACAGAAACCGTATAAGTATCCGGATAGAATCCGATGAAAACCGTATAGGGCTTTACTGGACACCAAAAGTATTTCGTATACAACCGAATAAAAAACCAGACAGAAAATGTTGTATACACCCACCAAGTTCCACATAGAACCATATTTAAAATCAGACACAAATACCATGTAAAAATCCATTGGGACCTAAGGGGAACCTTCTATTATTGTTATTTTAACAACAATTATCTCGTAAGCCCTAACAGTAAGTAAACCGTAAGTAACCTTCTCTCTAATACCCAGCTGAAAATTCCTACACAGGAACCTCGGAGAATCCTGCACATTTCCCTGTACACGAACCTGCATTCGAACCTGTACAGGTTACCTTGACGGTTCCTATGCAGGAATTTGGCGAAGGAAATCCGTACGTGATCCTGCAAAGGAACCTGCAGGTATAAAAGTTCTTGTACACAGAAACACATATAGGGTCCTTTACAGAAAGCCATCACGAAAACTCATGTCGCTTACAGCAATAAAGTAACCTTCTCTATAATACCCAGCTGAAAATTCCTATGCAGGAATCTCGGAGGATCCTGAATATTTTCCTGTACACGAACCTGCACTCGAACCTCTACAGGTAATCTTGACGGCTCCTGTGCAGGAATTTGGCGAAGGAAAGTGTACATGATCCTGCAAAGGAACCTGCATTGACTATGTGCAGTAGGCTGGGGCGAAAAACCAACATTGTGCCTCCAGGAAAAGCCTGGGTGCGGAAAAGTGGCCCAGTCCAATCCGAAACTCAGCGCACTTTGAAATTTTGAAATTGGATTATATCTTCAGTCTCTTCTTTGAGGGTTAAATCTCGAAATTTCACTAAAAAACACTAAAATTTAAGGTTTGGAAAAAATGGGCTTTAAATCGATACCGATGCCTTCCAAGGGTGATTTTACGATGAAAAGTCATTAGAGGGTACTTAGAGGTCCGTACCGAGTCGCCAAAGTCATCCCATGCCAATCCTCATGGAGGGGGAAATGGCTCAAAATTGGGAGGGAAACGAAGAAAAACAGAAGGATAGTAGGGACGAGCAAAATTTACCAGAAAAACTTGGACCGGGTGAGCTGCAGTATGAACTTGGGGAGAGAAGGAAGAGAAAAAACAACATAATAGTGCGAGGATTCAGATATACAGGAAGAGATCTGAATGAGGAAACAAGAACAACTTTACTGGGTTTGACGGGAGTTAATATTCTGATTAAAAGTCTCGGACACATAGGTGGCAGAGTCTTGATCAAACTGGATGCATGGGGGACATAAAGGCGATTACTGGCCAATAAAAATAAACTTGGTGCGACAAAAATCTTCGTCGACGACGACATGATATGCAGAGGGCAGTAGATTCAAGACTGGATACGAAGCAAGGTGGGGGCAGCAAGGAAGAATGTAGGAAAAGCTAGTGCGAGCTATATGAATTGGACAATCAATGACATCATCTTCACATGGATCGAGGAAGAAGCCAGAGTGGAAAAGAAGCCCTTTCGTGCACGAAGAGGGGGGAGAGGCGGTGAATGGGGATGTTAACGGTATTGTGTGGAATCTTGCAGGGGCTGGAAAGGCTGAAGGAGTGTAGAGTTTCTTAAAATCCTTTGACATAGTGAAAGTGCAAGAGACATGGGTTGAGAAGGAAGAAGAGGGCGTTCTTTTTGACTCCCTTGACAAGGATTTTATTTGGATGACCAAAGCTGCGGTAAGAAAAAAAAAGGTAGAGCAATGTGGGGTCAGCTTATCGGAGTGCGTAAGAATGTGTGTGGGAATGTGAAAATGGTTGAGTGGGATTTTGGAATTGTGATTAGTGCGAGGATAGTAGAGGACATGGGTGGGGCGATATAAACACAGGTTTAGCTACAAACTATAATAAAACTAGGGAATCCGAAGGCAAAACTGTAAACGCGGAAGGAACCAAATTGTTAAAATTTTGTAAGAAAATGGGGATAATGATTATAAATGGGAGGATTGGCAACGATTGCAAAGGGAAGTGGACGCATATTGGAGAGGATGGGGCTTCGTTTATCGACTACATAATTGAGTTTGAGGGATTCGGAGATTCGGATATAAAAGATATCGAGGTGGTAACGAGAATGGGATCAGATCATTTTCCAGTGACCTTTAGGATAACTGGGATGGGGAAAGCGGGGAAATTGATGTAAGAACGAAAAAGATTGCTTTATTCGAGACAAACTGATTGAATATTACACTTTATTGAACAGTAAGGATGTCGTGCTCATTTATGTATATTGATTCCAACATCTGTTTTAAACAGAAAAACTTTTTTCATCGAAATTATTCAAAGTTGATGCATGAAAAGAAAAGACCTTGTCCACTAGGTTGTTTTAAAACCGGGTACGCCTGAAGAATATCGTGTACAGTTCCAAGCTGACGCTTAAATTGTGGCAGCCAATACTTAGCGCTCAGTTGCCAGTGGTGAATTACGCTTCGCCAAGGAGAATTTTTATTTTTTAACCATAAAATGTCTTCATTAGATGATCTGGCATCAGTTTCTAAACAAATAATTGAAAAGCATTTTATTATTTTACAGCAAGTTTGCCGAAAAAATTGACTACTGTAACGCCGAGTAGATAACCTTTAGGTTGTCGGAGCCAAGTTTTAATATAAAAATTCGATTTCTTCATTTTACTTAATAAATATTGAAATTAGAATTATTTCCCTCTGTAGAATTAATCAATTTTTAAATAGAATTCTGCACACAGAGAGAGAAAATATCTAATTCAAATAATTTTTTAGTGAAATGAAAATATTGAATTTTAAAGCTAGATTTAGAATTCCTTGTTTTATGCAAAAAAATTGATCTTACCGATTACATTTTCTTCATCTTCATCCTCACTTTCCACATTTCTTTTTTTACCAATAAGTCCTAATTTTTTCTGAGCAGTTCGTCAGTTTCGGTACTTATCGATAATGTGGTCCACTATAGTAGCTCGAGCACTACCTGACAACACCTTATTTCGGTAATTTAACAATATCCACTGACCAACGTTTGTTTTTTTGAGAAGACCCTCCAAATCCTATGAAAATTAATTTATATTAACAATTTATGTATCAAATTTTTTGATAATTTTAAGAAGTATACTGAAAAGTCTTCTAAAGTGACAATTTATATTATACAACAATATTCGCGTATAGATCAGGTTATAGTAAGGGATAGAGAGGAATACGTTTAAGGATTTATAGGGCCAAAAAAACCATGACTATCAGGTTTTTTACGGTATTACATATAAAAGTATGAAAATAGATTAAAGTATTTTATAGATTAATTTGTCATTATATATTTATGTTTTATTATTTCAAAAAAAAAAAAAAACTTACCAGCACTTCTAGGTTTGAGAGTATACTTGGGTTATCAGTGGAATCTTCAGCTGTAGCAATTAAATTAATTTCTCGTATTGCTTCAACTTCAATCGTATCTGCAGGACCATCCAATCGCGGCTTTTTTGTTTCATGAGATGGTTCTTCGAGATCAACCTAAAATTTGAAAATGAATGAAATTTTTTTATAAAATAAGAAGACATTTAAAGTTTTCTAAAGACTAATAATGAGATCGCAAAAAATAACATTAATACGAATATTTAAGAGAAATTAATATCTTTGTAAATATCAATTTGTAGAATCAGATCTATAAAAAGAGGATTTTTTCAATAGAATTGTTCTATTCTTGCTGGTAAGTTTCAAATTTGCAATTCTTTATATTTTTACATTTCTCACAATCACTATAATCAATAATACTTTTCAACACAATCCTCACAATCAAATAAAATAATCTCAAATAAAGGGAATTTATTTATTAATTTATTAATTGACAGAAAAATACCTTTACGGCAAACATATAGGAAATATCTCCAAAAACTGTTATCTTCATTACACTAATTCTAATTTAGGAACTAATATTTAAGGTATATAAACAATTTTTTATTACCAGTTTTCATATTATTTTATAGTTTTGCATTGAACATGTCGGCTATAGTGCTCACAACGAAACCATTCCAGTTGGTCAATTTTATTGCCCTGGGAAGACCGTGTCGCACAAGAAATATGGATATCACATTGTTAAAATGGATTCGCTGCGATGAGAAGAAGCTTGAGACGAAATACATGCCACCTCCATATAACGATGAAACAAATGATCTACTATATAATTTATTGGAGAAGCAATCGGCTGCACCAAATGATTGGCCAGAATATCTGATTAAGATCGTGGGACACGCAAGTTAGTTTATGAAGTGTTAATTAAAGTTTTATCATTTGCAATATTTATTTATTGATAAGCAAATACAGTGATTGGTAAGTAACTTTTTAAAAGGAACTAGCTATAGTTACCATTACATCACGAAAAAAGTAACTATGTTATCGTTATAGATTTAAAAGGTAACATTTTCATAGTTGCATTTCCCAAAAAAATTTACTTTTTTATTTTAGAAATATGTATCCAAATTTAATGTTTACAAATCTTTATTCATAACTTTCGAGTGATAGTTGTTGCACTTTTTAATGAAAGTTGTAAGTTAGTCATGACCCACATAATATTTCTAAAACAAGGAATGTTTTAGAAAATTTTATATGTCAATGTAGAAGAAAAATCTCAGCTTTCCTGTTGGGCTATAAATCTCTTTGACGCTGAAAAATAACTATTTATTTCTAAAAGCGTTTCTTCAGATTTACCTAGTTACGATTTCCACTTCTACACAGAAAAAATTGGGGTTTCTATTGGAACCAATTTTTGGTTCCAAAGGAGCTCCAACAAAAAGGAATCTCTCTTGCTGAAAAGGAACCAAAAATGATCATGGTTTCTAAATGAACCCAAAGTATGGGTTGAAACAGTTCCAATGGAGCCCTTTTTTTACTTCAGCCTTGAGTCACTACGGAGATTTTACAAGTTTATGGTCTACATTTTACTTTGTAATTCGAATTAAATAATATTGCACTGGGAAAAATTTAATGAAGAAACTACAATGTCATTTTAAAAAATTTAATTTTTTTATTTTTATGCTTATTTTTTAAGATTGAAAAATATACTCGCCCTTTCTGAAAGCTAAAAATAACAAATTTGTACATCTTCTTTGAGTGTACAGGTTCGCCTATTATATATTTTTTTTTCTTTTCTTGTGTCGTCT
This sequence comes from Andricus grossulariae, assembly GCA_011634705.1. NCBI lineage: Eukaryota > Metazoa > Arthropoda > Insecta > Hymenoptera > Cynipidae > Andricus > Andricus grossulariae. Next base: position 189,386,255 of record JAABKJ010075445.1, on the reverse strand, counting down.
TCCAAAACATTACATTTTTTTATTTTAAGTGTTATTTTTGACGAATAAAGCAAAAAATACGCGTCCTATCAAAAAGTGATTAATAATAAATTTGTAGACCTTTTTTGGTTGCACGATTTTTGTATCATCTTTTTTTGTGTCTTGCATAGTTTGATCGCAAAATGGAATTTTTAATTATTTTTTGTGCGATCAAAATTTGAATTTTCGGAAAAAATTAAAAAAGTTGTTACGATAATCTTGTAGGGCTGTCAAAAAGAAACGTTTTTCTCCTCCAGACTTTTTTTCATAACATGCGTGTTGTTCGGCTTAAAATGTTAATTTTCTTTTGTTTTTTGAGATATTGAAAATGCTATAACTGATAATTTTAATTTGATCGAAAAATCTCACTAGGATAAATTGTTGGTCTCTGAGTAATACTAACCGCATAAAACAAAAAGTATTCTTCGTAAAAAACCTTTGGTGGCCCTGAAAAGGACCGATGTGTATGTAGTGATTAGTAGCAACAAAGAAAATTAAGCTCGTTCTCCTCGGATACGGCGTGCCAACTGGATGTCTTTTGGCATAATGGTGACACGCTTAGCGTGGATAGCGCACAAGTTAGTATCTTCGAAGAGACCAACCAAGTAAGCTTCACTGGCTTCCTGAAGAGCCATAACAGCAGAGCTCTGGAAACGCAAGTCTGTCTTAAAATCCTGAGCAATTTCACGAACAAGACGTTGGAAAGGCAATTTGCGGATCAAAAGCTCAGTGCTCTTCTGGTAACGACGAATCTCACGAAGAGCGACAGTTCCAGGCCTGTATCTGTGAGGTTTCTTCACTCCGCCAGTGGCAGGTGCACTCTTGCGAGCGGCTTTGGTTGCCAGCTGCTTCCTCGGTGCCTTTCCACCGGTAGATTTACGAGCGGTTTGCTTAGTACGAGCCATTTTTTCAGAATGCTGTTTTTGAAACGAGTTCTCAAACAATGATGAAAACGTTCAATGAGCGCTATTATATAGCCGCATCACTCATAAGCTGATAGGTCGCTCGCTTTTGAGAAGGGAGGAGTATCTTCTGATTGGTTGATACTCAACAAGAGGGGAAATGCGTTGCCTTCATTGTCAGTGACAGGAAAGAGGGGATAGAGTGCATCGGTCGTTTAGTGGGGGGACTCGGTTTTTGTGGCTATAAGGGTTTAATTTTCGCAAGCCAGGAAAGTGTCCTTTCCACCTTAGCATACCGTAACCGCATTTTATGTCAAGAAGTTCCAAGCGATAGGTGCAGAGCGTTTTGAAAATCAATTTGCCTCTTTTCGAACTTTTTTAGTTTAATTCTGATATAAATATATATATATCTACAAATATGCCAATTTTAGTGCAAATTTAATTAATTACAACGCTATATTATAATTATATAACTTGCGAACGGTAATTGCACAAAAAACCATAAGCGGAAAAAAGTCTTATCTTGGTAGAAGCTTTCGAAAACATATTTTACAGTTTTTTTCTCCTTTATAAATACTGTATTTCAAAAAACTTTTTTAAACAATGAACGACTAACGAACATAGAATTACCATTGAAAACCCTAATTTTTTTATCTTAACCGTAGTCAGGATTTTAGTTGTCTTTTAAATAGGCTTATCTACCATGATGAATGAGGTTTTTCAGTCTAAATAATTGTCGAAATAATTATAATTATAATGTTTTCACATAGTTTTCACAACGGATTAAAACCTTTTTCATAATGTACCTCCAGCACATTCAGAGATCTTTGTTTTTAGTTCCAACGGACAATAAACTTAAAATATTAATTTATAATCAAATATTGCAACGAGCTACGACAAAATGGCTTAGTCATAGTCAAACTTTCAATTTCATTCGCAAACAGGCAATAGACGCACCTAAAGAAGTCCTGAATTGAGATATAAAATGACCTACTTCGGTACGTCCTTTTGTTCGTCGCACAGTATGGCCAAAAGCACTTTTTGTGTACATAATTTTGCCTTCGGGCCAATTTTCAGTGCATTTTATTGCAATGGCCCTGAGGGTTCCAGGTGAAAGGGGTTGATGCAGAAAATTCATTCAGACCAAACAAGCATTTTTAATTTAACAATAGAACAGAAAAAAAATTTCGTAACTTCCCTCATGTACTTAACAAAAATTTTAATAGGTTAGCGTAAGAAAAAAGTTGTTTATAATATTTCAAACGAATTAATGCACAAAAGCCATTCTTTTGTGATTCGAAATGATTAGTTGTTTTAAATTCATAGTTTTCATATAAATTATGAGAAAAATTAATGCCTAATCGCGATTAGTTAGGAATAGCTGCTGTACGACAATTACACAGGCCGACAAAATTTTACAAAAGTCATAAGCCAGAAAACAGACCAAACATTCCTGAAGGATTTTGATGCGCTGAATCCGAATCCGAACTCAAAATTGACATTTTTTATTTTAGCGTTTTAACCCATTAACGCTGAGGTGTTCAGACTTATACAACGCATTCTCTATTGCTGTGACTTCTCTTTTGTTAAAGCTCCTTTGGCTTTAACGAACACATTCTCATCACGTATCTCGTGCTTCGCACTCGATTGTGTCAAAAATCTGAGCATTTCTACGCTATGTTCAACACTATTATATCAAATATGTATCATATTTATTTCTGTATCCCAAGCTGGTATTGCTTAGTCCGATTTTGCAAAATAACGTACAAATGTTATTTTTCATAATTTTTGCAATATTTGCTCCTTATTTTGCATTAACTTTTATCCCCAGCTACTCTGAAAAATCTATCATTTCAATAATTTTATATTATCACAATTCATAATATGCATTGGTATTGAAACTTACGTATTTTCATTGTCTTATTTTTATAATTATGAAAACGTATGCATCCTATACAGAAAATGTTGTTATTATACATTTTATTGCAATTTGTGTCGTTTCTCCATAAATTTAATTTGTTTATTTTCAACATTATTTTTTTATTATTTAAACTGAAAATACGCAAACTAGTGTAAAATGGTTCTAAGCAAATTTGTGGATAAAATTTAGGCGAAAAACGTTGTTAAATAAAAAGTTATTGCAGCTTGTGTCGTTTTTCCAAAAAGTCAATTTTTAATGTTTGATGTATTTTAATAGCAAGAGTTTATAAAAAATTTGTAGAGATTTTTTGGTTGAACAGTTTTTGTCTTTTCATATTTTTTTTCGTCCTTGTGTCATTTTAGAAAATTTAATTTTAAAAAAATTTAATTTTTTTATTTTTATGCTTATTTTTCACGATTGAAATATATACTCGCCCTTTCTGAAAATAATGAATAACAAATTTGCACATCTACTTTGAGTGAACAAGTTTTCATATTATTTTTTTTCTTTCCTTGTGTTGTCTTCCAAAACATTAAATTTTTTTATTTTTAGTGTTATTTTTCACGAATAAAACAAAAACTATGCGTCCTATCAAGAAGTGATTGATGATAAATTTGTAGACCTTTTTTGGTTGCACGATTTTTGTATCTTCATCTTTTGTTGTATCTTGTATAGTTTGACCGCAAAATGGAATTTTTAATTTTTCACAATTTTTTGTGCGATCAAAATTTGAATTTTCGATTTTTCAGAAGAATTCAAAAAGTTGTTATAATAATCTTGTAGGACTCTCAAAAAGAAACGTTTTTCTCCTCCTGACATTTTTTTATATCATGCGTTCTTCGGCTTAAAATATTACTATACGGTAGCGAGATATCGACATGTCAAGACAAGGACAATAGTAAAATTAAAGCGATTGGCATGAAACCTCTGCGCATAATATGCGGGAAAACACTGATGGACAAAGTCCGAAACGAGATGTTTTTAGCTACTCTGACAATACAAGCGAAAGAACAAAAACTAACTTTTCGTCATAAAAATCAGGAAATTAATTTAATTATCCCAATTTTTGACAATGTAACGTTGAAAACATATATACATGTAATTAAACTACCTCCACAGGCAAAAGATGCGTTAATATTCGAAAACTCGAACGCGCCACATTAGCCGCCGCACCGCATTCGGCGACGCTCCCCTAATCAGTCACAAATTTCCGTGATGATTTAAACTTAATTCCTTAACAAAAATCAAATTAAAAACAATTTTTCATGTTAATTTCAGAAGTCTAGTCATCAGAAAAATCTAACCTCAAAATCGACTATAGCCTTACCTCACGAAATTAGTAATGACCCATGACTAAAGTCGGATTCAAAAGTCCTGACACCTGGCTTTGAAGCTTTATTACTCGGCGAGGAAAAATCGCAGAATGTTGAGTCAAAGACAGAAATATTCTTTAACATTATACGTGTACCTAGCTAGAGTTCAGCTTCAAATCTCTATCCAGAGCCGAGATAATTATTTTTTACATTTTTAGCTCTACTAATTAAAATAATCATTAAATTTAAATGAAACAAATTGCTATGTGTTAAGTACATGTAACTGAATACTCATAATTTTTTTTTAATTTCTGGTACCAATTTTTGAACCTGTGGAGGACTTGAAAGTCGACGTAGTGAAAGTTGGGGTCATTTCTCCTGTTGTTTCACACATTTTGTGTCACAGGAAAGTCAAAAAAATTTTGACGAAAATCAAACTTTCATCGCTTTACACGTGTAATGTTAAAAAATATTTCTGTCTTTGACTCAACATTCTGTGACTTTTTCTCGTCCAGTAATAAAGCTTCAAAGCCAGGTGTCAGGACTTTTGAATCTGACTTTAGTTCTAACCTAATTTATTCGGTTAGTAATAGACAAACTCAAAATCACTACAAATTATTAAATAATCTAGACTTCTGAATCTCAACAATAGTCCCAACCCTACTGACTCTAAATTCAATCTAATAATTAACAATCACGTGGCATCATCATCTCAATGAAATTGGTAACCTTAACATAGGTCAATAGTACACTCAGATTTTGCCGAACGACTTTTCAATAAACATGACTTGAATTAATCTGACGAAATCAGTCTAATTAGATTTGATGCAGACGGAAAGCCAAATCAGATTGTTATTATATCCATTGTCCCTATTAATTTTATTAAGGTGTTTTAAGATTTCGATTGCGTCTTTATGTTTTCTTGGAAAAATATTGTACGTTTTTGCGATGACGGTTGTTTTGTCAAATAAAATGCTATGTCCGGTTTCAGTTCGTTGTCACACGATAATTTCCAGATGAGATATTAAATCTAGTTTTCCAAAGAGGCATCAATCTCTCTATGCATCTCAGTATGTGAGGATGTACCTTCAAGCTTTCCAACAGATAGATGATAAGTCTATGAGAGGTTGAATCGAAAGCTTTCCGTTAGTCAATCCAGACCCAAAAATTTAAATTAGTCACCAAAAATAGCCCAAAAACAGTCCAAAATAACGGCATAAAAGAATTTCCGATACTAGTATGGAGATACTAGCAAAACGGCCTGTAGCTTTTACGAATAAAAGATAAGAACATGATAATTATTCACATACTCAAACTGTTTCATCTTACTTTATTCACGTTCATCAGTACCATCAAATTCAATGAAATAGAAAACCACACTTGACACAAGTTGTTAAGACTTGCGGATTTCTTCGCGAAATGGATTTTCTTTGTTTACCGAACTCCTTCATTTTTTTTCGTGACATAAAAACTTTGATTCATTAAACTCATTTGAGATTTAATACAATAGTCAATGTCCTACGTATACTTTATCTTTTCAGAATTAGTTTGGCCGCATAAAGAAAATGCAGTTCGTCCTCTTCCCATTCAAGTTTATAATGTTCATAATTTTGAAAGCATAGTAATAACAGGTGTCCGTTTGAATTTGCGAACAGGCTTTCGCCATATGGGCACAGATACATATCACAAGTAAATAATTGGAACAATCATACCCACAGTTCCCTCATTAATTACTTTGTATCCATTATTGGCTCCCAGAGAGGACCTTCATAATCAGTTTGGCAGAGTCAAAATACGCATAGGTGGAAATATTTCCAACGTGACTGTACCATTATGCGAAAAAGATCGTTTGAATGATATGTTCGGCAACGGATTTAAAAAGCAATGCATTGTTTCTGTACAAGAACATGGTTCCTAGTAGGGTGGCTCCCTTTTTAAAGTAAAAGACACATTCTTATCAAATCTAAGCATAACCACGCTTTCTAGGTGCAAGACTCTGTTAGTATATACTGTTTAGAGAAATGACACTATAATTCAGGTCTATCTTGTCTAACTTTTCTAATTATCAAAAAAAATTGAAATGCGTATTATGCATGTACATGCAAGACAGAATGCGTCCCGTGTTCAGTGTGTGATTGACTATATAACATCTGGTAGAGATTTCAGGCAAAGGGTTTGAAAGTTCGCCCAAGAACTGAAGATCTTGAATCACACACTGAACAAGTGAAACCTGCTGACCATCAAGCAGCATATTGTTGACAAAATACGACTGTTATCTGACGCAAGGAGGAGAATACAGAAGAGGGAGAGGTGGATAACCGGAAAATCTTTCGAGAGGTAAGGTAAATTTAATAAGGCTTTCACGTGTGTTTGACGAATAATTTTTCGATTATTATAGCGCTCTTCAAGCAGACCCCACGCGACTTTGTAGTTTTCCGATGATAGTTCTATAGAGGCAATAATTTCTGCGGCCTCGTCTTTCAGTGAACCTTTTAGATGATATAGTTTTTCAATATCTGGTATTTCATCATCTTCATCGACGAGAGATTTAAACAGATCATGAAAACCCAACCAGGTCTCATAGGATCCACTGAAAGTTGGTAAATTGACTCGCGGTAAAGACTTTGAATTTCGGACGGGATTTGACAGTTTCGCGCCCGATGCTTTGCGAAGATGACGAGACGTTGCGTGGATTCGATAGACGTCCATTTAAAAATGATTTAGCTTTGCCGAATGCAGCATAAAATTTATCTTCGTATTCCGTACGAGTTTCCACGTGGGTAGGATCAGATAAAAGTATTTCTAATTCTGTGAAAAATTGGTTAAATTCTTCAAACTCCCTTTCAAGGTCGTTTGTTCTTCTTTCTAGAACGGGAAAATCACGTTCAGCGGTATATCCATCGATAAACTTAGCGAAATTCGTTATTTTTCTGTTTGCATTAATCAGTTTAGTTTTAAGTTCATCTACTTTTGTAGCCATTTCGAGAGGTTGGACAAATCATTAACAAGAACAGTGAAAATGAAATATACGAGTGCAATGAGGAAACACAAATAGGACAATCGGTGGTACCAAAAAACTTGCTTTTCCTTTGGATGTGCTCTGGAACGGTGGATGCTGCGACATTTGTTGATTCTCGGTGTTCCTCGATGACGTTCCAGTCAACCCAATTTTGTCGACAATGTTCAATAGGTAACAGCGGCTTCGAAGATCTACACTATTTTCATTTTAGAGTTTATGGTTCACTTTTACTTACACGTGACACCAAATTTGCATTAAGGCTCGAGATTACGAATCTTCAATTTTATTTTATTTTATACAAGATCGAAATTGCATAAAGCAGGAGATACGACAGTTCAATTTCATTTACTTTTGTACGAGATCGAAATTGTATAAAGCGCGAGATACGACAGTTCAATTTTATTTACTTTTGCACGAGACAAAATTGCAATAAGCACTTGGAACAAAAGTTAAATTTCAATTGATTTTGTATGAGATTGCAAATTGCATGATGCATAAGAAACAAGAGTTCAATTCCAAAATTCACTTCACTTCAGTGGCACAATGGCGATAAAGTTTCGAAGATCACTGTTCACTTCACAATTATGACGAAAGTTTCAGTTCAAGTTTCACTTCAGTAGTTCCATTCCTTAAAAGAGGTGACTATACTTCAATTCACAAAAAGTTTATAACAAGTACTTATTTTGTTCCATTTTTTCGAAAACTGAGCTTTTCCCATTTAAGACCCCATGTTAATGTCAAGATCCCGGGGGCATGGGTCAAGGTTGAAACAAAACGCTTCATATTTCGATTTTCTTACACTTTTTCCAGGCTTAGGACTAGCAGCACTTTTCAATATTTATACTTCTACTATGCAACTGTGTTTTCTTCATGCTGGCGTGTTTAGAAAAGTTTGTAAAATAAATATTTGAAATAATTAATATTTTCATGACCTAACATGCATTATTATTTTCATTCGATATGTAAAAAGTTTTAATTTATTCATAACTACTCCTTTCGACGCCACCAGGAGGTGTAGAGGACCAGGCGCGCTTTTATTAAAGTGGGTTCACCTGTAGTCCTAATCCACTACATACTACCTAATGAATGTGTTATACCTTAGAAAGGTATTATGCCCCTTCCTATCTCTCATCTTCCTCGTCATACGCTGCCTCAGGGCTGCGGTTTCGTCCATTTTCTGCTTCCCTGCAAGTGAAGAAATATATGATTATTGTCAAATAAATGAACAATATTTATTTCCTTTTTCATGTATATAATATTCCAGGTCACTGTTCGTACGCCACTGTCGGCGTTCTCCTTAGTGCTTGCGTTAGCCACCGACTAACCTGCCTCTCGATTTCATAATCTGTGGCACGCACATCCCTTACGCGTATAACGCCTGAAAACATAAAATTTTTGATTACGGGAATACGAGTACATTGCCGTGTAGTACGTATAGAAGAAATTTCACTGATTACTTACTTCTAATGAGCCTCACTATGTTGCCGTATACTCGGAAGGCAACCTTCCTTCGGGTTCCCGAGTAATTATAGGTAAGGGCCAGGTCCTTCGTCATCATCCTCTTCATTATGCTGGGGACACAGCTGTTGACTTCATGGCCCCCCAAGCTCAGGAAGGCATCTTGCTGTAAAATAATTACAATAACTTCTGTTCGCACCCCAAGACTGCTTTGCGTTCCTCAACTTACCGCGTTTCCATAATTATTTCGAACGTCCAAGAATGTGTTGAGGGCCATTAATTGCTCGTTCTCGTGGGCCGGCAAACATGCCAGAGCAGGATATACTGAGAATAAATCGTTGAGGTGGTCACGCTGCTTGCGTTTCCGAGGATGCAACAGCTGCTCCCTCTGGTAACGTTCTATTCGTTCCACTCGAACGAGCAATTCATTTTCTTTCCTCAATATTTTCTGGCATGTTGCCAACACCAAAGTCAGGAGCCTAGAACTATCGCCCTTGGTACAGGGACCCTCTATCCGCAAACCGAGGACGCGTTCGGTGGCTTTGTCATAGGCCCTTCAGTTCTATTCCAAAGGAATAGAAACCGAAACCGAAAGCTAATGCGACAGTTTCAGAGCTCGAATACCATAAATGATTAATTAGCTTTTTTAATGCAACACGAGAGATTCCGAGATCGAAAACTTGATATTCATAAAGCTTTGACAAAACCCTGAAATCCCAATAAGGTGCTTCAGTAGCAGAAGGCGCACCAAACCATGCTTCGACGTACATACTAACAATAAAAGTACAAATATCACATATTGAATTCTCTTCTTCTGTAGCTTATATAAATTCACGACAAAAGAGGAAGATTTTCAAGCAAAAAATAGCTTTTGCCATCCACCTCACATGATGGATGGCCCCCGGAATACGGATGAATAGTCCACGAGGTCAAGAATTCGAGATATGTCGCCTTGATTAAAGTGTCCTTTGACCTTTTCGTGTTCGATTCCTGATCGAAAACTATTAGCATTTATTTTAGACTGAACCTTTTGAAACTTTTTAAAGATCAATACTGTCGGACTTGCAGTTCTACCCATTTATTCCTCGAAAACTTTTCTAAAAATAACTTCATATATATGATGTCTGCAAGCAAAATACAAAAGACCCTTTTCTAAAAAATTTTATAATAAAACGGATGTACCTCTATAACTTCAAGTATTTGATGCTGCTGTATCAAAAACGAATGCTTTAACACAATCTTGAAGACCCCATTCAACAAGAATTTCACAAACAGCAGATGACTGCTCTTTTTCATTCCCAGATTGCAGTACAGGTACTCCAAGAAGTTGTTCAGCATCGAAATTCAAAAGAATCACAAGAAGTCGACCGATGGTCTCCTTACCTGTTAATGCTGGAAATAACTTACTTACCCAGTGCATGACAGCAGCTTGAAATTTCGTGTCCATGAACTGCTTTTTAATTACAGTCGCCTTTTCTTCCCGTATTTTTTCTCTTGCACTGTGAATCGATGACCTGTTGATGATAAAATCCTGGACATCATGGCCTAGTGCCTCGGTAGTTTCAATCAGAACATGAACTGCATCCCCGTCACTGATTTTACATTTATCTGAGGCCGCAGCGAGCTTAGGAGCCACTAGTGTACGAATCCCTCTCGCCCGTTTTGCTTTTGGTGATGAAAATTCTAATACTGCATTTTCTGGGAGAGGAGGTTCTAACACAATATTATCAGTGGATTTTTCAGCAACTGATACATTTATATCTGTACCTGATTCCAAACTGCTGTTGCTTGTAGATGACTTCAATTCGGCAGTTTCAATTTTTTAGATGACAGTTGCTCCCAGTGGGACCCTGCGGTGGTTGTTAACCTTTAGTTTTTAATTACATATATATATGGGTAATTGTCAAATCGAAGGCAAACTTGAAGTCCCAGTAATATAACATTAACTTAGAAACTCGTACTGATTTTTGTTTTGTTTTTGATAAATAGTTATTATGATCCTCTACAAAATGATCATTTCTTGTTTTTATCTGCGTTCCTATTTACGATAATTTAATAAAAGAACACCCCAAACGTTATTACTGTACGGCGTCCCAACCTCACTTTGCACCAGGATAAACTGTTTTTTTCCTTTTCTTAGGCAGTAACCTGCTAAACGCTTATCGTACCAAGTTTGTAAACTTTAGATGAACATAAATTTAATTTATGCACATTTTTCAAGTCAAATAAATAATATCGTAAAAACCTTAAAGTCTGTCCCTGGGTTTTTGTCATTTCAGACGTCATTGCCGTACGTATTTTTTTCTAGTGAAATATTGAAGTTACAATTGAGTAATAAATACAGAAATATGAGGCGTATCGTTTAATACAAGATTCCATAAAATTGACCTTAAAATATTAACTCTTTTTTTTGTGAATCTGATATTAAAACTGAAAAGTGCATTTTGACAACAAAAACATCATTACCGTATGTGAGTTAAAAACCAGTTTCGGAGTAAAAAAAAATTATTAAAACCATTCGGTTACTTTCTCAGTCGTGTTTTCTTTCATAAGTAGGTGACTTTTCATGATTAAAATCTCTTATTCTTTCTATAAATATTAAAAAAGACTAAAGTTCATCAATTTTCTCGCACCATTGCCGTACGGTACAATAGAGGAGTGTACGACTGCTTATATCTCCGTACGCGTGGATCAGGTGGGCCGGTTTGTTTTCTGTTTCCTAGCCTCTATTTATAAATATAAAGATCTTAAGAATTGAGCTAAATACGTTAATTAGAAAGAAAGAGATGTGTTACAAATTATATTACAGCACAAGTAGGTAGATTTGTTATTAATCATATAATGTATACTTTATGAAATTTTTATTCACAATTATGTCAAATTAATGAATTTTGTAGGTTTCAAATTTGATATGTAGCCAGTCTCAGTAGTCTAAAAAAAAGTAGAACTGCTCTTAAAATTAAAGAAAAAAACAATAATCTACAATAGTCAAATGTCTCGTTTTTCCTAAATAGCATGCGTTACAGTATTCGCTTTTGAACTTTTAAAAAGCTCGTACTCTCTTTCATCAAACTCCCAACCTCAAATCCACTTTCCGGATTTCATGTAAGAATTTCATTATTATTCCTTATTTTCAAAACTGCCCAGCGTGGCTGCCAAGGCTGCAGTATTGAAACATTGGACAATCACTATACCATCTGAGCCACGATGACTCCCTTTTATGCACATTTGTTGCCATTAAAAGCCCTGCTTTCAACGGCAATTCATGCAAGAAGTTGTTATATAAAGTCAAAGAATAGCGATCTATCTGCAGCTTGGGTCGTCTCAAGTACGTTCGAGCAAGACTTTTTCAGAACGGGAAGAAGAGATCTAGGATTTTTCAGTGAGCAAGCGACGGAATCTGTCCATCTCGACTTTAACACAATTTGGCAAAAATGGAAACTGGCAAAGAATCATTCCAACTATTCAAAAAATGTATTGCGTGCAGTTTACAAGTACAGCGGTCTTCATGTTCAACATATTTCTTTCACGTTATCTTTTCCTTATTTTTCAGTTGAATAAAATGTTAACTGTCTGTCCTCATAATACGGAGCCATGCATATTATATGTTTTTCAAAGTTAAAAAATGTGGTGTAGAAAGGCCTCAACTTCAATTGTTGCAAAACATATGTATTTATTTAACAACAAAAAATCCTGTAGCTATTATATTAAAAAAGTTTGAGATTTTGATTTGATTTCCTGTTTGACATATTAATATAGTCATATAATTTAGGCCACTTCTTGTTTTTTTAGGCACAAAAGAAAGTTGAGCTTTTTTTCTTTAAGGACCTTAGGATTAAAAAGTGGACCAATATATTTTTACTTATAAAAATAAGCGTTGAGTAGTTCTTTTGAGGATATCATCTGTTTCGATGATTTAAAACTCTTAATATTAGCAAAAAAATTTGTCCTTATACATTTTCGACTCAGGGTCTCTTGTGAAAATTGGCGGATAGACACAGTTTTTGTACTTTTTTGCTTTCCTCTGTGATGCACATGCATCAGATCAATCTCTATAATTTTGTAAAACACTTCCTATAGTTATTAACGTTCCCCGCCCATCAAATTTATTATTCTGTGCATCACACCATGTGCACGGAAAAACGCTGCTGTGTGACATAATTCTTATCATGATGTTTCCTAATTTCAAATCTGTTGCTACTGTTCCATCAAAATCATTCAAAGGAACTGCTCACCATATCTGAGACACGTTTTCATAATTTTCTTAGGCATTTTGAACTAAAGAAAGAATACATAGCTTTTTACCACTAGAATCTTTTAATTTCTTCCTTGCAATTCCTTCGTCGTACTTTTGACGCACACGATCAGGTTCGTCACTATCCTCAGTCGATTGCACACCCAAGTCGAAATATAGCCCCTATTTTGACGCTCCAAGTGAAAGTATTGCCCCTATTTTGAAGATGCTTATTCATAAAAATACATCACTTTATAACAAAACTCTCGCTTTATGCAACTGTGATCAATTAAAAAAATATAAAATCATGATACAGAAATTTAAAAAATTAGTTTTCATCACAGCTACCTGTGTAGCAATACATCTTGACAACGTAAAATGGCTAATACTGTGTTTTTAAATGCTTTTACCCTCATTATTATTCGAAAACATATGAATAAGAACAGCGAAATGTGCATGTGAAAATGGATTAAAAATGTTCTATTTCATGGTCGATTTGGGGCATCCAAAAGTTTTCAGAAAAATATTGTCGTCACTGGCTATAGAAAGGGATTTAATTTAAGCGATAACTTCTACTAATCTGAGGATTCAAAACACGAGGACAAAAACGGTATCGAAAAAGATTCAATAATTGTCACGTCACGATTGAACAGGAAATTTTCGAATGCTTTTCAATGCAATCCTTCTTACCGGGCTATAGCGTCTTGCTGCATCGGGATGACCATCAAAAGCTGGATCTGGACGAAGCACCGGGAATATTGGGAAAAAATGTACAGTAACCGACAGGCTAAGGCCATCATATGTTATACGTACAGGATGGACAGAGCCAGGGATTACTCAAGAAAGACCTAAGGACAGTGGTTTAGATGCACACAGGGCACAGCCACCTGATCTATCACATGCACAAAATAGGGTTCAATCTCACGACATTGGCTAGGCTCAGGCAACAAACCCTTGGAACCTAAGGAAATTATAACACGCGATTAGTGGTTGACATACTGGGTTTCACCAAGATGTCTGAATTCATCTACTGAGATCAAATAGTTATAAAGGTGTGGCACAATAGGCTTTATAGCTTGAGCATCAGGGGAGCCCCATCGGAGCTCCCCGCCCGCCTATAAACTAAACTACCTAAATGCATAAATGTGGTGCAGACCAATAGGATATTATATTATATAATGAAATAATAAAATCGATAATTATTTTCATATTGATTTTATTATATCATCAAGTATTTCTTCAAAAATAAAAACTAATTTCAAAATAAGAAATTACTAGATAAAAATTATGAGAAATTAATAAATTAATAATATTATTATTAATTTTTATTTCATTATTATTATTCTGAGAAATAACTTTTTACAAAGATTTTGAAAAAATAAAGTTGAGTCCCATTACATTATTACATCAAAGTTTTTTATTGCAAAAATATTGTACGAGTTCAGAATTAAAATTCATATTTAACATTCAAAATTTATGTCAACTATTATTATTATTATTATTATTATTATCATATCATTAAGCCGTTTCCCTTTTGGGGTAGGCGTGAATTGCTCGGTGGCCCATCCACACATCACTACTTTCCAACCGAGCAATTCACGCCTACCCCGAAAGGGAAACGGCTTAATGATATAATAACATGGGATTACACAAGGTTATACAAGATTACATAGGATTACATAATATTACATAAGATTATAGGCATTATACGGGATTCCAAAACATTGCAAGGGATTACACCAGATTTAACTGGATTAAAATTAAAAAACGCAACTAAAAAAGGAGATATTATTTTTCACTATAAGTGTGCTTACCTGATTAGCGTCAAACCTAGACCAGACCAGACTGTCCAGGTGATAAGAAGGAAAATCTTGTTTTGACAGTGTACATTTTTTATGTCGTATCATTTTAGACACCCTGTGGCTTTTTCGAAATATGTCTAGGAAATTCAGAAGATATTAATAGAAGGGGCACTTGAAGAGCCGAGGTACAGCTTAGAGCTGCTTTACAAGCTAACCCAGTTACTTAACCCCTCATCAGCGCTAGTCCTGGGCCAGACCAGACCTTCCAGACTAGGATCTCTAGATAAAATCAGACCTGCGCAAGACTAGCGTCAGGCCTGGGCCAAACCTGACACTAGACTACCTTGAAAATTTTCCACACGGGCAAATGGTGATTTTTGGATTTACTAAAAACTTATCACAGAAATGTCTTTCTCATGTAGAAAAAGGTATTCTGAATTTTGTTCAAATTGTTAAAAAAATATTTATACACATCGTTAACCCTTCTAGTACCAGGTGGGGATCAGAGGCTCAGAAAACCAGGTGGGGTCGTATCCGACCCACCTTTTTTTATTGCACAAAAACTCCTTTATTATTATCACAAAATCGTTTATTATCAAAATGCAGCAAAATAAAACTACTTTCATTAATTTTTTCATTAATACTCCGAATTCAAAATTCTTCCATATCACCTAAAAGCCGCTATTTTTCAAATCCGATTCCTGCATTCTCGAAGGTGTTCTACTTACAATGTTTTAACCACTCATGATCATGGTAACATCTATAACTAATTTCAAAAAAACGAGAAAATAAAGCAAATTTGCATAATTTTGTCAACAATAACAAAAACTAGTCAAGAACCATTTGAAATATATTCGCTTATCTATTCACGCCTACCCCGAAAGGGAAACGGCCTAATGATATAATAATAATAATAATAATAATAATAATATGAAGTATCTTCTTCTTTTTGAGAAGCACATTGGGGACATAATATTTTTTTGTGCTGCCCACACACTTGTCTTTGACATTTCATGCACCGGAAGTACGTAGCTTCTCTGATGGCTAGAGCGAGACTGAAGGAAAGGTTACCCAAGCGGAAGAGATTATACATTTTATTGCAACTTGTGTCGTTTCTCCATAAATTTAATTTGTTTATTTTCAACGTTATTTTTCATGATTTAAGCTGAAAATACGATTAGTAGTGTAAAGTTCTACGCAAATTTGTAGATATAATTTAGCCGAAAAATTCTGTTGAATAAAAAGTTATTGTAGCTTGTGTCGTTTTTCCAAAAAGTAAATTTTTAATTTTTAATGCATTTTTATAACAAGAGCTTATAACAAATTTGTAGATCTTTTTCGGTTGAAAAACTTTTGTTTTCTCAATATTTTTCGTCTCTTGTATCATTTTTCCACAAATTTAATTTGTCTATTTTTATTCTTATTTTTTACGATTGAAAAAAACTACTCGCCCTTTCCAAAAATTATAAACAACAAATTTGTACATCCTCTTTGAGTGAACAGGTTTGTCTATTTTTTTTTCTTTTCTTGTGTCTTTTTCCAAAACATTAAATTTTTCATTTGTATTGTTATTTTTTACGATTAAAACAAAAACTAAGCGTCCTATCGAAAAATTTTCGATAAAAAATTTTTATTTGTTTTTTGGATGAGCAACTTCTGTCTAATCATTTTTTCTCATAGCTTATGTCGTCTGTCCAAAAATTAAATTTTTTTATTTTTAATGTTGTTTTTCACGAATAAAACAAAAATTACGCGTTTTATCAAAAAGTAATTAATAACAAATTTGTAGATCTTTTTTCGGTACATAATTTTTGTCGACTTATCTTTTTTGTATCTTGCATAGTTTGTCCGTGAAATGGAATTTTCATTTTTTCATTATTTTTTCTGCGATCAAAATTTGAATTTTCGATTTTTCGAAAAAATTCAAAAAGTTGTTATGATAATTTTTTTCACACTTCTGGTATATGTAACGATAAACAATTATTAATAACTATTTACCTAACGATTCTGTACATCTTCACTGCATAAAATGCTTAAAAAACCATCGTGATGCATACTGTTTACATTGAGGTATATTGCAAACTACGCGCCTCCGCTACTGACCTGTACTAAGTATAGCTATCTATGTGGCGGAAGCCAGCTAAAAATGAAGGAGCCAATCAGCGAGTTGTAAGCAGGTTGCCACACTGTCTCTGGGCCCACTGTAACTGGTTCATGTCACTAGCGCTACGCGTAGCTGTTTCCCGAACTAAACCTAACTAAGCCTTCCCCTGCGGTCTCGCACCCCTAAGCGTGCGTAAAGCTGCCCGCTGCATTATCGCTTCTATAGTCTATACCACGAAGAAATAGTAAGGAGTGGTATCCCTGTAAGTGGGGAGTGGGACGAACAACGTCCAAGAATTCCTTAATGCCACTATTTTAAAAGTAAAACCTCAAAATATTACTATTTTGTTAGTGAACCATACATTTACTAATTTAACTAGTGAAAATTTAACTAATTCAGATTTAGAGAGCGCTATGAACTTTTCGCCCCACGTGTGGGGCAAGAAGTACCATTAGACAGCGTTCAGAAAAATATATATAACATAATAGATATGGAATGCATTTAAATTTATTATGATTATAATTTGGAACTTTAATGTCTTGCATATGTTTTAAGGCAAAACCTAAGGCAAGACCTAATTTCGTTTGATTAGAATGTTATAAAAGGTAAATTTTGGCACTTTTGACCTCGCCCTTCCCTACTCCCTTTTCGATCACTCTTTAACTCTTAAAAATCCTTGATACCATCTAATTTTTATTATTCTATTATTTATTATTCACTTTGAAGAAAAAGAATCGATTTAATTTTAATGATAAATCAGAAATCCAGGTTCATCTTCCTTCGATGTACATAATATATATGAAACGGAAAGGCTTTTTATTAATTCTGGAACAGACCCAAGTTCCTCGGCAGATAAGACCTCGAAAGCGGCGTATCGACCCGTAAATGGCTTTGCAGCACATAACATTACGTGACAGTCACACGTGCAGATACGTGATCAATACAGGTCCGGTAACCGTTGACCAAACAGGGTTTAAAATGCCAGATACCTTTTCTCATGTTTTCCAACCTTTGTGCTCAATCCTGCCAAGAGGCTTTTAACCATAAGAGAAACTTTGCAATAGAAGTGCACCAGGCGTATAATCTGTTTTTCTATGCCGCTATCAACGCTTCTTTTCGCCGTTTTAAGCTATTAAGAGCTTACACGAAGTAACGACAGATATTGTTTCTACTAACTATCGATCGCGAGCTTGAAGATTGCGTGAGAAAATATTTGCTTTGGACATCAAGCGAGTCATTATCAACCCCTTTACTTCGATAATATCTACCCAAGCCTAAAACGGAGTTGGAAACAATTCCTTTATCTAATGTAATAAGAAAGAAATGCGCAGGATTTTATATCAAATACTCTACTTGTACATGTATACTGGGGTGACCCAAAAAATATATATTTATTTTTGATATCACTCACCACCTTATGTTGTTCGATTTGGTGAAAAAATTGCATAATTTTCTTTTATTTTCAAAAGAAGCGCGGGAAGTAGCCAATTGCACAACAGTAAGAAAAAGTAGTATGAAAAAGAGTTTTTCTAGCTGAACGGACCTTCTTGCGTAGGAATAGACCATTTTACCTAACTATCGGAAGTTTATTTGCGCATGTGCGGCTGCCATGTGCATCCCGCGTAGTATGAAAGATATTGGGGGTTTAAACTGCTGGCTGGGATAAAAGGACTGTGGTCTTCTGGGGACCAGAAAAGATCAGTTTAAGATACCATTAAGACAGGCCTATACCTGCCTATGCTTTAGTCTTAAGTTGGTGTTTCTTTTTAAGAGGGTTCCAACACAATACATTCTTGAAAATTCATTGCATTCTTGAAAGCTTTGGCCCGAAGACCGTTTCTGCTGTAAAGGACTGGATAAACATAAATAACGAAATAAGAGAGACATCGGCAAGGAAAGACTTCCTTTTAGAATGCAGCAGACAAGACCTTCTTCCGCATCACATCTTGAACGTTACTGTATACATGGGTAAGCTAAATCTTCGGGGAAGTTCTTGTAAGAAAGAATTACATTCAGTTCAAGTAGACTTAGAACACCAAATTAGAAAAAAAGAAATCAAAGATGTTCACAATTATTTGAAATTTATAACTAACCACATGGAAAAAATAAGAACAAAATCAACAATTTTGATGGCAGCTTTCTTACCTAAAGAAATTGTCGCCCTGTTCAAAATGCCAGATAGAATCCGATAGAGACGCATAGGAATCGGAATTTCTTCGCATTTATCTGAATTTTTATACGGTATTTGTGTCTTGTTTTAAATCTGGTTCTATGCGGAACTTGGTCCGTGTATACAACATTTTCTATCTGGTTTTTTATCCGGTTATATACAGAATACTTTCGGTGTCCAGTAAAGCCCTACACGGTTTTCATCGGATTCTATCCGGATACTTATACGGTATTTATGTCTGGTTTTAAAGCTGGCTCTATGCGGAACTTGGTCGGTGTATACAATTTTTTCTATCCGGTTTTTTATTTGGTTATATACGAAATATTTTCGGTGTCCAGCCTTATTTTACTTGGCCTATCTGGTTCTTCAGCCAGCTCTATGCGGAATATTTCCGCTGTACATATTGTGCTATGCAGTATTTTGTCGGGCTCTATACGGATTCTTATACGGTATGATAAATTTGGATTATCTGATTTTTCATCAAGCTCTCTGCGGAATGTTTCCGCGGCCCATATTGCCCTATCAATTACAGCAGCTTGAAACAGATAAATAAATTTGCAAAAAAAAAAAACGGTTTTATTTATAATAATTGCCCTTGATTTATTTTTGAAATTACGCAATTGCACACACCGACACTTTCAAACATAATGGCACGCACAACGCTATGAAAAATCGCCCCCTCGGGGGATTCGAATCCTACCTAAACAACCTGAATCTAAACCGCACGCTCTAGCTAATTACGCTAATGTACCGCTTGGATTTTGTCGACAAAATCTCAGCCAAGCTTTTTATCACTCTGTTCTATATTGGTTACATTACATAATTCCAGAACTGTTACATATCCTTACAGTAACAGCGTTACAGAATAGTGTGACCTTTATGTTCCTTTCTTGATACACGTGTAACATTCTAGAGACATAACAGTTCTATCACTCTGTTCTATATTAGTTACATTAGAGAATTCCAGAACTGTTACGTATCCTTACAGTAACTACGTTCCAGAACAGTGTGACCTTTATGTTCCCTTCTTAGAACACGTGTGACATTCTAGAGACATAAATGTTCTATCACTCTGTTCTATATTAGTTACATTACAGAATTCCAGAACTGTGACATATCCTTACAGAACAGTGTGACCTTTATGTTCCTTTCTTGGAACACGTGTGCCATTCTACTGACATAACAATTCTATCACTCAGTTCTATATTGGTTACATTACATAATTCCAGAACTATTACGTATCCTTATAGTAACATCGTTACAGAACAGTGTGCCCTTTATGTTCTGTAATTGTTATGGCACACGATTGTAACAATGTTATGTATAAATATTTTCTTTTTGTTATGTAACATTTACGGAACGTGTCCGCTGGGAAGTCTCAGTAGGTGTTTTAGTGGCCACATTGTTTTTACATATACTTCGGAGATAATGTTTTGAACATTAATTCGTCATCGTTTGCACCAAATTGGTTGATTTATTATCTCACCAGATTCAGCAGGATTATTTTGGCGGATGCAGTACCCTTTGAAGACATATCGCTGGGAAGAAATTTCGTCTGTTCTCAAAGTCACATAACAAAGCCAATCACGACGCCTCATTTCAACCAATCAAAATTAGTGAAGAATCGATAGTAGGATTATATTGGAGCACTGCTTTGGTAATTTAAGAGGCCCTTGGTCCCATTCTTTTCATTATTTCAGGTAAATATTTATTATATCATTCAGAATGAAATATTTTAAGATTCAGTGTGGCGCTTCTGTTTTATTTGTTGATTTGTTTGAGTAGATTCGGCACGCTATTTCTGGAATGTTCCTGACTGGATTAATTTAACCTTGACTTTTGTTTTACTTGTCCAGTTTCGTGAATTTTGTCACCTTTTTCCCGTTGACTAATTTGTTCATCCTGATTTTATACTCTTTCACATTATTCCCCAAAATTATTTAAGATGTACCCACATTATTATCCCAGATAGCAAAATGCCCGCCGACTGCAAGCTATCTGCCGCCCCGCGGTCGGATCGATCGGACCGACGTGCCGGCAGATATGCACCTAAATGTGCACACCATTGATGGCTATATAGCCAGCCCGACAGGCGGGAGCGACGCGGTCCGGCGAGCAGTGCCTTTTCTCTTCCTCTGGTAAATATTTTAGTTGCTGTACGTGCAATATCTCTCAAGGTTGCATATAGTTGTCGAGTTTGAGTTTCACCATCAAACCACTTCAGACCATGAAAATGTTTAGTTAGCCAATTATTTTGAGTGCGCATATTTTGAGGAAGGTCATTGAAGGAGTAACGAGGAGCGATGATCCAGTGACCAAAATAATTGCGATCAATCCCAACTATAGCGAATTCTTTAGAAATAAATTGATTTGAAGAGTCTCTGAAACCCTGTATATCAACGACGTAGTCCATATTTATAATGTGCTCAGTAGCAGATCGGTTTGAAGACTAACAGCAAAATGATCAAGTGAGGTAATGAAATACATTCCTTACTGTGGTAGAGGGGGCGAACAAGAGTATATTATGCCCCAAAGTCGACTATAGATTGTCTGGATGAGTCAATTTCAAGAATATTGTCATATTCAGCGTGAACAATACAATTGACTGTACTTATCAATTCAGATGCAAATCTTATTTCAATTCAAATACTACCATGCTTCACTATATTCCAATCAACATTGTCATTGGCTGATAAATCCGGAGTAAGGTCAAAAGCAAAAAGAGTGTAGCCCTTCGAATAATCAGTTCGTGAGAGACCACTACCCTTGTTAAGAAAATGAATTCCTGTTCCTTGTACACCGTCAACGAAAAGTGATAAGTAATTCATTTTGTAATTTTGGAAATTAAAAGGGGTAAGTTTGAAATCACCATTGAAAGCTTTGTTATCAGCAAAACCAAGTATCAATCGCGTTGGTATTTGGCCCAATTTAACATTGTCTATCGTTTGGCCATATATACCTGATTGTATTGTGATGGCTTTAACCTCCACACGTGTCAAAGGATATTTTGCTGTTGCTTTAGATGACGCTTTAGCATTTGCTAGCAAAATTCCAAGATTAGTTTTAGCTCTTCGAACAAGCAAACTTGCTTCTAGAATGTGCAACCGGTGAGTTTTCGAAATACCTAATAGAAAAAAAGCATCTTGTGATCTAACAAGTCTAATGCGTACTACGACACCGTTCAGAAAATACTTTTCATGATTAAAAACATCACAATGTAGGTGACCGAGAAGATCAGCTGATTTTCCTTCCTCCACAAAAGCAAGACGTTGTTTGTAGCCTTCATTTCTAACTGCAAGGTCATCGACACAATTCTACAAGGTCATGACTTTATTATCAACAATGAATTTCACCAATACAGCCTGTGTCTGGGGTTTCTTCCTGGCTATCTCTTGGTTTTATGGAGATTATTTTGCAACACTATTAAGAGAATGGTCTAATGACGAACAATTGTGTCGAAGTGACAACTGTGCACGTTGAAATTTCGACGTCCACAGATGGGCTCCTGTGTACTCAGACGTGCACAGATGTCACATTCCTAACTATACACGTGCACAGATGCTACTTTCCTAACTTTGCACGTGCACACATGTCACTTGCCCAACTGTGCACGTGCACAGATTGAACTTGACTAACTGTGCACGTGCACAGGTGAAACTTGCCCAACTTGAAAAACAGTTTTTCAATCAATTTCATCAAAGTTTTACCGTTGTTTATGTGATGATGTATAATGATGGGTTACACATTTCTCTTAGTCATTCAAGAATTCAGAGAATTCAAGAGATTTAGAGAATTCGAGACATTCAGCAAATTCAAGGCATTCAGTGAATTAAAGGAATTTAGCAAATTCAAGGAATTTAGAGTATTCAGGAAATTCAACGAATTCAAGTTATTATGAGAATTTCAGGAATTAAAACCATTCTGTAAATTCTCAGGATTTTGAATTCTTTGTATTCATGGAATTCTTGGAACGCCTGGCATTTTCTGAATTCCTTAAATTCTCTTAACACCCTTGTTTCCCAAATTTTTTCAAAATCTATAAATTCCTTGAATTCTCTCAATTCTTTGAATTCTGTGAATCGCTGGAATTTTCTGAATTCCTTGAATTCTCTTAATTCCTTGAATTCTCTAAATTCCGTGAATATGCTGAATGCCTTGAATTTGCTGAATGCCTCGAAATCTCTTATTCCCTTGAATTTTCTGAATCCCTCGCATTCTTTGAATCCCTTGAATTCGCTGAATTCCTTGAATTCTCTGAATTCCTCGAATGCTCTAAAATCCTCGAATTCTCTACATTCCTTGAATTCTATGAATTCCTTGAATTTGCTGAATGCCTTGAATTTACTAAATGCCTCGAATTCTCTTATTCCCTTGAATTGTCTGAATCCATTGCATTCTTTGAGAATCACTTGAATTCCCTGAATTCTTTAAATTCTCTGAATTTCCTGAATTATCTGCATTGCTTGAATTCTCTGAATGCCTCGAATCATCTAAATTCCTTGAATTTTCTAAATTCCTTGAATTCTCTGCATTCGGTGAATTTGCTGAATGTCTTGAATTTGCTGAATGCCTCGAATTTTCTAGATCCCTTGCATTCTTTGAATCCCTTGAATTTTATGAATCCCTTGAACTCTCTCAATTCCTTGAATTCTCTAAATCCCTTGAATTCTCTAAATTCCTCGAATTTTCTGAATTCCGTGAATTTGCTGAGTGCCTTGAATTTGCTGAATGCCTCGAATTCTCTAAATCCCTTGCATTCTTTGAATCGACAACGACAGACAGACAGACACCGACGTAAAATCTATTTTTTCTGACTCAGGGGGCCTCAAAACGTCGACATTTGACGGAATCCACGAAAGTCATTTTTCACATAAAACCAATACCTTCTCATTATGATGAGAATGTGAAAACACAATAAATTAAATAAATAAAAAATTCGAATATTTACATTGGAGCAAACAACGATTTATCTGGCAAACCAAGTATAAATAATACTATTCCCATTTAAAGCCAACAACCATATAGCAGTTAAAACGTGACGTATTTGAGTTACATATTTGATACGTATTTGAGTTACATATTTATTACGTAATTGAGTTCCATATTTGTTACGTATTTGATTTCCATATTTGCTACGTATTTGAGTACCATATTTGTTACATAACGGTGAGATATCCTTGCAACACTGTTATCAAATTGTTACAGAACGATCGCAGAACAAATTTACATGGTAACACTGTTACATATGTGTTACGGCGCTATTGCAGAACAATGCTGCTCTGTAAGCCTGTTGCTAAAATGTTCTAAAAATATTCTTTGACATATAACGCTGTTTCAGAATTGTTACAGAACGACCACCGAATAGACTTACATCGTAACACTGTTACCTATGTGTTACGGCACTATTACAGAACAATGTTCCTCCATAACCCGGTTCCTAAATTGTTCTAAAAATTCGTTTTGAAATATAACGCTGTTCCAGAATTGTTACAGAACGATTACAAACCAATTTACATTGCAACACTGTTACATATATGTTACCGCACTATTACAAAACAAAATTCCTTTGTAACCCTGTTCCTAAATTGTTCTAAAAATACTTTTCGAAATATAACGCTGTTTCGGAATTGTTACAGAACAAATTTACATCGTAACACTGTTACATATGTGTTACAGCATTATTACAGAACAATTTTCCTCTGTAACTCTGTGCGTAAATGGTTCTAAAAATACTTCTTGACATATAACATATTTCCAGAATTGTTACAAAACGATTGGAGAACGAATTTACATCGTAACACTGTTACATATGCGTTACGGCACTATTACAGAATATGGTTATTTTGTAACACTGTTCCTAAATTGTTCTAAATATATTTTTTACATATAACGCTGTTCCAGAATTGAAGGGTCGGGGAACAAAAGGGCCTAACCCCGTTTTTTCAAATATTTCAGGACGCCAGAAAAACGTTAGTATTTTGCGAGATTACCGAAAAAAATATATTGGATATATATGATCGATAATCTTCACTCTTGAACGTTGTTCTTTAAAATTTCATGCGAATCCGTCAAATAGTTTTCGATTTATGAGACGTTCAATTTTTAATTGAAAAAATTAATTTTCAACCAAAAAAACAAATTTTCAATAAAAAAGTTCCATTTTGTACCCAAGAGATGAATTTTAAAATAAAAAAATTAATTATTAACAAAGTGGTTCAACTTTCACCAGAATACATAGTGGAATATTCAATTTAAAAAAAAAACAATGAATTTTCAGCCAAAAATGGAATAGTTACATTTTAAACTTAAAAAATTAGTTTTTTAACAACAAAACAAAAGTTTTTAATCAAGTAGTTAAAATTCCAACCAACGAAATGAATTTTTAACAAAAATAATTAATCTTCAACTGGAATAGTTCAATTTTTAATTGAAAAAATTAATTTTCAACCAAAAAAACAAATTTTCAATAAAAAAGTTCCATTTTGTACCCACGAGATGAATTTAAAAAAAAAAAATTAATTATTAACAAAGTGGTTCAACTTTCACCATAGTACATAGTACATAGTTAAATTTTCAATTTAAAAATAAAATGAATTTTTCAGCCAAAAATGGAATAGTTACATTTTAAACTTAAAAAATTAGTTTTTTAACAACAAAACAAAAGTTGTTAATCAAGTAGTTAAAATTCCAACCAACGAAATTAATTTTTAACAAAAATAATTAATCTTCAACTGGAATAGTTCAATTTTTAATTGAAAAAATTAATTTTCAGTTAAAAATGAATTTTTAATTAATTTTTAATCTCAATCTTGTTACATTTTCAACATAGAATCTTTTATAAATTAAATAAAACAATTTGAAATTCAAATTAAACAGTTTCAAATTTATTATCCTTGACAGTTAAAGTACCTCTTATTGAAATTCCCTGAATTTTGCAAGTTTTTTTTTTTCAAAATCCGTGACTTTCCCAATCAAATAAAATTCCCTGACTTTTCCCTGATTTTTTCTCTGACTCACACGCCCACAGTGTGGAAATAATATGGAATAACTCAGTCAAACCTATTTTTTCTTTGAGGAAATGAAAATTCCAGGACCATGAACAAAATTCAAGGACTTTTTCAGGTTTTCAAGGATTTCCAGGACGCTGGTACCCTGATTTACCAGATATTAAAAACAGTGTAAATAGTGTCAAAAATTTGAAAAAATAGTGTCAAAATAGTGTCATTAAATTTTTCAAGTATTAAACTTATGTACAGTTCGAAGTTAAAAGTGTATAGTCTAAAATAAAAAAGTGTGCAATAGAAAAATAACTTGACTTTTTAAGCGAAATTTCCATTTTTCTAACCGAATATTTTAAAAGTATTAAAAATTAACTTAAATATTTATGAGAAATTTTATTCTTTGGTCTGTAAATTATCATATATAATTCTAAACCTATTCTCTTATTATTATTTTCTCAAAGAGCCGAGGTTTCAACTTGCACAGTTTCAATACTTTATTCATAATTTCTACAAATGAAAGGAAGAAAAACAAGAAAATAAATTGAAGAGAAAGTGTAGAAAGGAGTCACTGTGAAAGTTGAGATCGGGACGCTTGGCCCGTGGAATTTTTGATGCGCGTGCCGCGTCGCTTGTCACGTACACCGCACGTGATTCATGGGCGTACCGGTGTAGCCTGTCACGTAGGATGAACGTGATCCCTGGCAGCTAGGTGCCTTCAAGCACGACGATGACGAAAGCAAGCTCGTAAGGTCGAGAGCTGGGAACTTAGAATTTTCGATGGAGCAGATGTTTTAATGGAATACGAAGCAAGGGTTCTCAAAATTTGGATTTTCACAACTCTCTGATTTTATACCTCAGAGGTGTATATCAACCTTTTAAACAAACTAGCAGAAACGCAAGGTCATCCAAAGTGTTAACTGATTTTTTTGTCGGAGGAAAAACAATCTAGCTATCTAAAGTTACTGCAAATCTTCTGGTTATAGAGAGTCCTAGATTCGAGCATCCTCGAACTTGTTGACAAAAAAGTAACAAGGAACAAGTGGTTCACTACTGACCATCGACCTCTAGCAACGGTCCATCAATTTAATTCATTCACAAAATGTACACCAAAAAAAAGTGTTCAGTAAAAACTGATTTATTTCAAGGTGAGTTGAGGGACTTGAATGGATTTATATTGAAAACAGGTTCTTTCGATGAGCCTCCTATACTGCGTGTAAAAAGGGATCGTTCGGGATATCCTGTTGAAGTGACTAGAGCAGGAACACTTGTAGTGAAAACGTTGCCTGAAGCGATGAATTGCTCAATTTGGGAAGTTGAATCTGAAACTGAAGGATGGGGTGGTTGGAGTATTGACCTGAGAAAAAACAGTACTCTTGCGTACCAACTTCCTGATAAAAAAATAAAATTCTACACTAATTTAGGTGGATATGTTGTCGGGGGAGCGGAACTTTTAGACTTTGACCATTCATTCTTTTTCGTACCTTGCCACTGACTGATGCTCTCAGCTTATCCAATTTCTGGAGCGTTATCAACAGTTTCCGGCGGAAAACTCATTATCGGAATATAATTAATATAAAAACCTGGTTTCTACATCTCAAGAAAATGTACCCCATTCTTGTCATAGATGTGCCTCAATTTCCAACCGTTTTCAACCCAATTGTTGACTTTCACATAACCGCGTTAGAATCAGAAAGAGCGCTGTTCAAGAAAGGATAAATACATGTTCCTTTCAATTATAGACCCACCAACCTTATGGTATGCAGACCTAAAATGTTAAAAATAACAAATTTGATTGTCGATATTTAAAGAAAGAAAAACGTCAAAAATCTTTTTTTTTTATCCTACCATTTATAGACCAGATTAGAATGTTCGGCTATACCCCTAAAAACCACCCTTATGGTATGCAGACTTAAAATGTTGAAAATGACAAGTTTGATGGTCGATATTTAAAAATTTAAGAACGTCAAAAATCCTCTTCTTTTATACCGCGAATTATAGAGTGAGTGAGAATGTTCGGAAAGACCCCCAAAAAACCACACTTATAGTATGCAGACATAAAATATTGAATATGACAAGTTTGATTGTATATATGTGAAAGAAGACAAAGCCCAAAAATCTTCTTTTTTAGCCTACTCATTATAGACCCGATGAGCATGTTCGGCAATTCCCCTACAAACCACCCTTGTGGTATGCAGACCTAATATGTTAAAAATAACAAAATTGATTGTCGATATTTGAAAAAAGAAAAATGCCAAAAATCTTTTTTTTTTATCCTACCAGTTATAGACCAGATGAGAATATTTGGCGAAACCCCTGAAAAGCACCCTTATGGTATGCAGAAATAAAATGTTAAAAATGACATGTTTGATTGTATATATGTGCAAAAAGAAAAACGCCAAAAATCTCCTTTTTTTATCCGAACGATTATAGACCAGATGAAAATGTTCCGCAATTCCCTTACGAACTACCCTTATGATATGCAGACATGAAATGTTAAAAATGACAAGTTTGATTATCGATATTTGAAAAAAGAAAAATGCCAAAAATCTTTTTTTCTATACTACCAATTATAGACCAGATGAGAATGTTCCGCAACACACCTGAAAACCACCCTCATGGTATGCAGACCTAAAATGTTAAAAATGACAAGTTTGATTGTCGATATTTGAAGAAAGAAAAAAGCCAAAAATCTTCTTTTTTTATCCTATCATTTATAGACCAGATAAGAAAGTTCGGCAAAACCCCTAAAAACCACCCTCACGGTATGCAGACCTAAAATGCTAAAAATGACAAGTTTGACTGTATATATGTGAAAAAAGAAAGACGCCAAAAACCTTTTTTTTTATCCTGCCAATTATAGACCATATGAGAATGTTCGGCAATACCCCTGAAAACCACCCTTATGGTATGCAGAAATAAAATGTTAAAAATGACAAGTTTCATTGTATATATGAGAAAAAAGGAAAACGCCAAAATCTTCTTTTTTTATCCTTCCAATTATAGACCAGATGAGAATGTTCGGCAATACCCCTAAAAACCACCCTTATGGTATGCAGACCTAAAATGTTAAATGATACTTTGCAAATCGACCACAATTATTGATCACTTAAAACATTTTTCTAAACAAATTCACAGTTTAGCGATTTCTCAATGTATATTAGGCTCAATTTTTGTTTATTGAATAAGCTAAGGATATCTTTCCGATGATTCTTTACTATGATTGTTTGCAATTGACCACAATTATTCATTATTTAATCAATTTTTCTAAACAAATTCAAAGTTTGGCTACTTTTCAATGAATAGGCTCAATTTGTGTTTACGGAATCAAGTACATATGTTTTTTGGATAACTCTTTACCATGATACTTTGCAAATCGACCACAATTATTGATCACTTAAAACATTTTTCTAAACAAATTCACAGTTTAGCGATTTCCCAATGTATATTAGGCTCAATTTTTGTTTATTGAATAAGCTAAGGATATCTTTCCGATGATTCTTTACTATGATTTTTTGCAATTGACCACAATTATTCATTATTTAAACAATTTTTCTAAACAAATTCAAAGTTTGGCTACTTTTCAATGAACAGGCTCAATTTTTGTTTACGGAATCAACTAGGTATGTCTTTTCATAACTCTTTGCTATGATACTTTGCAAATTGACAACAAATATTCATTATTTAAACAACTTTTACACACAAATTTACAGTTACAATGAATGGGCTCACTTTTTGATTCATGGAACAAACTGTTGGTAAATGATTTCCTATTATTATTCTTGCCACCGTATAAAATGTGAGAGAAATGAATGTTCCATTACCAGTTATTAGGAATAGACGTTTTTTGGTAATTGTTTAAACAATTTTCATAAACAAATTCACAGTTTGGCGATTTTTCAATGAATATTAGGCTCAATTTTTGTTTACGGCTTCAAGTAGGTATGTCTTTGGAAGAATCTTTAGTATGATACTTTGCAAACTGGCAACAATTATTCACTATTTAAACAATTTTTATAAACGAATGCACAGTTCTACGATTTTTCAATGAATATTAGGCTCAATTTTTGTTTACTGAATCAACGAGGTATATCTTTCCGATGACTTTTTACTATGATACTTCACAATTGACCTAAATTATTAATTATTTAAACAATTTTTATAAACAAATTCACAGTTTGGCGATTTTTCAATTAATATTAGGCTCAATTTTTGCTTAATGAATCAACGAGGTATATCTTTTCGATGACTCTTTACTATGATACTTTGCAATTGACTACAATTATTTATTATTTAAACAATTTTTATAAACAAATTCACAGTTTGGCGATTTTTCAATGAATATTAGGCTCATTTTTTGTTTACTGAGTCAACGAGGTATAAGAAAATGAATGATTAAACCAGATCAACTGATTTCCGGTCAGGTGCTCTAACCAATTGAGCTACAGAGAGATCAGAGAAAGATACTGTTTTTCTTAGATACGCTAATTTTAGCAAGTTGTTACACAATCAATATTTTTTAAATAGGTATGTGTATAATCATCGTAGATAGTAATTATCGATCCGTTGAGAAATCCAATCACACATGCTGTGAATAATGGAAATCTACGTTATCGACCCAAGTTAAATCCTCTAATACAGATGAATTATTTCGTCATACAGACTAGATAGAGGTATGAATTAAATTTTTTTATCAAATTCAAATTGATTCAGAAAAAAAAGAATCTCTCTCATCTCGCTCCGCTGGGATTCGAACACCAGATCAACTGATTTCCGATCAGGTGATCTAACCAATTGAGCTACAGAGAGATCAGAGAATGATACTGTTTTTCTTAGATACGCTAATTTTAGCAAGTTGTTACACAATCAATATTTTTTTAAATAGTAATCTGTATCATCACCGGAGATAGTAATTATCGACCCGTTGAGAGATTCAATCACACATACTGTGAATAATGGAAATCTACATTATCGACCCAAGTTGAATCCTCTAATACAGATGAATTATTTTCCTCATACAGACTTGATGGAGGTATAAATTAAAATTTTTATTAAATTCAAATTTATTCAGAAAAAGGTCCTCTCCCCTCTCGATTCACTGGGATTCGAACACCAGGTCAACTGATTTGCGGTCAGGTTTTCTAACCAATTGAGCTACAGAGAGATCAGAGAAAGATACTGTTTTTCTGATATACGTTAATTTTAGCAAGTTGTTTCACAATGAATATTTTTTTAAATAGGAATCCGCATTATCATCGGAGATAATAATTATCGATGCGTTGAGACATCCAATCACACATACTGTGAATAATGGAAATCTACATTATCGACCCAAGTTAAATCCTCTAATACAGAACTATTATT
Source organism: Andricus grossulariae (assembly GCA_011634705.1). Taxonomy (NCBI): domain Eukaryota; kingdom Metazoa; phylum Arthropoda; class Insecta; order Hymenoptera; family Cynipidae; genus Andricus; species Andricus grossulariae. Next base: position 189,354,952 of record JAABKJ010075445.1, on the reverse strand, counting down.
TTCGTCATATAGACTAGATGGAGTTATAAATTAAAATTATTTAATAAATTCAAATTTATTAGGAAAAAAAAGGAACTCTCTCCTCTCGCTTGACTGGGATTCGAACACCAGATCAACTAATTTCCCGTCAGGTGCTCTAACCAATTGAGCTACAGAGAGATCAGAGCAAGATACTGTTTTTCTTAGATACGCTAATTTTAGCAAGTTGTCACACAATCAATATTTTTTTAAATAGGAATCTGTATCATCATCGGAGATATTAATTATCGATCCGTTGAGAAATTCAATCACACATACTGTGAATAATGGAAATCTACATTATCGGCCAAAGTTAAATCCTCTAATACAGAAAAATTATTTTGCTATATAGCCAGCCCGACAGGCGGGAGCGATGCGATCCGGCGAACTGCATGACCGACGGTCCGATAAAATGCCGGTTGATAGTTTGGGTGTGAAAACTCCAAGATGTCTGTCGAGAGAAAGAAAACGGACAAAATTTTCAGATTCACTTTCAGAGTCAATAATATATCAATATTAACAATGAAATATAAGTAAAAAGAGAATATGCATAAATAATTATAAATAAGTAATATAAATAACCTGAGAAATGGGCAGAATAAGTCCTGAGCTTTTTTCAGGATGGTATTTCTTATCCAATTTATCTTCCACGCACAGCAGGCCAAAGGAACAAAACCAACGAAAGCACTTTTCACTTCTGTCGTCAATCCGAGCCAAAAATCACGGGTGAACGCCATTACACACGGCAAGAAAAGCTGATCCAGAATGCGCATGCGCGTTTGCGATCTCAATCTACTCGCACCACCAGCCTGCAGCGGTCGGGCAAGTCGCAGGCTCGCCGTTCCTCGCCATTTGCACGACTGACAGGCGTCTTATCTGCCGGACCGACGTCCGCCCTTCGGTCGCATTCCGACTCTGTCGGCCTGACGCGTGCATTTAGCAGGCAGGTTGGTCTCCAGTCCGTCGGGCTGATTACGTGCCGGCACATATTGTTGTCTGAAAAAGGTCTGAATAGTAATATTTCTCAAGTGTGGAATCGATTTTCTCAGTCATGTTCCATTCTTTTGTCGATTCACGAACTTTCAGTGTCACGAAATAAAGTAAAATATCCCAAATTTCAGGTTAGTGGTACTCTAACCTCAAATTTCTTACAGGTGCTTTCATATCGTGAAACTGGAAAGTTGTCAATCGACACAAGAATGGTACATGACTCAGAAAATGGAGTTTACACTCGAGAAATATTACTGTTCAGGCCTTTATCACTTACCTTTACGTTTAGAATATTTTCTGCAAAAAGGCGTATGCAGTTGCAGTTCCATGTGCTAACCTTCCTGACGACTGGCATTTCCACCTATCCTAGCATTCTACTCTTGAAAACCTAATATTCAGACCTATATAACCTACTTTTGCGTTTAGAATAATTAATCCAAAAAGTTGTCTGCACTCCTATGTCACTCCTATGCTAACCCTCCTGACCGCTGATATTTCCACCTGGCCTAGCATCGCCGCGAAATATTTGAGTCGCTGTTTGATTCTATTATATTGATTTTCAGTTGGCAAATAGTCGTACGTCAACAAAAACACTGGAAAACACTGGCATACATGATACGCAAATGAGCTTACTGCGGTAACAGACCGCGACATATTCAACTGCGCAAATCGGGGCCGTGAATTCCATGAATTCCATGAATTCCGTGAATTACATGAATTTCGTGAATTCCGTGAATTCCATGAATTTCGTGAATTCCATGAATTCCGTGAAATCCATGAATACCGTGAATTCTAGGAATTCCATGAATGCCATGAATTCCATGAATTCCGTGAATTCCATGAATTCCATAAAATCCGCGAATTCCATGAATACCGTGAATTACATGGATTCCGTGAATTCCAAGAATTTCGTAAATTCCATGAATTCCATGAATTTGTGAAATCCATGAATTCCGTGAATTCCATGAATACCGGGAATTCTAGGAATTCTATGAATTCCATGAATTCCATGAATACCGGGAATTCAAGGAATTCCATGAATTCCATGAATTCCAGTAATTCCATGAATTCCGTGAATTCCATGAATTCCGAAAATTCCATGAAATCCGTGAATTCCATGAATTCCGTGAATTCCATGAATTCCGTGAATCCCATAAATTCCGTGAATTCCATGAATTTCGTGAATTCCGTGAATCCCATGAAGTTCATGAATTCCATGAATTCCGGCAATCCCATGAATTGCGTGAATTCTATGTATTCTTTGAATTCCATGAATTGCATGAATTCCATGAATTCCGTGAAATCCATGAATTCCATGAATTCCATTAATTCCATGAATTCCGTGAATTCCATGAATTCCGTGAATTCCACGAATTCGGTGACTTCCCTGAATTCCATGAATTCCATGAATTCCGTGAATTCCATGAATTCCGTGAATTCCACGTATTCCGTGACTTTCCTGAATTCCGCGAATAACATGAATTCCGTGAGTTCCATGAATTCCCTGAATTCCATGAATTCCATGAATTCCGTGAATTCCATGAATTCCGTGAATTCCATGAATTCCATGAAATCCGCGAATTCCATGAATTCCGTGAATTCCATGGATTCTGTGAATTCCATGAACTCCGTGAATTCCATGAATTCCATGAATTCTGTGAATTCCATGAATTTCGTGAATTCCATGAATTCCGTGAATTCCATGTATTCCGTGAAATCCATGAATTCCGTGACTTCCCTGAATTCCGCGAATAACATGAATTCCGTGAATTCCATGAATTCCCTGAATTCCATGAATTCCATGAATTCCGGGATTTTCATGAATACCGTGAATTCCATGGATTCCGTGAATTCCATGAATTTCGTAAATCCCATAAATTCCATGAATTCCATGAACTCTGTGAATTCTATGAATTCCATGAATTCCGTGAATTCCATGAATTCCGTGAATTACATGAATTTCGTGAATTCCGTGAATTCCATGAATTTCGTGAATTTCATGTATGGCGTGCTTATCATATTTCTGTCTCTCTCGCACACTCAACTCAGAATTCCCACGGGTGTCCCCAGCCCTCTTAAGAACTTAATAAACGTAAGGCTGCTGGTGTAAACAGTATTAGCGCTGAAATGCTTAAATACGGTAGCGAAATCATACCTCACAGGCTGTGCGAATTGATAAATTTATCTGTGGAGACGGGAGAAGTCCCAGACGAGTGGAGAAAAGCGATTATCGTACCAATATACAAAAGGAAAGGAGATAAAAGCAACTGCAATAACTACACAGGTATCAGCTTATTAAGTACCGTAAGTAAAATAGTATACTCAAAAATACTTATCCGCAGGGTAATGAAAATAACAGAAGAAAAGATATGGGAAGTCCAAAGTGGTTTTATGCCAGGAAGATCATGTACGAATCAAATATTTAGCTTAAGACAGATCACAGAAAAAAGTTTGAAAGTAGGAAAGAAAGTGTTTCGTGCGTTCGTTGACCTAGATAAAGCATTTGACAAGGTGGATAAAAGTAAACTTTGGGAAGTCTTCAAAGAGTACGGAGTCAATGGATGGCTCCTACAAGCGATAAAAACAATATATGCAGGTAGCAAAGCGAGTGTGAGAGTTAATGGAAAACTGAGTGACTGTTTCGATATTGCGCAAGGCGTTAAACAAGGATGCGTTATGTCCTCATGGCTATTTATCACATTTATGGATAAGTGTCTAAGAATGGCCCTCTTTGACGAAGAAGGTGTAGATCTCGGAACAGTGAAAGTGCGTGGATTGGCTTTCGCAGATGACAAGATTGTTATAGCAGAATCAATCGAACACTTGCAAAAAATGTCGAGCAAACTAAATACAAGCATGAAGAACATCGGCCTCAAAATTAACGTAAATAAAACAAAAATCATAGTGTTTGGAGGAAAAGGTGAAAAAACAATGTGCAACGTTGTCCTAAATGGTGAAAGATTAGAACAAGTCAATAAGTACATATATCTAGGCAGCCTATTCACTAGTGACGTAAGATAGATGCGGAGTTAGATAGGCGCACAAAAGAGGGTCGGAAGGTTATCTGTAGAGCAGGGTTCATTCTCAGAAGTAAAAATTTATCAACAGAAACTAAAATGACCGTACATAATTCTATATTTGTACCGAATGTGCTATACGGTAGCGAGACATGGACAGGTCAAGAAAAGGACAAGAGTAAAATTAACGCGATTGGCATGAAACCTCTGCGCATAATATGCGGGAAAACACTGATAGACAAAGTCCGAAACGAGATAATCCTCAAAGAATGTGGTACAGGGGAGACACTAGTTGATATATGGGAAAGAAATCATTTTTGGCGATTTTAGATGAAGGCAGTCGAGACGTGGTTCGTTAAATGAGGTAGGGGTAGTTTTTGAGGGTTTCTGGCAATTTCTGTGGTTATAAGGATATTTATTACCGTATTGGAAATGCGTGTCTTGTTATTATTATCAATTAAATTTTTTTTTGTTGCGATTTTAGATGAAGGCAATTTAAATGCGGTTCGTTAAATCAGGTAGGGGTAGTTTTTGAGGGTTTCTGGATATTTCTGTGGTTATAAGGATATCTATCACAGTATTGGAAATGCGTGTCTTGTGATTATTATCAATTAGATTTTTTTGCGATTTCAGATGAAGGCAATTTAAACGTGGTTCGTTAAATGAGGTAGGCGTAGTTCTTGAAGGTTGTTGGATATTTCTGTGGTTATAAGGATATTAAGTACAGTCTTTGAAATACGCATCTTGTGATTATTATCAATTAAAAATTTTTTTGCGATTTTAGATGAAGGCTATTTAAACGGGGTTCGTTAAATGAGGTAGGGGTAGTTCTCGAAGGTTGTTGGATATTTCTGTGGTTGTAAGGATATTAAGTACAGTCTTGGAAGAGCGCATCTTGTGATTGTTATCAATTAAATTTTTTTTTGCGATTTTAGATGAAGGCAGTCGGGACGGGGTTCGGTAAATGAGGTAGGGGTAGTTTTTGAGGGGTTTTGGATATTTCTGTGGTTATAAGAATATTTATTGAAGTATTGGAAATGCGTGTCTTGTGATTATTATCAATTAAATTTTTTTTTGTGATTTTATATGAAGGCAATTTAAACGGGGTTCGTTAAATGAGGTCGGGGTGGTTCTTGAAGGTTGTTGAATATTTCTGTGGTTATAAGGATATTAGGTATAGTCTTGGAAAAGCGTATCATGTGATTATTATGAACTAAAATTTTTTTGGCTATTTTAGATGAAGGCAGTCGAGACGTTGTTCGTTAAATGAGAAAGGGGTAGTTTTTCAGAGTCTTTGGATATTTCTGTGGTTATAAGGATATTTATTACAGTATTGGAAGTGCGTGTCTTGTGTTTATTATCAATTAAATTTTGTTTTGCGATTTTAGATGCAGGCAATTTAAACGGGGTTCGTTAAATGCGGTAGGGGTGGTTTTTGAAGGTCGTCGGATATTTCTCTGGTTATAAGGATATTAAGTGAAGTCTTGGAAATGCGTATCATGTGATTATTATCAATTGAAATTTTTTTGGGGATTTTAGATGAAGGCAGTCGAGACGCGGTTTGTTAAATGAGGTAGGGGTAGTTTTTGAGGGTTTCTGGAAATTTCTGTGGTTATAAGGATATTTATTACAGTATTGGAGCAAATGGAAAAGATCCTCTCCTAAAAATGGTCAGGAACCACGAGATGGTTGGCAAAGGAGCGTTCCTTTACAAAGCTGCGGAGCAGGCAGCGGCGACCCTTGGCCTGAATTGTAACGTCCGAAAACGTCCGAAATCTGAATTTGCGAAGCAACCTAGAAAAATAGTCTTCAGAAAGACATACTGAGTTGACTCCGTAAAAAAATTGTGCCTATTCCTTAAAAAATATCCAACCTCTGGATATTTTGATAAATATTGCCTAAATAATTAATAGTTTTTTCAAATTTAAAAACCCTAGAGTTCCGGGTGTTGCAAATAATAATTTAAATGGAAAAACGACGACTAACAGGCGAAACGTCCACATTGAGCGGCCGAATCAACTCAAGTATGAGGTGCTAGACTGCTACGATGCCAGAATTATCGGAATTAGGACACACTATACTCCTACCAAAAAAAAGGAAACTTGTCCAACCCAGAGAATTACAGACCAATAACTTGCTTGAACACACTGTATAAGATGTTTACAGTTATCCTGAACAACAGGATTGTCCGAAGAATTGAGCCTGTGTGGCGAGAGGTGTACGAACAACGTGGCTCAAAAAAAGTTGTAGCGGGATGTCGAGAGAACCTGCTAATTGACAGGTGCATCTATAAAGACGCTTCAGCCCATCAGCGTCTCCTGTCAATGGCCTGGATGGCTACCGGAAAGCTTTCGATGGAACCTATCATAGACTTATCATCTGTCTATTGGAAAGCTTGAACGTGCATCCATACATAGTGGATGCATAGAGAGATTGATCCTCCCTGGGAAAACTAGATTTACTATCTCATATGGAAATTATCGTGTAACAACAATTAACGTCACCTTCCAGAGGGGCGTCTTTCAGGGCAATACCATGAGCCCTTTCCTTTTTGCATCACACTTCTGCCCCTATGAAAGGTGCCGTTGTTTGCTGTCACGCGATAAATTGCAGATGAGACAGTGAATTTGGTTTTCCAAACAGGCACCAATCTCTCTCTATGCATCTCACTATCTGTGAATGAACATTCAATCTTTCCAGCAGACAAGTCTGATGACCTTATACAGCGTGTTCAAACAAGTTATTGGCCTGTAATTATCTGGGCTCGACAAGTCGCCTTTTTTCGGTACGAGCATAGTGCATCCTAACACCAGCTACTGCCGGATGGGCATTTCCGACTTTAAATATTAGGTGAATATGCGGCCAAATGTTGGTGTGTAGAAGTAAACTTCTTCCATCAGAAGTTCTTGATACAATCTGGTCCAGCACCGGAGAAGTTCTTTGTGCCTCTAAGTGCTTTTTTCACCCCTGGCCATGAAATTCATCGCGAGGTGGGCTGAAGAGGGAGCTTTTGTTATTGACCCTGCTAAGTCCGTTATTCTTCCTATAGAAAATTTTAAAGATGCTTGCTTACTTAACTTTGCGACAGGCGCCCTTGTTATCGATCGTAGCTCAAGGGGAAAACCTAGGTCCAATAATGCAATCCAGTTGAATTTTCGAGAATCACGAACTTACTAAAATCAAAGCGGCGTATCTGTGTTTAAGAAAATTTTGTCCTTTCAGTCGCTCCCTTTCACTCAGGGTGAAACTGTTGCTTTGTCAGTTTTTGGTGCTACTCTGAGAGAGAGAGAGAGAGAGAGAGAGAGAGAGAGAGAGAGAGAGAATACAGAGGTTGCGAAATGCGTGTCTCAGATACACATATGGAATTAGAAAATACGACCATACTGCACCCGCCTTGCAAGATTCTGGCTGGCTGAAAATCAAGTGCAGATGGTAAGTGCAACTGTGTGTCTTCGCTTTCAGGGTCCTTTCGCTGGGCGTTCCGGAATATTTACTTGATATATTGTCATTCGTAGGAGATAAGCACCTATGCATTCGAACCTTTGAGTCGGTCCCAGTCTAAATTCCTATAGCAGTTCTTGATTCTTCTTTGTCTCGAAAAGAAGTTTGACTGAAAAGAACTTCTCTGCTCTTCCCTTGCTCGTCAGTGGTTAAGGCCTCGTGTTTTTAGTGTTTCTTCTCTTCGCGCCTATTTTTTTTCATCTTAACGGTGATAGGGCAGAGCTATGTACGAGACAGACGTAGAAATTTGAAAAAATAATCTTCGCCGATGAGTAGCTGAGAATTTATTTTTCTAATAAAACAAATATCCAGCAGACGGAAACGGTATTGGGAGTATATTAAGGATCAAGTTGCAGTTTTTTTTTAATAATACGAAAACGGTTAGGTAGTAGAATTTAAAGTAGCATTTGATAAAAGACACTGACGGAGACGGTATTGTGAGTATTAAGGATCAAGTTGCCATTTCAAATTTTTCAAGAATACGGAAAAGGTTGAGGAGTAAAATTTAAAGAGGCACTTGAGAAAAGACGAGGATGGAACGGGTGACAGGAGGACAAACAGATGAAGGTGCGGAGAGTGAAACGTCCGAACCTCCTGGCGGTGAAGGTAGAAAAGGGCGAACTACGAGTCCCAGGTATGTTCTACCTTATGCCTTTCCGTTCCTTTACACTTTCTCTCTCTGCTTAGTGATCACGAACCTGCACTATATCTTATCAAGGGAATAGAGGTGGTAGTGTTAGATAGCAGTTAATAAGTGTTAAACAAACGTTCAGACACGGAGTAAGAAACTACATATTCTTAATTTTACATCAAAATCGACCAATTAGTGGACTTACACGGTGTTCCGGGCACATTTTGTCCGATAGGACCTTTGTCCGCACGCATATTTTAAGGTTTTTTGGTTGAGTTTACTTTCTTTCGTTATTATACTTGGTAATATCAACCTTCCAGCTGTTAAATATTCTTAATTGTACCTCAAAATCGACCAATTAGTGGACTTACACGGTTTTCCGGGCACATGTTGGCCGACAGAACCTTTGTCCGCACGCATATTTCAAGATTTTTTTGTTGATTTTACTTTATTTAGTTATTATACTTGATAATATCAACTTTCCAGCTGTTACATATTCTTAATTTTACATCAAAATCGAGCAATTATTGGACTTACACAGTGTTCCGGGTACATTTTGTTCCATAGGACCTTTGTCCGCACGCATATTTTAAGATTTTTTTGTTGATTCTACTTTATTTATTTATTATACTTGATAATATCAACTTTTCAGCTGTTACATATTCTTACTTTTACATCAAAATTGACCAATTAGTGGACTTACACGGTTTTCCGGGCACATTTTGTCCCATAAGACCTTTGTCCCCACGCATATTTTAAGATTTTTTTGTTCAGTTTACTTTCTTTAGTTATTATCCTTGATAATATCAACTTTCCAGCTGTTACATAGTCTTAATTTTACATCAAAATCCACCAATTAGTGGACTTACACGGTGTTCCGGGCACATTTTGTCCGATAGGACGTTTGCCCGCATGTATATTTTAAGATTTTTTTGTTCAGTTTACTTTCTTTAGTTATTATACTTGATAATATCAACTTTCCAGCTGTTAAATATTCTTAATTTTACATCAAAATCTACAAATTAGTGGACTTACACGATGTTCCGGGCACATTTTGTGCGATAGGACCTTTGTCCGCACGCATATTTTAAGATTTTTTGGTTGAGTGTACTATCCTTCGTCATTATACTTGGTAATGTCAGCTTTCCAGCTGTTAAATGTTCTTAATTGTACCTCAAAATCGACCAATTAGTGGACTTACACGGTTTCCCGGGCACATTTTGTCCAATAGGACGTTTGTCCGCACGCATATTTTAAGCTTTTTTCGTTGTGTTTAATTTCTTTAGTTATTATACTTGATAATATCAACTTTCCAGCTGTTATATAGTCTTAATTTTACATCAAAATCGACCAATTATTAGACTCACACGGTTTTCCGGGCACATTTTGTCCCATAGGACCTTTGTCCCCACGCATATTTTAAGATTTTTTTGTTGAGTTTACTTTCTTTAGTTATTATACTTGATAATATCAACTTTCCAGCTGTGGTGTATGTGGTCCACTATGCCGGAGGCACGGACTACGACAGGTCTTACCCGCTGCTGACGCTGGTCAAGACCGACCTTCCCGCCGGTAACGACGACGACGGCCCTACAGTACCCGGGCATTCAGGACTGAAATTCAGCGTATCCGAGACGGTCATCGTCCCAGGCAACGCCAGCAAAGGCGTCACTATCACGCTCCAGCCGCCCCCAAACACCAACCCAACCGATGAAGTCGATCTTCACTGGGGATCGGTGATCAAGACGCAAAACATTGCGGGGGCTCTCAAGCCCACAGTGATCCTGGTGACCTATGCGGATTTGCTTGAAGCCGGCGACAGTGATCTTCGGTACGTCTGGCTGGAGGTGCGGGACCTGGTGGGGAATGTCTCGACGCCCGGCTCGGCCAGCGTGGAGGTCTCGGTGAACCTGGGCCAGCACCTTACGGATGGCCCCGTCATTGTCAATGGCGG